>JARGCV010000006.1:9815000-10177500 GCA_034064705.1 Bothrops alternatus | reverse complement strand
TACTATTTTAAATAAAAAAGTAATTAATTGCATTATTTAATTTTACTGTATATTGCTAATGAATGGAAATATATTTAAACTAGTATGTTTTTCTTTCCTCTATAGGAAGTATGCACCCTTAAATGTAAATTATATATCCTAATGTGTAATTGTGCAAGAGAATGTATATAGAAGAGAAGAAGAAGTGTGTGGGGGGAAGAGAGAGAATGAGAAAGTGATCAGGTTATAAATTTTCATGCCAAATACATAGAGAAAAAAAGACTACACATTTTGATGGTATTAATTTGCATATTCTCCTTAAAATGCAGATGTATCAGAGGATTTTAAAATATATGGCTAATTTAATAATAACTAATAACTAAGCTTCAATAAAGGCCTCCCCAGAGGCCATAAATACTGGATCACTTCTATTTCTGCCCAAAAGATCCTCCTTGTGAGAATGGGTGGGAAAAGCATCAAACTAGGTGACTGGTAATGTCAGGAACAAGTATGCCATTCATCTATCTGTTCAGAAGCTACAGAAGGCCAATAACATATTGTGGATAATAAGACACTTTATTGAAAATATTATAATGCCCTTATAGAAATCAATATTTGGAATATTGTATGCACGTCTCAAAGGTGCTTTTTCAAGAGGCAACTGGACTTTCTTATTTTCTTCAAAGACATTTCACTTTTCATTCAAGAAGCTTCTTCAGCTCTGATGGATGGTGGGGAATGGAAGGGTTTATATTCTTTGCAGTCAGCTGGTCAATTGCATTCTCTTAGAGAGTTGTTGAGGCCACTTGCGGGTTTATCTGTGTCCTCAAGGTCACCTGAGTAGTGCAAATGTGGGTGTGGAGCCTTCTTAGAACTGCTGAAAGGACTGTGCTGTAGACTGGAGATAGATGATATTGTATCTTCCCCCTCTGTTGAGAGAGAGCTGTTCAGTTTTGACATAGATGGCCTCTTTGACCTCTCTTTCAGACCAGCAGTCCTCTCTGTACAAAATGTGGACTTTGCTGTCTTCAAAAAGAAGAGAACAATAAATGAAGCAATGTTGTCATCCCATATATTGCAGAAGTATCTGAAAAGCTCAGGAGGATCTTCAGCCAACCCAACATAGTACACACTTTAAACCCAAGAATACACTAAGGCAGATCCACTTCAAGGATAAATCACCCAGACACAAACTGAGCAATATGGTATATGCAGTACAATGCCGTGAGACATGTGCAGATCTGTACATTGGGGAAACAAAAAAAAAACCACTTCATAAAAGCATGGCACAACATAGGAAAACAAACCCATCAAAACAAGTCCATCTGCATTTAAAAGACCAAGGCCATTCTTTTGAAGACAACATATGGAATGACAACATTGCTTCATTTATTGTTGTCTTCTTTTTGAAGACAACAAAGTCCACATGGTACTAATTAAAATAATCGTGATGATTATTACACTTTTCATCACATGGAAATTAAAATTGTCAGCAACTCTTGGAGAAGCCGGAGAACTATTTCTGAGGCTTAGGATGGGCAGAAGATAAAGAAAACCTTGGAACATCAACCTCTACATCCCTTTTTGTCTATGGAAAAAAGTCTCTGTGTAGGAAAAAAAAGAGGCGGAAAATACATATGGGGATATTACTACCTTAGCACCATCATTCTGTTCATTGAACTCTCTCTTCGATGGCTAGATAAAGATATCCGGGCACTTTCAAAATGTACAATGAGATTTTGGGCTATCAAGCATCATATGCAAAAAACAAACAAACAGAGGGCAAAAAGCTCAAACCCAATAATCAGGATTCTAATTAGGACTGGATCAAAGTAATTTGCAAGGGAGATGCTTGTAGTACCAACATCTTTCAAAATCCTTTCCAGTACTTGGCTTATATTTTTGCTGCTTTATTTCATTCTTAGTGTTTGGTTGAAATCAGCAGCAGCTCTCCTCCTTCAGTTTTGCAGGAGGGGAAAATCACACATCAAAATACTATTGAAGTCTTCTGAAGGATTTAAACTAAAGAAGGGAAAAGAAACAAGCAGAAAGTTCTGTCACTAAATCACAGCAAAACTTTAGAGACCTGAATGGGAGATCAAATAAACCCTGCAGCTGCTAACTGATTAGCAGAGTCCATCCAGAAGGCAGAATATCACTACAGTCAGAAGGTGGCCCTAGTGCTTTACATTTACTCCTTTGCAGAATATGATGCAGAATGTTGTGAACTAAACTTCTCTAGACCTTCCCAGGGTTCATAAAAAGGGGAGTCCATAATACTGTATATCAGCACATGCCCCTGCATTCAATGTACAAATGGAGTGGCTTCATCTGTCCAAATAAGGTGCCTTAGGGGCATAACTCTTGTACTGGGCATTTGTCACAATCAAGAAGTGCTAAGCACCCATCTAGACAGGAGACCTATGTTCATCACTCAAACCCTTTTCATTTTTATCCCTCTTCAGCTTATTTCTACCAAGCCTTTTATTTCTCTCTTTCTCCACACACACAAACACATGCACCTACGTGGTATATAAAACAGAGAGTCATGCTGATAATTGCTGTAGAGAAAAATGCAAAAAACTATAGTCAGACAGGTGAAGCTTTTCCAGGTCACAGATGATTTTACTCTTCAGCATAACACATAAATAGATATAGCCACACTGGCATTCTTACAATAATGTAATGAATTTCACTGGCCAACAAATACATCTGATATGCAAATAAGCAACTAAATTTTCCGCTGAATATTAGCTATTGTATGATAATCATGTGTTAGCTTTCTATTATCACTATAGGCATTGGGGACTAATAATCTTTAATTGGAGTTTCTGGCTCATACTAATGTGATTTTTTTTAAAAAAAAATCTTGTTGACAAGTATGGATCTTTTAGTAAAATAGACATTATTTACCCAAAACCAAGGAATTTAAGCTAAGAGGGAAATTGAGCCCAATATGTCCTTTACTAATTCTGTGAAAAAAATAGTTTTTTTCCAGTCCTGTCATTTGTTGGAATTATAAAAGTTAAAACAAAGCTGTACCTTTTCTCATGCATTTTCATTCTGGCATAAAGTAACTGAATATTTGAGAAAAACTCTACATTCAGCAGATAAATTTTGCTGCCACCTTTTTGTGCCCAGAATGACTGTAAGAAGCAAACAATTTCTCTGTTGCTGTTTTTTGGCAAAAGTTGTCAATTCTTTCACCTGCATCTACTTTATATAATATAAATCAAATATTTTCTTATTATTACTGTTAGTAGCCACATTTTACGTGTAACAGTTATATAATATTTTGCTAGATATTGTTCAAAGTATAATTGCAGTACCAGAAATATTTTTGAATCATTTTTAAGATTATATGTTTTTTAGACTAACCTTATATTTAGGAATAAGAGCTGGGCATACATTCAAAATATTTGAAAAATTAAGGCCCATTTGGTTTAGCTTTCTTTTATTCAAAGAAAGTAATAAGAAGGAGAAAAAGAAGGAGGCAATACAGTAATCATAGACATGAATGAATTATTAAGGGAAGCATTTTAATAATGGCATACAATTAAATGAATTAAAATTAAAATTAAATAAAAATAACTCAAAGTTTTAACCAATGTTTTGAAAAACTGCACTTTCAAGACATTTTAACAATGTTCTAGTAGTTTCTTACAGTTTCTGAGACTGTATTACAGCATTTTCCACCCATCCCCTAATATGGCAAGATTATTTGGACTTAAGGCTCAATGGGAAATCATGCCCTCAGCTTCACAATCAAAAAATCAATATGTAGATCTTATGTTTTAAGTGTACCTGGAACAGAATGTCCTAAATATCCGCTTGCTTGCCAGTGCCAGTGTTTAAAAAAAGCTACTGCTCAAGAAAAACAAAATCAGTGAGGTTCCACATAATTCACAATTTCATATATTACTAAAGCAATATGGGATTTCACTACAAAGGAGTAATTTTTCAGCAGCTTCGGCAATATTATAAAAAAGAACAGCAAGGAAAAAGAACATAATGTCAATTTGCTTTGTCCTGTCTTTCAAAATATTTCTGAGGACTGGGTCCAATTGAAGATGGCAAATACTCCAATAGTAATGACAATGAGAAGGATAAAAGTAGACCTGCTCAGGGGAAAAAAAAAAAACATCTTATGGACACATCTGAAAAAAGCTCATTGTGGCATGGGCAAACTCAATGGAATTAAAAGGAATGAGAAGATAAGAGAAACCTGGTCATTGGAATTGAGTAGTGACCAAAGGAGTTGTCTCTGTATTTGGCGAATGAAGAGGAAATGAAAAGAAAGTTGTCAAGAATTTTAATTAATCACCCAAGATCCTCCTTCCCTCCTACTCATTTATCAAACCCTTCTCTCCCGCCTCTTGCCTTTTTCCTCTCAATGTCTTTTGACCTTGTTAAGGCCAGTGGCCCTTATTGATTTTTAATGGCTTTGAATTTAAAGAGGCATCTTGAGTTAGTAAGGTCATTGAAAAGGAATTTGATGTTCTGTTCAGTGCCTAACTTGCCACTGAATGATAGTGATAAATTACTCTATAATACAATATGTAAATGAATTCAAAAATCCTAAAGGAACATATCAGTGCTTAACACCAATGGGATCCTGCTGAGTGAAATGTATACATCTGAGACAGTTAGAAAAAAACTTGCTGAAAACAATCATGTGTCTTTCTGTTATAATATCATCTTCATGTGAAATGATACTTATAATAAAGACTGCCTAATGACACAGAAATTTTCAAGCGTCCACTACAACAAAACACTGAAGAGCATTTCACATTGTTAGGATTAATTAGCTTCCTATTAGCATATAGACTTAATTCTTAGAACTAATTCTAAGACTTGTCAAAATCTAAATATATGATGCCTATCATGTTTTCAACTTTAGGTTCCATCACAAAATCTAAAGCTGAAGATGAAAATCCTCTTTCTTAGATTTTCCATCTCTGGCAACTAAGGATTGCAATGTTATACCAAAATCAATGTTATGGATTAGTCTTTACCTAGATGTGTGGAAAAATACAATCTACTGTACTTCTCAAGTGGTATAGCACTCAAAGGGATAATTTATTAATGTATTGGTATTTATTTATTGTTCTCATCTAAGCAGTCATATCCTAACGTAATAAATTTTGATTCATGTTAATTTCTGCATACATTTTACTTGATGTATATGATTAATGAATAAATATATTTCCTGATCCTAACTCAGCCTAAACCCTGCTGACCATTCATTCTCTCTATTTTTCTTGTACCTTATTATATTACTGCATTTACTGACCTTGGCTAAAGTAAGCACAGCTGGCACCAACCTGTGTTGAACTTTGGGGGCCATCTAAGAAGGATGCTATAGCAAACTATTTTAATTAGGGTGGCCAAACAAATTGGGTGGATGAAGAAATTGAGCTCTACTTCAAAACATTTTTAATTATTTTTTTTCCTTTTTTCCTCAGGGTACTATAAGATGGAGCAAATACAACAGTAGTGGGCCTTATTGAGGATGACAAGGTGGAAGCTTACCGCAAAGAGGTTGAAGGGTTGGTGAACTGGTGTAAGGAAAACAGCCTAGTTTTAAATACCGGAGAAACCGAAGAGATCATTGTTGATTTCAGAAAAGGCAGGCACAGCCACACTTCTCTGTGCATAAATGATTCACCTGTGGAGATGGTTACCAGCATCAAATTCCTAGGTGTACAGCTAACGAGTAGGCTGACTTGGTCGCTCAACAGTGAGAAACTGGTGAAGTGGGCACAGCAGCGCCTGCATTTTCTGAGCCGCATGAGAAAAGCACATCTTCCTTCTCCTGTCCTGACTACTTTCTACAGGGGGGCAATCAAGAGCATCCTGTCATACAGCATCACAGTCTGGTTTGGAGGCATCATTGCTTCAGACAGGAAGGCGGTGCAGAAAGTGGTGAGAATGGCCCAAAAGATCATTGGCAGTTCCCTCCCTCCCATCCAGGACATAGCACAGAAGCGCTGCTTGAGCAGGGTCCGTAAGATTATCTAGGGCACTACACATCCTCTTCATGACCTGTTTTCCTTGTTACCTTCTGGGAAGAGACTTTGTGGTATCCGAAGCAGAACATCCAGATTCAGCCAGAGTTTCATTCCATACAGCATTAACCTTGCAAACTCTCAAGCTTCCTCCTTCCGTTATATATTCAAGATGGACAATATTTAATATTTATTTGCTACGTATATGTAGGGATATGGGTCTATACATATATTGTTCATAGTACATTTAAGTGTGTGTCATGTATGTGTTTCACTTTGAGAGCGGGCAACTAAATTTCATTTTTGATGTGTGGCATTGTGCCCACAGTATAAAAATGACAATAAAGGTTATCTTATCTTATGTTATCTATATATAGTTGCAACTTTATATGCTGATATACAGCATATCAGTCTTATTCATAGTTGAATAATCTTTTGGGGATTGATGGGTCTATCTCCAAGATGGACAGATAAGAAATATGAAATATAAATAAGTAAGTAAGTAAGTAAATGAATAAATAGTCCTATAAGTATAATGTGAAGGCTGTGCAGAAAAAGTAAAGCAAGGAGAAGAGTATATGAGACTTAGTTCTACATGCTGAGGAAGACAACTTGTTATCAGATCTGGCCTTTACCAAAACAAGAAACAGATGGAAACCAGGCCTGGAAAAGGGAATGGTCTGGTCCACTCTGTAGTGTGAGTGGGAGAAACAAGAACAAATACCTTTATTAGATTTTTAAAAGTAATTGTCTGCTGCAATGCTTCTTAAGAATACATTGGAAGTTGCCATTATACCAGACAGAATTTGTGTCAGATCCACCAATGGAAGGTTCGATGCAGGAAAGAAAAGTTGGAACTATTGGTCTTTATCTGTTTGTATCCCACTGTATCAAATAACCTTGTTTCTACTACTGTGGAAACAAAACTTTTAAAAATGTTTACAGGCATATTGTTAATATGTGTGACTGAGACCTGGCTGACCCCAGAGGGAGGAGCTCCCCTCTCTGAGATGTGCCCAGCTGGGTTTCAGGTATGGTATCAGCCGCGACCACAGGGAAGGGGGGGAGGAGTGGCAATTATAGCTAAGGAGACAGACTCGCTGCTACTGAGATATCAGGTTGTGAGTCCCTCCTTATGAGGTTGGACCTAGGTGTACAGGTGGGTCTGTTGCTTACATACCTGCCTCCCAGCTGCGTTTCTACAGCCCTGCCTACGCTACTCGAGGAGGTAGCCGGGTTGGCGGTTGAGTTCCCCAGACTTATTGTCTTGGGGACTTCAACGTGCTGTCACTCGGTGAGTCCTCTGGGTTGGAGCGGGAGTTCATGGCCTCCATGGCAACCATGAACCTGACACAAGTAAGCGAGGGCCCAACCCATGAGGGGGGACACACACCTGACCTGGTTTTTCTTTCGGAACAGTTGAGGTATGATCTGAAACTAAGGGGCTTAGAAGTGTTGCCCATGTCATGGACAGATCATTTTCTGCTGCGGCTTGAGTTTACGACACCAATCCTCTCTCGCAGGGAGCCAGAACCAATTAAATGGTTCTGCCCCAGACTCCTGATGAACCCTATCGGCTTTCAAAGGGTGCTTGGGGAATTGCCAGATTCGCTCGTACACAGTTCGGCGGAGTCCCTAGTGACGGCCTGGAATACAGCCACTACAGGGGCTCTAGACCGGATTGCGCCATTGCGACCTCTCTGTGGTAGCAGACCCAGGAGATCTCCTTGGTTTACCAAGGAACTCAGGGGGATGAAGTGCCAGAAGAGATGTTTAGAGAAGCAATGGAGGGAAAGCAGATCCGAATCTGATCGAACCAAATTGAGAGCTTATATTAAGACCTATTTGGAAGCAATCACTATGGCAAGATCTCAGTATCTTTCCGCATTGATCGTGTCTGCAGAATCTCATCCGGCTGCCCTGTTTAGGGTGACTCGCTTTTTCGCAGACAAGGTCGCTCAGATCCGGGCTGACTTGGACTCCAATCAGAATGCAGTGTCGGCTGACAATGAGTCAGTCGAGATGATAGAGGCCCATCTTAGTCCTGTTGAATGGGAGGAGATTGACCTGGTAACCCCTGATGACGTGGACAAGGCATTGGAGCTGTGAGTTCGGCTCCAATGGCCCCCTCCTCAAGAAGCCTTCCCTGGCAGTTTTAAATAATTATCGTCCAGTCTCCAACATTCCCTTTTTAGGGAAGGTTGTTGAGAAGGTGGTGGCACTCCAACTCCAATGGTCCTTGAATGAAACTGATTATCTGGGCCCTCAGCAGTCTGGGTTCAGGTCCGGTTACAGCACGGAAACTGCTTTGGTCACACTGACCGATGATCTCTGGTGGGCCCGAGATAGAGTTTACTCCACTATCCTGGTGCTTCTTGACCTCTCAGCGGCATTCGATACCATCGACCATGGTATCCTTCTGCGCCGGTTGGAGGGGCTTGGAGTGCGGGGCACCGTTTTACGGTGGTTCACCTCCTACCTCTCTGGCCGGTCGCAGTCGGTGTTCGCAGGAGGTCAGAGATCGGCTCCGAGGTCTCTTCCATGTGGAGTCCCTCAGGGGTCTGTTCTCTCACCTCTGCTTTTTAACATCTACATGAAGCTGTTGGGTGAGATCATCCATTGACACAGGGTGAGTTATCATCAATATGCTGATGATACTCAGCTTTATATCTCTACCCCGTATCATTACAGCGAAGCAGTGGAAGTGATGAACCGGTGCCTGGAGGCTGTTGAGGTCTGGATGGGTGCCAACAGGCTCAGACTAAATCCCGACAAGACAGAGTGGCTTTGGGTTCTGCCTCCCAAGGACAATTCCAACTGTCCGTCCATCACCCTGGGGGGAGAAATTTTGTCCCCCTCGGAGAGGGTTCGCAACTTGGGTGTCCTCCTCGATCCACAGCTAAGTCTAGAACACCATTTTTGGGCTGTGGCGAGGGGGGCATTCGCCCAGGTTCACCTGGTGCGTCAGTTGTGGCCCTATTTGGACCGGGAGTCACTCCTCATAGTCACTCATGCCCTTGTCACCTCGAGATTCGACTACTGTAATGCTCTCTACATGGGGCAACCTTTGAAGAATGTCCGGAGACTGCAAGTAGTCCAGAATGCGGTCGCGCGAGCTCTCTTGGGTCTCCCAAGACATGCTCATATCACTCCAGCCCTCCGTAAGCTGCACTGGCTACCAATTGGTCTCCGAACACAATTCAAAGTGTTGGTTATGACCTATAAAGCCCTTTATGGCAATGGGCCAGGATACTTGCGGGACCGTCTTCTGCCTCATGAATCCCAGCGACCGGTTAGGGCACATAGGGTTGGCCTCCTATGGGTCCCGTCTGTTAGACAATGCCATGTGGCGGGCCCTAGGGCTAGGGCCTTCTCCGTTGCTGCCCCAGCCCTCTGGAACCAGCTTCCCTCAGAGGTTCGTACTGCTTCTTCCCTCCTAGCTTTCTGGAAACTATTGAAGACACATCTATGCAGGCAGGTTTGGGGCGTGTGAGCTGCATTCTGCCCCTGGGCCTTTGATTGTGATTGTGTGTGGTATGAGTGTTATATATTATCTTGTTTTTATATAGTATTTTAAGTAATAATTTTAACTGATCTTATGCTTTGTTTTACTTGTATTATTGTTGTGAGCCGCCCTGGGTCTGAGGAGAAGGGCGGCATATAAGTCTAAACAAACAAACAAATAAATAAATAATATATTAATCATTAATAATAAATTGTAAAGACATCATTAAAGTTTTTGTGTCTCATCTAGATTACTTCTGAGTTGTACCTATATTATGAATATACCAGTTCAGAACAACTGGTCTAAACTGCTATGTATATCATAAGCTGGGCTCCCTTTGCTAGAATACAATAATGATGTACCATTATCTAGTACTTTTTTAGTCTGGTTCAGCAAAAAAAACCCCAGTGCTTTTTTTCTAAAAAACAAAAAAAGGTGCCAGAATTCACACATGTCATACAACCCGCCTACCCTACAAGGTTCCATCCAAAAATGGTGCCAGAACTCCGTTCTGGGCGTTCTATGAGAAAAAAAGCCCTGAAAAAAACAATCATTATTTTGCGTATTCATTTTTTAAGGTAATACTTTTATTGAGCAGTCCTGTATGCTTAAAAAAACATCAAGCAAATAAGAACAAATTTTGAATTTTACATTAAGAAATAAAATGTGAACATAGCATAGCCTCAAACTCATCTATAATCAGACTAATATAAATGGAACTAAATGTTTTATTTTGGTGAAGTCTGATTTTTAAAAAATATTATAGTATTCATAACTTGGTCACCCAATTCTTTCTACTGAAAATACATTTTGAAAATGGTATAATAATTTGTGCCTAGCAATAAAAGCTGCAGTTGAGAATATGGAGAGAATTTGAAGGTTTGGCTGGGATTTGCTAAAGTATTTTCCACTTTAAATAGATCCAGCACATAATTTTTTGCCAAATATATTTTGAATGCTTATTTCTTATAAGTTAGAGAAATTGCTTAAATAAAAATTATAATTTGTCCATTTCCCCCTTTCAAATAACCTCAACCAAAACATGGAATTCAGTGTTGCTTTAATTGCATGGCCTTCTTTTTACCATCTCCGTTTTCCCAGCATTGCTGTCTTTGGCGCTCGTTGAAAACCAGCCCTTTCACTAATGGTAGAGCAGCATACAAACAAAGCTTATCAATAATATTTATAAAAGCTTTCTACCAAAAAGAATAAGAAAAGAGAAAAAGAACTATAAAGCCCCAAACTGTCACTAACCTCTCCTGGAAATAAAGTAACAAAATTAACCACTCTCATTTATTATAAAATTCATGATTAATCTGTAGTAGTATTTTGTGATTTCTTAGAAAACTATAATAGGTGAAAGTTAATGCCAAGATCTTGGACTTGTTTGTTTAATTCAAAGGACTTTTTTAGGTGTTGGTCCCATTTCTGAAATGTACTTTTTGATCAAAATACATTGGTTTTCTTTCTTTTTCTCTCTCCTTCTTTCTCCTTTAATGCTGTTCTCTGATGATGAGCTGAGAAAAGTGAATAGAATAGAATAGAATAGAATAGAATAGAATAGAATAGAATAGAATAGAATAGAATAGAATAGAATAGAATAGAATAGAAGCTGGAAGGGACCTTGGAGGTCTTCTAGTCCATCTCCCTGCTCAAGCAGGAGAACCTATACCATTTCAGACAAGTGACTGTCTATCCCAGGGTAAAGATGGAGGCATGACCAGGGTCCATATATAAACTTGCTGCTTTGGGAGCAATGGAGGAAATTCACACCATTTTGTAGAATAGTTGAGTTTAAATGAAGGAGGGGGGATTTTTTTCTCTCTGCTCCATAGAATGATGTGCACTAATCAGCAGGCAGTGCCCTGCCATGGAGCTAATTTGGTTGCTTGCTAAAAGAACTGTAGATTAATGGATAAAGAAGGTCTGTGGTAGGGTCACCATGATATGGATTCAATGTGTACGGGAGCTTGTCAGATGCCTGCTTGGATTAAACCTAACCTTTCTTCTTGAAAGTTGCCATTTACTCTATTCTTAGTGCCTCAATTTATTTTCCTCCCAGAATTTCCACATTAGAAAAAAGAGGTGAAATTAGTATCTATTTACTTTTCAGAGCAAATTTAGAGAACCAATTTCATTACCAGGAAGAAAACTGGAGGTATTAAAGACAGCAAAACATGAGGAACCCCCGAAGGAACATTATACCTGTTTTATTGTAATTTTCAGGTGCTATTTTTTTTTTTTGCAAAGAAAAGGCTAGGTTACTTATGTACAATTATTTTATTTTGAGGAAACTTTGAACAAAAGGGTCTTCATCCTTTTATGAATCAGTATAGATCACCTTTTTGTTTAAGGTATTATAAAATTAATAATGTAGAACATGAAATTCAGAAAATTTGACTTATATCCAGGAAAATTACTTCCTGCTGTCATTTAAATTATGACTGCCCTCTATAAAAGTGTCTTTAGGTGTATTAATTGAATTCTACACTATTTTCCAATAATAATCTGTAAAGTTCATCTGTCCATTCCTCACAGGATACCCACTGTGTACGAGTGAAGAACGTATCTATTTCAGTAGCTTAATTTATTTTCATGATTCACTGATAATGACTGTCATGCAGGTTGTACATCAGAATTAACCTTCATTTCACTGAGGTATATTACAATGACAGTCCACGACACATTTCACCTACACAAAGGGCATTTTCTTCCCTTTTTATAATCATCCTCAGCAACTGAAGATTGTTAGATAGCCGATTAATTTTCATAGGAAATCAAGTGCAGACTCCCAAAGCAGAGCCAGTGTGCATTCTCTTGCTAAGTGAGTGACTTCACTAGTAATTATGTATGTTTTTAATTGCATTTTTGCAAAAACTTTCAAGGCTACATTTTTGCCTACAATGTCATTCTAAGTTCTCCATCCTGGCCCCAATAAGAAAAGGAAGCACTAAAGCAAATCTATCAGGGTTATCAGAATTGTAGCATTTAATTTCTCAATAAACCATTAAATGACAGATATAACTTCACCTATTTGCTGTGGTTTCAGAGAGGTGAGCTAATTGGGGACCTGACATCATTCTGTGATTGACATCTTATAGACTTTTTTTTTTCAAACAGCTTTTGAAATCTCAGGCACGTTGTAGGCTAGATCATTAAAAAGAAGGAAAATGAATCCATGTAAATTATGGACATATTTTGTTCATTTAAGACAGATGCATCTTTAAAAAGACAAACTTATGTGTGTTTACTCAGAAATAATCCCTGCTTATGAATGAAGATTAGCTTCAGGTAGATAAATATAGGACTTTTTTATTATAACTTTTATAAAGATCTTCTAAAGAATGTTATAATCCCCCTTTTTTCACTAAGCACACCTGTAAGAATGGGTGATTTTTATACCCTCCTTTTACCATCAGACTCAAATCATAAAATCAAATGTGTTATTTTCTCCTTCTGTTCCTTTTATGGTTTGATTTTATGTGTTTGAATCTATTCTGGGTTTTTTTAAAAACAAATTTTATTGGTTTTTTTTTTAGTTCTTAAAGAAACATATTCAGGACACACCGTGGTGCTGGGGTAATCAAACATCTTAAAACAAGACATATATAGATAATATAATCAATATGTCAAGTATCCCCTCTTTTTCCCTCAAATAACATAGTATATTTAAAATATCCAATTCTAGCTTAATTGTATTCAACCTGAGCCTGTTTTTAAGCTTCATCAATTTCTACCATAATCAAATTAACTTTAAATAAAAACATTTTCAGGAGGGACTGGGAGTGGGGGGCACCGTGTTACGGTGGTTCTCCTCCTATCTCTCTGGTCGGTCGCAGTCGGTGTTTGTGGGGGGTCAGAGGTCCACCTCTAGGTTACTCCCGTGTGGGGTGCCTCAGGGGTCGGTTCTCTCCCCCTTACTTTTTAACATTTACATGAAGCCACTGGGAGAGATCATCCATTGGCATGGAGTGAGACACCATCAGTACGCTGATGATACTCAGCTGTACATTTCCACTCCTGGCCAAATCAGTGAAACGGTTGAGGTGATGTGCCGATGTCTGAAGGCTGTGAGGGTCGGGATGGGCATTAACAGATTAAGGCTCAACCCTGACAAGACAGAGTGGCTGTGGGTTATGTCTCCCAAGGACGCTTCAATCTGTCCTTCCATTACCCTGGGGGGTGAATCTATAAACCCCTCGGAGAAGGTTTGCAACTTGGGAGTCCTCCTCGATCCACAGCTGACATTGGAACATCATTTATCGGCTGTGGCGAGTTATCGCCTGGTGCACCAGTTGCATCCTTATTTGGATCGGGAGTCTCTCCTCACAGTCACACATGCTCTTCTCACCTCGAGGATCGACTACTGCAACGCTCTCTACATGGGGCTGCCCTTGAAGAGTGTTTGGAGATTACAATTAGTGCAAAATGCAGCTGCGCGAGCAATTGTGGGCCTTCCACATTGTGCCCACATTTCGCCAACCCTCCGCACGCTGCATTGGTTGCCTATTGGTCTCCGAGCGCAATTCAAAGTGCTGGTCATTACCTATAAAGCCCTATATGGCTCTGGACCAGGATACTTACGGGACCGTCTTCTGCCACATACTTCCCTACACCGGTGAGAGCGCTCCAAAAAGCACAAAAACAGTTTTTTCTGCCTCACAATGTAAGTAGGAATAAAATATAGTCTTTAAATGAATATTTATTTATTTTTTCTGTCCTTTTTGTAAAACGCATTTGTTCCCACGATTACTAAAGCTGCTTTCTCCAGACAGGAAAATAATAGCACAAACAGCTTCTACAGGCAAAAACAGCAGGTGCCGCCGCTCCTGGCAGGAGGCTACATGGTGCATCACAACGATGCCGCCATTCACGCACACTATGGTGCAATGCACCACATGGCCTCCTGCTGCAAGCGTGGCACTGGCATGATGAACCATGCAGTCCTAAGGTAAGCAGTTAAGACATCCTGCGAAAATAAGACCTATTGCCTCTTTTGGAGGCAAAAAAAATATAAGACCGGGTATTATTTTCAAGGAAACACAATAGTACTTCCTTACAAATACAATCAAATCTCAGTCCTGCTGATGTTACATCATTATACAACTATATGGCCACCTGGATGTTGGAAAACCATTAAATGTCATCTGCTAGAAATAAAAAAGATCTCCTGAAGGAATGGTAATATACTGTATGTTGCATTCAGAATAATGTACAGTTTGATCGTACACATGGAACAAAGATTAAGCAGTAAGTCTAACATGGCAGCTTCATGTGTTTATATACAGCAGTTACTGGACTGCAGTTACTTTAGCTGGTTAGAGATATTATGTAGGAGCCTAAAAGAAAAATCACCAAGGACTTACTATACATTGGGGAAGTCCCGCTAATGTGATGTCGTAATGCTCTACTCCTGCCAGGTGGGGTTGTGATTGTGACTTATGTCTAAGGAGATTCTGTCATTCAGGTCATGGTTGTCCCAAAGGTGCTTTTTCAAAGAGTAAATGGACTTTGTTTTTTGCTTGAAAATGTTTCGTTCTTATCCAAGAAGCTTCTTCAGTTCTGTCAGAACTGAAGAAGCTTCTTGGATGGGAAACAAAACATCTTCAAGCAAAAAACAAAAAAAGTGCTGATGCCTTTTGAAAAAGCACTTTGGGATGATTGTGACTTATCCTTCTGCCACTGCCATTTTATCCTTCAAGGGGGAAAAGTTGCTTGAGCCCAGGGAATGTTATTTCTGAAATGGCAAAGTATTATTCTCTTCTGCTTCATGAGATGGTCTGTGTGCCCTCTATTTCCTGCATCAGTCCATTTTTTATTATCTAGACTCCAGTTGTAGCAACTGGCTAGCATAGTTAGTAAAAAATGCTAAGACACAGAATTCCTAGTTGGCTAACACTGCAAATCACAGGAAAGCAAAAACAGTTTGGTATCATAATGACTTGGAAACTTCTGAAGGTTTTCAATTTATTTGTTTACATTTTTCAACAACTAATCTCTCTGTACACAGATTCTTACTAAAGTGCTTCTGGGAGTTTTTGCAAAACAGTAGAAAGTGTTCACAAATATGCATGCAGAAATATATAGAACTTAGGAAAATGCAATGCTAGCCATTTCTCTATCTTTTTTTAGTGAATCAAAGAAGTAATTCTTTGTTTAGGCATGTATCTGGGGGAACTTATGAGCACTGTGAGTTAATCACCAATTAGGTAAACTTCTCTCTCTCCTCAGCTATTGGCCAGAAAAGCCAAATACGTATTAATTAATTATAATTAATGATTCTCAATGAATTTTAAATTTATAACTATGTTTTTACCATAGCGACTATCTATGAATAGTCAGAACAGCCTGGGTTAAACTCAGTTCTGCTTTCAACTGGGTTACCAGACTCAGGAGATGAAAAAGGATTAGTTCATGGATACATACATGTATCCATATATTCTTTTAAGAATGCTTTTGCCAAAGGTTTTCTTATGATTTCAGATATATTATCGTACAATGATAAAATTTGTACTTCCTGCCATTTTTTCCAATGTCCCCTGGACTGTAAGGCGATCAAACCGGTCAGTCCTAGAGGAGATCAACCCTGACTGCTCTTTAGAAGGACAGATCCTGAAGTTGAAACTCAAGTACTTTGGCCACCTAATGAGAAGGAAGAACTCACTGGAGAAGAGCCTAATGCTGGGAAAGATTGAGGGGAATAGAAGAAGGGAACGACAGAGAATGAGGTGGCTGGATGAGTCACTGAAGTAGTAGGCGTGAGATTAAATGGACTCCAGAAGATGGTAGAGGACAGGAAGGCCTGGAGGAACGTTGTCCATGGGGTCTCGATGGGTCGGACATGACTTCGCAACTAACAACAACTGTGCAATCGATACTGTATATCTCTGAAAATATTTTGTTTTTGTTATTTTTCATATTCTTTCTTGTTCTTCCATAGCCAAGTGAAGTGTCTAAGGACTTGATGCTCTCCCCTCTGGGGCCCAAAATGTACCACTTGTCCCTTAAAAGGAATTCTATGTAGTATTTGTCCCTGGAGTTTTAACTAGAGAGGTATGGTATTTTCTAATCACTGATTTCTATAATACAAACAGTGCAATAATTCATACAGCTTTGATTCATCAGCACTAGATGAGGAGTTACAACCTGAAAATGGTATGCAATTTGTTTTTATGTTATTTATCACATCCATATGTTGACCAATCTTTTAAACTCATGGCAACTTACAATATATTAAAATCCAATTAAAAACTATCTAACATAATAAAATGTTTAAAACACAATACTTAGTAATAACACAATACTTTAAAACACAATACTTAGTAATAACTTGTCATTTAGAAGAGTCAAAGGAAGTATATTAAAATGTCCATGACTTACTACAATAAGATTTGGAAGATTTCTTCCTTTTTATTTATTTATTTATTTATTTTACGATTTTTATACCGCCCCCCTCCCGAAGGACTCGGGCCGGTGTACAGCCCAATTAAAAACGTCAACATACAAAAAGTAAAATTATTAAAAATAAATTAAATAATTTGGCCCAATCATTTAAAAACCCAATACATAATCTAAAAACTCAATCCCCTAAAAACAATTATGGCCTTGTTGGAACCGGAGCTACTATCCCAGGCCGGCTTGTCGGAATAAATATATATTTTAATTCTCGATGGAAGGAACGCAATTCCGTCATCATACGGAGTTCAGGGGGGAGCTCGTTCCAAAGCGTTGGAGCTCCCACAGAGAAGGCCCTCCCCCTGGGGGTCGCCAGCCGACATTGTCTGGCTGACGGCACCCTGAGGAGACCCACTCTGTGGGAGCGTACCGGATGGCGGGAGGTATTTGCTGGCAGAAGGCGGTCCTGTAAATATCCGGGTCCGATGCCATGGAGCGTTTTAAAGATGGTCACTAACACCTTGAAATGCACCCGGAAGGCCACCGGCAACCAGTGCAGCTCGCGCAGGAGCGATGTTACATGGGAGCGCCATGACGCTCCGGTCACTACCCGCGTGGCCGCATTCTGGGCCAGCTGAAGCCTCCGGGTGCACCTCAAGGGGAGCCCCATGTAGAGAGCATTATAGTAGTCCAGCCTGGAAGTGACGAAGGCATGAGTAACTGTGCATAGCGAGTCCCGGTCTAGGAAGCGACGCAACTGGCGTACCAGGCAAACCTGATAGAACATCCTCCTGGCCACGGCCATCAAATGGTCCTCTAAAGACAGCCGTGAATCCAGGAGGACTCCCAAATTGCAAACCCTTTCCGCGGGGGCCACTATTTCACCCCCAATGGACAACAAAGGAATCAATTGACTAAACCGGGACGACGGTAGCCACAGCCACTCAGTCTTGGAAGGGTTGAGCTTGAGTCCATTCTTCCTGTTGTAAAACTCTACCTAGAATTTCTAGTTCTGTTCGGATTAGGAACTATACTCCCATTAATTTGATGCTAGTATTCTTTTGGCACTGATGTAACCTTTCCTTAGCTTTAGTAAATCCCAAGAGCATCAGATACTACAGGACAAATCCGTAATCTGTAGACTGTATGTCCATCACAAGCCTACATGATGTGTGTTTAGTCATAAAGTGGCTTTTGGGATGTGTTAATAGTTTGTGGAATTTTAGACAGTGGTAGATCTCAAGGCAACTCTGCAGGATGGGTGGTACATCTTACCTGATAAGCGTGTGTTTGTCCCACAATCTTCCGCATGGGCTTTGATTCAGGCATCTCATGATACTACTCATATGGGGAAGACGGGCTTAGCAGAAGCCATAGGAAAGGAGTATTTTATAAATGGTTTGGCAGGCATTGCAGCCCGGGTTGTTTCGCAGTGTACTATTTGTGCTAGCCATTTGAAATGGCTGGATGCTTTGCCTTTAGCATTGTATGCTGTAAGATGTGCGCCTCGTCGGCAGTGTAAGCTTTCTCCATATGAATTGATGTTCGGTAGACCCCCCACTCTGTTGAAAAGAAATCTGGCCGGATGGCCTAATTTGGGTCATAAGGGGGGAGTATGGGCTCTAGAAATGGTGCAGGAGCTTAACAAGCAAGTAGAAAAATTAAGGAATTATGTCATTGAACAAATGCCACCTAAATTGGTGACAAGGTGCCATCCTTTTAAACCAGGAGATAAAGTGTGGATTAAATATTGGAAGAAGGAGCAGCTAGAAGGACGTTGGAAAGGACCTTATGAAGTAATAATGGCATCTCCTCTAACTGTGAAAATGGCAGAATCCAAGTCTTGGATTCACTGGACTAGGGTAAAAACAGCAGCTGACCCCTTATGGACAGTGTCCAGGAATCCAGGGATTCTCACAAAAGTTACCTTTAAACACATTTAATGGTCATTTTATTGTTTGTAAAACAGATGTTGTAGTATTAAAAGGTGATTCATGGACGATCAACGGCTACTCTACTGGGAACTTACCGGTAATAGGTCCCTCTACGTACAGTAGTGAAGACCCCTGCTAAGCCACTCTGGAAGCTGGCTTTCTATGCACGGGAGAAGAAAGGATGAAAGTATTATTATTATCTTTATGTAATATTATAATGGCATGTAACAATGTTTGTGTTTTTAATGCAGGACAATGGAGCAGACCAGAAGAGGCTCCTAATATTGTTCAGTCCTATGCTATAGGAAATCGTAACTGTGATGGTAAACCCCCTCTTGGTTTTACTCCAGAATGTTGGAATTGTATTCTCCCCCATCCTTGTTTGTATCCATATGTTTTTGATAGGATAGTTAAAGAAGCTTGTCTTATTAGAAGGCCTACAAATCCTGATGCCTGTCAATATGCTGGATATGTCCTATGAAAAGGCATATGTATGAAAGCACCTCACAAAAAGCCTTTACCCCTAGTGATGTTGGATTGCGGACCACCTTTATTTTGCAGTTAGGAACGAGTTACCCTAGTCTCCCAATTAAGACCGGGATGGAAGGGGACTTGTGTGATATATGTGAATCCAGTGGAATTTGGAATTACTCTTCAAAAACCACGAAGGATACGACCCCAACAGAAAAGAATAAAGAGGTCCCATCCATGAGAGTCAAGGATGCAATATAATCTGTGGGTGCAATTGGCCAAGGTAGCCAACACCTCAAACTTTTGCCTTTCTGAAGCATATGACATGGAAAATTTGTTATCTATGTGTTTAATACCTGTATGTGTTCCAGTCACAGTGGCAAAGAATTATACTGATTTACGTATAGGGGAGGTGAGGGGAGGTGAGAGGAGACCCCTTAGAGGGTAGAGCTGAGGATTTCGGAAAATATCTGCATGATAAAATCGCTCAGATACGGGGAGGCTTCGATTTCAACTGGGTATGTCCAGTGGGAGAGGCGGAGTCTGGTCTTAAGATTGTTACCTGGGCTGAGTTTGACCCCGTGACTCCCGAGGATGTGGACAGGTTGCTTGGGGGACTTAAGGAGACCACATGTTCATTGGACCCATGCCCCTCCTGGTTGGTGTTGGCATCCCAGGAGGTGGTAGGAGGCTGGTTCCAGGCAATTATTAATGCTTCCTTAAGTGAGGGTGTCTTTCCTGCCACCTTGAAATAGGCGGTAGTGAGGCCCCTCCTTAAGAAGCCTGCCTTGGATCCAGCTGTTTTATCAAATTATCATCCTGTCTCCAACCTTCACATTCTTGCGAAGGTTGTTGAGAGCGTGATTGCCCGACAGTTCCCGGGGCACCTGGAGGAATCGTTATATCTGGATCCGCATCAGTTGGGCTTCAGGCCTGGCTACAGCACGGAAACAGCATTGGTCGCATTGGTGGATGACCTCTGGCGGGCCCGGGACAGAGGTTGCTCCTCTGTTCTGGTGCTATTGGACCTCTCGGCGGCTTTTGATACCATCGATCATGGTATCATGCTGCAACGGTTGGAGGGGTTAGGTATAGGGGGCACTGTTTTGCGGTGGTTCTCTTCCTTCCTCTCCGGCCGGATGCAGTCTGTGTTGACAGAGAGTCAGAGGTCGACCCCGAGACCCCTCGTATGTGGGGTACCTCAGGGGTCGGTCCTCTCGCCCCTATCGTTCAACATTTATGTAAAACCGCTGGGTGAGATCATCCGTGGTTTTGGTGTGGAGTATCATCAGTACGCTGATGACACTCAGTTATACATTTCCACGCCGAACCACCCCAATGATGCTCTTGCCGTGCTGACCCAGTGCCTGGAGGCCATGCGGGTCTGGATGGGGAAGAACAGACTCAAGCTCAACCCTTCCAAGACCGAGTGGCTGTGGCTACCGTCGTCCCGGTTTAGCCAATTGATTCCGTCATTGTCTGTTGGGGGCAAAATAGTGGCCCCCGCGGAAAGAGTTCGCAATTTGGGAGTCCTCCTGGATTCACGGCTGTCTTTAGAGGATCATCTGACGGCCGTGGCCAGGAGGATGTTCTATCAGGCTTGCCTGGTGCGCCAATTGCGGCCCTTCCTAGACCGGGACTCGCTACGCACAGTTACTCATGCCTTTGTCACTTCCAGGCTGGACTACTGTAATGCTCTCTACATGGGGCTCCCCTTGAGATGCACCCAGAGGCTTCAGCTGGCCCAGAATGCAGCCACGCAGGTAGTGATGGGAGCGTCATGGCGCTCCCATGTAACACCGCTCCTGCGCGAGCTGCACTAGTTGCTGGTGGCCTTCCGGGTGCGTTTCAAGGTGTTAGTGACCACCTTTAAAGCGCTCCATGGCATCGGACCCGGATATTTACAGGACCGCCTTCTGTCAGCAAATACCTCCCGCCATCCAGTACGCTCCCACAGAGGGGGTCTCCTCAGGGTGCCGTTGGCCAGACAATGTCGGCTGGCGACCCCCAGGGGGAGAGCCTTCTCTGTGGGAGCTCCAACGCTTTGGAATGAGCTCCCCCCCGAACTCCATACGATGACGGATTTACATACCTTCCATCGAGAACTGAAAGCATACTTTTTTCGACAGGCCAGCCTGGGATAGGAGCTCCGGTACCAACAAGGTTATAATTGTTTTAGGGGATTGAGCTTTTTAAGATAATGTATTGGGTTTTAAAAGGTTTTAGGGCCTAAATGTGTAATCTATTCTTAATCATTTTACTTTTTGTATATTGATGTTTTTTAATAATTGGGCTGTACACCGCCCCGAGTCCTTTGGGAGAGGGGCGGTATAGAAATCGCAAAAATAAATAAATAAATACGTCATTATGTGATAGAGGATAGTATAGGATATGAAACTTTGTATAATTGGGGGCATGTTGCTAAGCATCTAACGGAAACCAACTGCCCAGGTCATGGCCTTGTGGGAATATAATAGATTTAATACTGCTGATCCAGAAATCAGGGAGTATGCTTTCTCTAATTGAGACTCATCGTCACTAATTGAGATAAGTCTCAAAAGGGGGGAATAATGTGGGAAAATAATAAACTAACAATTTATAACAGAAAAGGAAATATGGTTAAAGTGGCTGAGCTTGGAAGGAGGTTTTCTGTCTCACGAGATAAGTCTAATTTAGCTTTGCTGGATCAGGATTTATAGCTTTGCTATATCAGGATTTATAGCTTTGCTATATCAGGATTTATGGTGGGTACGTCCTGTTTTGTCTACAAGTATATGATCAATGACTGCTGTCTGGTAACGATTCACATGTACAGATAGGAAAGTATAGAATGTAACCATGTAAGGAAAATTGTGTGATCAGGAAATGTATACGTATTATTGGCTATAAATATGTTGTGAAGACCACCCTTTGGGGTTCAGACCCTTTGCTTTCTGAACCTGCGCAATAAACCTTTCCTTCTCCAGAAGAGCTGACTCCTGTCTCATTATTCTACTACAGTTATATAATTGAAAAAAATCTTGTCCTAATGGAAAGTGTGATATTCTGCTTTGATGAAGTACAAGGACTGCCCAAATCTACAATAAAATTATATTTTATCAATTATTGGTTTCAAAAGGTATATATTAAAGATAATTCCAGATATTTTAATATAGGGCTGGGTTATCACTATTAATTTGGCTCCTCCAGGTCTTTTTTTTTTTTAACACTTCATATATCTTTGGTATTCTCAACATTTAGAGCAATATTATTCTTTCTACTGATTATTGATTTTAAGGCCTTCTAGAAAATGTTGCAAAAGAATATTCTTAACAGACTCTAAATGAAAATGTCAGAAGAAAACCACCACCATTTTACTGATTTAGTTAGGAGTGCATATCATTATAACTACTTATACATTTTGGACTTGTCATTCCATCATATAGAGGTTTCTCTATTTTCTTGACAAAAATCAGGTTGTGGACTTAGGGCTGATTTAGGAAATTCAGGAAACCCTGCAATTGCTGATCCAATGGGCTTCTCCTTGATATGGTCCTTGATTAAGTTTCCAAATGGATTGTGGCAAAATGAGATGTTAAGACTATGTATTTAATAACCTGAACTAAACATTAAAAATATATCTAAAATAAATACAATGGTTACAGAAATAGCCCATAGCCACCTATGGTTGTGAAAGATGGACCTTAAAAAAGCAAGACAGGAAGAAAATTGACTTGTTTGAGCTGTGGGCTCAAAAAGACTCATGCGTATTTCTTGGACAGCAAAGGCGACTAACAAGCAAGTACTGGAGCATGTAACAGACATGTCACTGAAAGAGAAAAATCACAAAACTGTGTCTCACTTATTCTGAGCCATGTTTTGCGGGGGAATTCACTGGAGAAAGCAATTATGCTTTGAAGAGTTAGTGGTAAAAGGAAAACAGGCCATCAAACAACACAGCGGCTGGACACCATCAAAGGTGACACCAGCCAGAGCATAGAAAAGCTCAATAGTGCAACATTGGAAGATGTAGAGAGACCTGGCCCACAAAATCACCAAGAGTCAGACCTAACTGAATAGATAACACCATTATCATTGTCACAAAAATGACCACACAGGCAAATCCTGATTAGGTGAATGAGGCTATTCAGTCAATCTATCCAAGGACAACATGAAAGTGTTAGTCTATGAGAAGATATGCCCATCCAAAAATTCCATTTACGTTATGTAAATCTGCAACTCTAAAAGGCTCTGACTCCCTTAAATCAGACCTGCTTCAAGCAAGTATTCTATTAACAGACATATTTAAACCTTTCTTCTAAATTTAAATGGGCAACATTTTGGTGTCCAAAAGAGCAATCTTAATATCCTTTGGGAGAATAGCTGCAGTGAGTAGTAAAGTAGCTGGAGCTGCATCATACATAGTACATGGGTAAAGGTTACACTTTTAATTTATCTTAATTTAGGGAAGGATAGGCATTTTTTCTGTTAAATACATACAAATCCTCTTTCTCTTTCCTTTTTCTCTCTTTCTCTTTCCTTTCTCTTTCCTCTCTTTCTTTCCTTTCTCTTTCCTCTAACTTTCTCTCTTTCCTCTATCTTTCTGTCTTTCTCTTTCCTCTTTCTCCCTTTCCTCTTTCTTACCTCTCTTTCTCTTTCCTCTTTCTCTTTCCTCTCTTTCTCTTTCCTCTTTCTCTTTCCTTTCTCTTTCCTCTTTCCCTTTCCTCTTTATCTCTCTTCTCTTTCTCTTTCCTCTAACTTTCTCTCTCTGTCTGTCTTTCCTCTTTCCTCTTTCTCTCTTTCCTCTTTTACTCTTCCTCTTTCCTCTTTCTCTTTCCTCTAACTTTCTCTTTCTTTCCTCTCTCTTTCTCTGTCTCTCTCTCTTTCTTACCTCTTTCCCTCTTTCCTGTCTTTCTCTTTCCTCCCTCTTTCTCTTCTCTTTCTCTTTCCTCTCTTTCTCCTTCCCTCTTTCCTCTCTTTCTCTTCTCTTTCTTTCCTCTTTCTCTCTTTCCTCTCTCTTTCTCTTCTCTTTCTTTCATCTTTCTCTCTTTCTTCTCTCTCTTTCTCTCATTCTCTTTCTTTCTCTCCCTCTCCCTCCAGGTGAGGAGAGAGAGAGAGAGAACGAAAGGCAGATGGTGCCGAATAGGCAGGGAGGGGGAGAAGGATGGGAGGCAGCACCTCCGATGGTGGCAGTGGCGGCCTGGCAGCGGCCGCCCCTGTACCATCATTGGCATTCCCACTGCCCCTGGCCCAGCCACCGTGTCCTCAGCCGAACGGGAGGGGAGGGGGAGCAGGACAGGAGGCAGCAGCTCTGGGCTGCCACTCCCACCGTGTCCTCAGCCGAACAGGTGGGGAGGGGGAGCAGGACGGGAGGCAGCAGCTCCGGCGGCAGTCACTGCAGCATCGTTGGGATTCCTGCTGCCCCCGGCTCGGCCGCCACCCCCGGCCTGGCCACCGCATCCTCAGCCACTTTGCCGTTGCAAGAGGAAGGCGCCAAAGCCGAGTGCACCATGGGCAGCTGCGCCGGCAACGGGGAATGCCGCCACGGGGACAAGGGGGGTCCCAATCGCCACCAGCCCCGCTGCCCTAGCAGCACAAGGTCTCCTTCTCCTGCAGCACCAAGGGCGGCAGCGGCTCCCCAAAATTGGCCAAGGAAGGTGCCACCGATGGAGCCGAGGTGGAGCCAGGTGGTGG
The DNA here is from genome assembly GCA_034064705.1 of Bothrops alternatus. Taxonomy (NCBI): domain Eukaryota; kingdom Metazoa; phylum Chordata; class Lepidosauria; order Squamata; family Viperidae; genus Bothrops; species Bothrops alternatus. The sequence continues at coordinate 10,152,535 of JARGCV010000006.1, read as the reverse complement.
GGAGCCTGCGGCAGCCAGACAACCTTCATGCCTCACTCCTGCCCGGCCCGGCCTGGGGAGACATGTGGCCGGTTTGGCTTCCTAGGGAGCGATGCCCCCACTGGCCCAGCCATGACTGCTGCCGGTCTGGCCTGGGGAGACATGTGGCTGGCTTGGCTTCCTGGGGTGTGATGCCCCTGCTGGCCACTGCACCAGTAAGGACTGCCACCTGGCCTGGCCTGGGGAGACATGTGGCCGGCTCGGCTTCCTGGGGTGCGATGCCCCTGCTGGCCACTGCACCACTCAGGACTGCCGTCCGGCCCAGGAAAACATGTGGCTGGCTCGGCTGCCCAGGGAGCGGCCCGGGGACAGCCCAGGAAGTGATGCCGCAGCCGAGACTGCTGCCTGGAACAAGTAAGCCGGGGAGGTGCGTCACCTGCCCTGCGGCCGCTTCGCAGCAGTGCTCCATGGACTCAGAGCCCCCTCACCCTGCCACTGACCCTCTCTCTCTGGCTCTGCTGCTGCTTGGTCAACAGTCACACCGGCTGGGTATCAAAGGGGCTGCTCTCCCTCAGGGCTGCGGTTTGCGGGAGGGCTGGCCTGCTTAGCGGAGGCTCGGGCAGGCCGCTCCCAACGCGGATCTTGGGGCTTCCCCACATGGCTCCCCAGCCACATGTGCATCAGCCACGTGTGCCTCAGCCATGCCCTCAGCTAAGGGTGCCGACTGGGCTGCTGTCCCTCAGGGCTGTGGTTTGCAGGAGGGCTGGCCTACTCAGCAGAGGCTCGGGCGGGCCGCTCCCAGCGAGGATCTTGGGGCTTCCCCGCACGGCTCCCCAGCCACGTGCGCCTCAGCTACGTGCGCCTCAGCCACGTGTGCCTCAGCCACGCCCTCAGTCAAGGGCAGCCAGGAAAGGGACTTCCTGGCCACCCTTCTCCCAGGGGATGGGGCACCCGGGCTCAGGGCTAATCAGGAGCCCTGCAAGGGGGCAAATCAACATGAGAGAGAGAGAGAGAGAGAGAGAGAGAGAGAGAGAGAGAGAGAGAGAGAGAGAGAGAGAGAGAGAGAGAGAGAGAGAGAGAGGAAGTGCAAGTGCCCCTCTCTCTCTTTCCTTGTCTCTCTCTGAAAATGGCACAGGAATTTCCGTAGCCGCAGGGGATGGCTCAAAGAGCTGCATGCGGCTCCGGAGCCGCGGGTTGCCGACCTGTGGTCTAGCCAATTCTTAAAAATCTCCAGTGATGGAGCACCCACGATTTCTGGAGGCAAGCTGTTCCACTAGTTAATTGTCCTCAATATCAGGAAGTTTCTCCTTAATTCCAGGTTGCTTCTCTCTTTGATCAGTTTCCAACCACTGTTTCTTGTCCTGCCCTCTGGTGCTTTGGTGAATAATGTGACCCCCTCTTCTTGGTGGCAGCCCCTCAAATACTGGAATACTGCTATCATGTCACCCCTATTTCTTCTTTTCTTTAGACTAGCCAAACCAAGTCCTGCAGCCATTCTTCGTATGTTTTAGTTTCCAGGCCTTTAATCAACTTTGCTTTTCTCCACATTGAAACTCATTTTGTTGGATAGGACCCATTGTTCCAGTTTGTCTTCTGGATTGTTGGCTACTCCTGCCAGTTTAGTGTCATCTGCAAATTTGATGAGTTCTCCTTCAGTTCCCTCGTCTAAGTCATTGATGAAGATATTGAAGAGTACTGGGTCTAAGACAGAACCTTGTGGTACCCCGCTGCTTACTTCTCTCCATGTGGATGTAGTGCCATTGAGGACTACTTGTTGAGTACGGTTTGCCAGCTAACTACAGATCCATTTGATGGTGATGTTGTCTATTCCACCTTTTTCTAACTTACTAAGCATTAGATTGTGGTCTACTTTTTTGAATGCCTTACTGAAATCTAAGTATATTACATTCATAGCGTTTCGCTAGTCTACTAATTTGGTCACTTTATGAAAGAATGAAATAAGATTGGTTTGGCATGATCTGTTTTTAACAAAACCATTGCTGGCTTCTAGTTATAACTTTGTTTGCTTCTAGTTGTTGGCGGATCTGTTTTTTCATTATGTTTTCTAGGATCTTCCCAGGTATTGATGTTAAACTGATTGGTCTGTAGTTTTCTTAGTCTGTTTTTCCCCCTTTCTTGAAGATGGGAACCACAGTAGCCCTTTTCCAAACCTCAGGTACTTCCCTGGTGGTCCAGGATTTATGAAAGATGTGGTGCAATGGTTCTGAGATAACATCTGCCAGTTCCTTCAGATCATTTTCTTGCTTAATTTCTTTTTTGTTTCTAGTTTGTCTTTTGTAGTGGGTTTTTTTTTGTATGTTGGGCTTTTTTAAAAATAATATGTTTTATTGATTTTTAACATAATATTTGGTAAACATCGCATTGTCTGGGTTAATATTTAAAAAAACAATCAATAACAATTAATTTCTATAATTCTATAGTCCATATAATAACTTTACTTGATTTCCTCATTTTCCAATAATATTCTCTTTAACCAACCTTAAATTAATAGTTCTTATTTAAATAAATGACAATTAATATAAACATTTTTCTCATGTTTCTGCAAATAATAACCACATCAGTATAAAGTTTCTTTTCATTGATCATCTTGATAGCCTTATAATAAATCCTGTTTACATTCTTATTTAAATTTGTTTTCTCCATAGTATTCAAAACATTCTTACTGGTTAATATTTTCTCAAAATTAGTTACACTTAAGTATTTAAATCTTTTTTCTTATACAAGCCATCACATTTTTACATTTCTCATACCTTAAAAGAAAATAAGAGCAAAACAAAGACAAAACAAAGAAAACATTTCTTTTATATAAACCATCCCAACATTTTTATATTTCTCATGTCAAAAAAAAACCCAAACACAAAAGAAAAAGGAAAGAAGGCATACTATATTACTTTAGGGCAGACATGTCAAACACAAGGCCCAGGGGCCGGATGCGGCCTGCAAAGTGGTTTCATGTGGCCTGCGAAGCCATCCTGGAAACAGTGAAGGAATGGCCCCCTCTGCCTTGGCCCTGGCCCAAGCCAGCCGGGAGCCAATGTACAATTTCGTGGTGGCCATCTATGCTGAAATACATTCAGTCTTAGCTCCATAAGCCCCCCCCTGCAGGGCCTGAGAGGAACAGTGAGGCTCCTCCAGTGGACCATGCCTTGGCACATGCCCTGGTCCCATCCCCTTCTGCCAGAGACCCTCAAATCTATCCCACTCCTGCCCAGGCCCCCACAGACACCCTTGACACAAATGTTGTAGAGCTGGCCACACCCACCCAGTGGGCCACACCCACTCCATCCACGCCCATCCAGTAGGCCACACCCATCCTGGCCACACCCACCCGGCCCCCTGAGGGCAACCACAATGCTGATGTGGCCCTCAATGAAATTGAGTTTGACACCCCTGCTTTAGGGGCTCATCCCTCTTAAAATAATCTTCATTATATTCAAAATCTTTCTATTTCTTTAACCATATTCAAACAAATGTTTAATTTTTAAATACTCCCTCTGGTAATTCCCATCATCTAATTTCTTGATTCTCACTTTAGTCTTTTTTTTTTTTGCCCAGCATCTTTCCTGTTCAATATGCCTCAATATGCCTCGAGTCTTCCCATAATCTTATAAATGTTGTTGCAGGTACAAAAGGCAAAACAGGCAAGATGTTTTTATAGGAAGGTTTTGCCTCTTCATATGCACTGAAAATATTTTTCCTTTTTGTCTTTCTTGATTTTATTTATTATTTTTTGTCTCTCAAGATCTTGTAGTTCTCCTGACAAAATCCATTTTACCAAATCTTTTTTCTTATTCTCCAACTTATTTTGTAATCTTAAAGTATAGTTTGCCTTTTCCGTGTCCAGAGTTCCCTGTAATTTTTTTCCCATCTGGGTTATGTCATATTTCCTAATATTGTTAAATTCCATCTTGAGATCTCTCTCCTCTGTCTTGTGATCAGTTGTCTGTTTTCTCTGCTCACACTCTGTTTTTTTTTTCTGGGAATTTTTATGTTGTAAAGTTAAATTGGAGATGTGTTCATTTATGTTTTCAAGGTTATGTTTAATTTCCTCATGATTTGAGATTATTGTTGTTTGGATTAGTTGCAACATAGCATAGATCTCCTTCTGGAAAGTATTTGTTTTTTCTTGGTATATTCTTTCTGCAGATCTCTGGTTTTCCATGATAGCCAAAAATCAGGGTTTTCCTTTCTCTGCAGATGGCTTTAGAGTCACAGTTGAGTTAGTGTTTGTAATCCAGAAAGGTCAATTCTTTTTTTTTTTTTTAGAGTTTATAATTCTCACTTTATAGAAAGCTCAAGATATTTCCTTTTTTTAAATCACAGCTGTTCGTTGTTATTAAGACATTGAAGGTCACCAAGATCAAATTTATCTTTTCCTCAGCCTTGCCAGTCTCTCTAGTACAGCGGTTCTCAACCTGTGGGTCGCAACCCTTTTGGGGGTCGAACGACTCTTTCACAGGGGTCGCCTAAGACCATCGGAAAACAAATATTTCTGATGGTCTTAGGAACCGAGACACCACTCTCTCTGTTGCAGCCTCACTCTCTTCCATCTTCTTTTCCTTCCCACCCCCCTGCGAGCTTGCAATACCCCTCAGGGCCTCACGTTGCCTCCCAGAGGACTCAGCTGTTTGGCGGCCGGAAGTTGGAGCCGCTCAGCTGTTGGTCAGGATGCCTGTGGAGCCGACCCGCACGTTGTCCTAGACCCCTTTGCTGCCCGTTCATGTCGAGCCCGCGGGGGCTTGACAGGGAGAGAGGGAGGGAAGGAGGAAGGGACTCCTCCTCCTCTCCTAAGGTTCAAAGCAGGATCAGCTTCCCAAGGGCAATCCCAATTCATGTGTTTCTGCCATACCTCCTGTTGTGGGTGTCTCTGGACCAGCTGGGGAGGTGTCGGAGGATGAGGAGGGGGAGCCGGGTCCCTCTGAGTGTTTGCCCCTCCCGGCAGCCGAGCCGGGCCCCTCTGAGTGTTTGTCCCTACCGGCAGCCGAGCCAGGCCCCTCTGGGTGCTTTCCCCTCCCGGCAGCCGAGGCAGACAGGGAGGAGATTGAGATGCAGTCTGCATCGGAGTCTCAAGGTGCAGAATCAGACTTGGAACAGGAGAATGTATGGCTGGATCCGAGAGTTCGAAGGGTTAATAGGAGGAGGGTTCAGTTAAGTAGAAAAAGGAAGTAATGGGGGGAAGTGACGTATCGGACACTATATTAGAAGGGGGAAATAGACTACGCCCTTGCTACGAGCAACGTTTATCAATGAGAGGTTTGGAAACTTTTGCAATGCTTTGGAAAGTCTGATGTTTTGAAAACCTAGCGAAGGATAATGAGGAACGGACAATGTGATAAAGACAGAGTGAGTAAATTGGAAAATTTGGCAGGAGTTTGTTGTAATCTAAATGTAAATAATGAGTCTTTGATGTTTCTGCCAGCAAAATGTCAGCAGCGTACTTTGAAATGAATCCTTTTGAAATGTGTTTAATAAATCTCTTAACGACATATTTACGTGGCTTTTAATGAGTGGAGAGAGGCCGGATAGAACAGATTGCTCGTAGCCAGCCAATAAAGCAAAAAAGAAGAAAATTAGTCCGAGCTTTCAGTGACGTCATGGAGCAACTCTTTGCGGATAACCCGGCTCTGCATCAATTAGTGCAAGCTCTCCAGCAACAAATTGGCAATTTGCAACAGCAGGTTCAGCAAGTTGCCGGAGCCCCAGCTCCAGCCCCCCCTCCCAGACGAAGCAGATGCTATTTAGCCTTGCCTGATAAGTTTACTGGAGAGCGTAATAAATTTCCAGTTTTTTTAAACCAATGCAAAACATTCATTGCCTCAGCCCCAGCAGATTTCCAGCTCGATGAAACGAAAGTAGCGTTCATCTTAAGTTTACTCTCTGGCCCAGCTGCTGATTGGTCGTCTCCTCTGATAGACGGACAAGATCCTGTCCTGAGCAATTATGCAGGATTCTGCCAGCTGATGGAAAGAGAATTTGTTGACCCCCTTCGTAGACAAAATGCCACCCGGCGGATACGCGAGCTACGTCAAGGATCGCGCTGCGTAGCGGAATATATATCAGATTTTCGCCGCCTAGCTCAAGAAATTAATTGGAATGATGAGGCTCTCATGGAAATCTTTCTAGATGGTCTGTCTTCCCAGATCTTGAATGGATTGAAAGTTACTGAAATACCCGCAACCCTGGATGCATTATACCAACATTGTTTGGCTCTTGAAGCGCGAACGCAAGCCATGGATGCCCGCCTGGACAAACACATGGTTCCAGTCACCGGAAGTGCCAAGCCAGTTCCTGCACCACGCAGAGGATTCCAGACCCTACCTATCGCTCCACCCATCCCGGCACCCAGACGTATTTTCCAAACAGGGCCGGCTTACACTGAGAGGCGCCCTACACCCATGACCAGAGATGAACCCATGGATCTTGGTGCAGCCAGATCTCGTTTGACCGAGGCTGAGAAGGCAAGACGGAGAGCTGAGGTCTTGTGCCTGTACTGTGGAGAGATGGGTCACTTCGTCATGGCCTGCCCCCAGAAAAGACGTGGTACGGCAGGTCCTACTCCTGTTCCAGCTCGGCCTCCCACTCAGCAGTTTCAAGCAACCTTGCCGGGAAACGGCCAGAGCCCGGCCTAATGGAAACATTGGGTCGGGCAGGCGCCAAACCCAGTTCCAGTTCCGCAGACGACGACCCCGGTCCTCCGAGACATCTGATCCTAGCAACCAATATACTTCTGGGAAATCATGCCCAGAGTATTCCGGCCCACGCCTTGTTGGATTCTGGAGCCACCACCAATTTTATGAATGAAGCTTTCGCTCGTCAGCATGCCATACCTTTGTGCTCCGTGAAGCCACCTATGTTGGTTGAGACAATCGATGGTCGTGAATTGTTGTCTGGACCGATCAAGTTTATGACCCAGCCCATACGCCTGGTCATAGGACAACATGAAGAAGCCATCCAATTCTATGTTACCAAGGGACTTCATTTCCCCTTAGTTCTCGGCCTAGCCTGGCTGAGAACCCATGATCCTTGTGTGGTGTGGTCCCAGAACTTTGTTTCATTTCCCAGTTTGCAATGCGTAGACCACGTACGCCAAGTTTGTGCAGCTCAGCTACCATCCCACTCTGATATCACCTTGCCGGCCAACCTAGCGGACTTTGCAGATATATTCAATGAGAAAGAGGCAGACCAATTGCCTCCGCATAGACCATATGACTGTGCCATTGATTTGCTACCAAATGCCAAGCTTCCAAGAGGACGCCTTTACTCCATGTCAGAACCCGAGTTGGCCGCATTGAAAGACTTTGTGGACAAAAACCTGGCCAGGGGTTTCATTCGTCCCTCTTCCTCGCCTTTGTCAGCTCCTGTGTTATTCGTGAAGAAGAAAACCGGAGATTTACGCCTATGCTGTGACTATCGCAAGCTCAATGCCATCACGGTGCGCAACCGGTACCCTCTGCCTTTGATTCCTGATCTCATGGACCGTCTCCGATCAGCGACCATCTTCACCAAGATAGATTTAAGGGGTGCTTACAACCTGGTTCGCATTCGAGAGGGGGACGAGTGGAAGACCGCGTTTGGAACCAGGTATGGTCATTTTGAGTATACCGTTATGCCATTTGGACTCACCAATGCTCCGGCCGTCTTTCAACATTTCATGAATGACATCTTCCGGGATTTATTAGATCAATTTGTGGTGGTTTACCTCGATGACATCCTGATTTACTCCCCGTCACGAGCCACTCATCTTCAGCATCTCCGGCGAGTTTTGCAACGCTTGAGGGAGCATCACCTTTACGCCAAGTTAGAGAAATGTCAATTCTATCAAACCACCATTGAGTTTCTGGGACATGTGATTTCTCCACAAGGCATCGCCATGGACCCTGGCAAGGTTGAGGCCTTGCAAACCTGGCAACCACCATGTAAAGCAAAAGATGTCCAAAGATTTTTGGGATTTGCGAACTATTACAGGATATTCATTCCGAGATTTTCTGCCTTGACTGCGCCCCTTACTCGACTGTTACGGAAAGGCGTTAAGTTCCACTGGGGCGATGCCGAACAACAGGCGTTTCAGACCCTCAAAAAGGCTTTTGTTCAGGAACCCATTCTCAAGTATCCAGATCCTTGTCGACCCTTTGTAGTGGAGGCTGACGCCTCAGATGTTGCAGTAGGGGCCGTGCTACTTCAAACACGCCAAGATGGCGGCCCCCTGTTCCCGTGTGCTTATTACTCCAGGAAACTGAGTCCCTCCGAACGCCATTATACCATTTGGGAAAAGGAACTATTGGCCATCAAGACTGCTTTTGAGACCTGGAGACACCACCTGGAAGGAGCCCGCTACCAAGTTGAAGTTCGAACTGACCATAAAAACTTGGAATTTTTGCAATCTGCCAGGAAATTGAATCAACGTCAAATCCGTTGGTCTTTGTTCTTCGCTCGATTCAACTTCAAAGTCACCTACATTCCGAAAGGGTACAACAAAAGAGCAGATGCCCTGTCCCGTAAACCTGAGTATCTACAGGTCAAGGATCCCTTACCGCTTCGAACCATTCTGCCTATCGAATCGATCGCAGCCGTGCATGATCCGGTAGATCTACGACGACAGATTCGGGAAGCGCAACAACTAGATGACTTTGCAATACGGAAGAGACAAGAGGTGGGTCCCGACTCACCTTGGACCTTGTCCGAGGGACTATTACGCTTCCGTAACCTGTTATATGTTCCAGCAGGCCCACTCCGGGGTCTCATCCTGACTCAATGCCATGATAACCCTGCGGCAGGTCATTTTGGTTTCTTTAAGACTCTTCACTTAGTGTCTCGGACTTTTTGGTGGCCCAGACTTCGCCATGATGTGCAATCCTATGTGAATTCCTGTGTACGGTGCCGTCAGGCAAAACATGCCACAGGAGCCCCTCCGGGATTATTACAGCCTTTACCCACGCCGGAGAGACCCTGGGGAGCTATTTCCATGGACTTCTTGACTTGTCTACCTGTTTCTGCCGGCTACACCGTTGTCTTTGTAGTAGTGGACATGCTGACCAAAATGGCACATTTCATTCCTTGCCGAAGAATACCGACAGCCAAGGTCACTGCTCAGCTGTTCATTCAACATATCTTCCGGCTACACGGTTTACCTGACAAAATAGTGTCCGACCGAGGAACCCAGTTCACCTCGGAGTTCTGGAGAGAACTCATGTCTGCGCTTCAAGTCCAAGTTAATCTAGCCTCCACGCATCACCCAGAGACTGATGGGGGTACAGAGAAAGTGATTGGCATCCTGGAGCAGTATTTGCGTTGTTTCATCAACGACCAACAGAACGATTGGTCCAAATATCTCTCCGTGGCCGAATTCGCTTTCAACAACTCTCAGCACACTTCCACTCAGACCACTCCGTTTTTTGCCAACTACGGCTATCATCCCAGATTTTTCCCGCTCACGCTCCTCGATTCTCCAGTTCCAGTTGCAGAGGACTATTTAACCGAACTGCAGTCAGTCCACGAGATGGTTAAGCAGCACTTGACTAAAGCCAAGGAAGACTACAAGCGGGTTGCAGACCGCTCGCGTCGCGACACGCCGCCGTTAGCTGTTGGAGATCGGGTTTGGCTCTCCACCAAGTACTTGTTTCCAGGGAGAATTCACCGCAAGCTTGATCAACGTTTCCTGGGTCCTTTCCCTGTGGAGACGGTCATCAATCCGGTGACCTATCGTTTGACTTTGCCTAGGTCTTTTCGTGTACATCCCGTGTTTCATCGCTCCTTGCTTGTTCCTGTCAACCCTGATTCTCCGCTTCGACCTCCTGATCCGGGCCCGACAGCTCGCCGTGCTCAAGTTCCTGTTTCCCGGTTGGAGGTGTCCGGCATCCGAGATTCCCGATGGCTCGACGACCGCTTCAAATATTTGGTTGATTGGACCGGAGGTGGGCCCTCCGCTGGCTCTTGGGTAGATGCTCAGGATTTTGAGGCTCCTGAGTTAAAGTGGGATTTTCATACTGCATTTCCCTCCAAACCACATCCCTTCCGACGGCCCCCGGGGGAGGGGCCTGCGGGGGGGGATAGTGTTGTGGGTGTCTCTGGACCAGCTGGGGAGGTGTCGGAGGATGAGGAGGGGGAGCCGGGTCCCTCTGAGTGTTTGCCCCTCCCGGCAGCCGAGCCGGGCCCCTCTGAGTGTTTGTCCCTACCGGCAGCCGAGCCAGGCCCCTCTGGGTGCTTTCCCCTCCCGGCAGCCGAGGCAGACAGGGAGGAGATTGAGATGCAGTCTGCATCGGAGTCTCAAGGTGCAGAATCAGACTTGGAACAGGAGAATGTATGGCTGGATCCGAGAGTTCGAAGGGTTAATAGGAGGAGGGTTCAGTTAAGTAGAAAAAGGAAGTAATGGGGGGAAGTGACGTATCGGACACTATATTAGAAGGGGGAAATAGACTACGCCCTTGCTACGAGCAACGTTTATCAATGAGAGGTTTGGAAACTTTTGCAATGCTTTGGAAAGTCTGATGTTTTGAAAACCTAGCGAAGGATAATGAGGAACGGACAATGTGATAAAGACAGAGTGAGTAAATTGGAAAATTTGGCAGGAGTTTGTTGTAATCTAAATGTAAATAATGAGTCTTTGATGTTTCTGCCAGCAAAATGTCAGCAGCGTACTTTGAAATGAATCCTTTTGAAATGTGTTTAATAAATCTCTTAACGACATATTTACGTGGCTTTTAATGAGTGGAGAGAGGCCGGATAGAACACCTCCTAGGCGCTCCTGGGAATGGGGTGGGCGTAGGCTAGGCAAAGAAAAGCCACTGAGCCATGAGCTAAGATCATAGGCAGGCTGGGGAAGGGGGTAAAGAAGAGGAAGGGGATTGGGAGAGAGGAAACGCCAAGCTTGTCCTCGCCTCTCCCAAGAACCTCCTGCGCCATCTCACAGGAACACCTTGTTTCAGATTTACACCACAAAAGTTTTTCTCACGCAGAGGAGAGAGGAAAAACAATTGCAGAACACTTGGGAATCCCTTGCAAGGTGCCATGTACCTTGGTGCTTATTTCCTAATACCTTCCCCACCCCCGTGTTTTCTGCTCCACCCTGAATTCACCTCCCTTCCACTCTCCTTACGCAGCCATCTATGGTCTTAATACAGCCCTCAGTCTGTCTCTCTTTCAACACCCCCTAAAATTCTTCACTCAGGCAGGCTTCCAGAATTCGGCTGGCAGGATGCAGGTAACCCCTCCCCCCTGTCCTGCCGCCTCCCACGGCACCGCGCCTCCATGTCTCAAGCCTCCGTGGAACAGAACTGCTGGCTTTATGCTTGGGCGGAAGATTTTTTCTTTTACAGATGGGGCAGGTGGGCCTGACATTTGAGGGCAGGCACCTCCCCATCACCCTCCATGCCAGCTGGCTCCGTTGCCAGACCTCCCTGCTGACGGGCGCAGGTCCGGAGGTCGCCAGCTGATGGGCACAGGAGGTTGGCACTCCGCCGCCTCCCCTTTGCCCTCCGCACTGGCCAAAGCATTGCCGGATGTTCCAGCTGACGGGTGCAGGTCTGGAGGTCGCCAGCTGATGGGTGCAGGAGGTCGGTGCTGCGGCAGCCTCCCAGCCACCTGCCTCTTCGGCTGGAGCAGTTGACAGGGCTTGCATGGCCCGCAAGGGCTGCTGACGCACTCCCCGCAGCCAACGACCCTGGTAACTGCTCCAGCCGAAGAAGCAGGCGGCTAAGAGGCTGCCGCGGTGCTGACCTCCTGCACCCATCAGCTGGTGACCTCCGGACCTGTGCCCGTCAGCTGGAATGTCCGGCAACACTTTGGCCAGTGAGGAAGGTGAAGGGGAGGCCACTGCAGCGCCGAACTCTGCGCCCGTCAGCTGGCGACCCTCAAATTTGTGCTTGTCAGCTGGGAGGTTTGGCAAGGGAGCCAGCTGGCATGGAGGGTGATGGGGAGCCAGCGACCTGGCAGGCGGAGTCCTGCCTGCCCATGAATGTTGGGCCCACCTGCCCCATCTGTAAAAGAAAAAGTCTTCCACCCAAGCATAACTTTTAAGAATTTTAAGGATCTTTGAGAGGGAGAGAGAAATAGAGAGAGGGAGAGAAAGAGGGAAAGAGAACTAGAAAGAGGGAGAGAGAGAAAGAGGGAGAGAGAAGAGAGGGAGACAGAGGGAAAGAGAGAGAGAAAGAGAGAAAGAAGGAGAGAAAGAGGGAGAGAGAAAGAGAGACAGGGAGAGAGAAAGGGAGAGAGGGAAAGAGAAAGGGAGAGATAGAGAAAGAAAGGGAGAGAGGGAAAGAGAAAGGGAGAGACAGAGAAAGAGAGGGAGAGAGAGAAAGAAAGATGGAGAGAGATTAAATTAGTAACATGGTTGTTCAGTGAATCTGGTTTCCCCACTAACTTTGCTTGTCACAAGGTTGCGAAAGGTGATCACATGACCCTGGAATAATTTTATGGTTGGGGGTCACCACAACATGAGGAATTGTATTAAGGAGTTGCGGCATTAGAAAGGTTGAGAACCACTGCTCTAGTAGAACAGCTGTAATATTATAATATTTTCATCTACCACTAGATGTCAGCACCAGTTCTTTCAGTAATAAACACTTATTTACTTCTGTCTTGATGATATAAAAGGAATAACAGATTCCACCGATTTCAAACTTATCCAAATTAAGTCTTATATTCTTTTTATTTCAATATATTTCTGTTCCCCCTGAAAGGTTTAATTCGTCACTTCCATCTGTAGGAGGGTGGGGCAAAAGTCCCCCTCCTTCTCACTTTCGGAGGCTTTTTGCTTCTTGTTTTTTTTTTCCTCCAAGAAATCAGTTTCCAAATACAAGAGAGAAAATCACTGTTCTTATCCAGTTCCAAACACGTTGTTTACAGTCAGCTTGAAGTGGTACTTTTGGACTTCAGTTGCTTGTAGGTTGGGCTAGACTCAGAAGTTGAGCTAGCCTCTTCTCCTGCCAGTTTCTGGAGGGCTTTTCCCAAACTAATCGGATCGACCGCCGTCTCTCCGCAATCGGCGGGACTTTCCCCCATCTGTGTTGCCTTTACGGGGCAACTTCAGGCCCATTTAGGGTCCCCTGGCAGGCAGAAATCAGCCATAGGGAGCGGAGCCCCATGATATCTTGGCTGCTGCACTACTGTGCAAGACTGGAAATCAGGCTATAGTTTCTTTGTGTGAAGACTGATGCAAAGTATGAGTTAAGCAGCTCTGCTTTCTCTCTGTTGCCTGTTATTTCCTTGCCATCTTCTCTCTTTAGTAGACCTACAGTTTCCTTGACTTTTTTCTTGTTGTTAATATGTTGGAAGAAACTTTTTTTTATTATCCTTGATTTCTGTTGCAAGTCTTTGTTTTTTCTGAGCCTTTTTCTTTCCTGACTTCATCTTCACATGTTCTTTGCATTTAGACAATCTGCACAGTGCCATCTTATATCTTCAAGCATGTATAATCTAGATGTATTGGTACATGTATCTGGATTTATGAAAGTAGATTTTCATATTTCCATCTTCCCACTTCTTTTTGCCTCCTATCCACAGAGGTTTAATTTCTAATTTAAGGTTCTAATTTCAGAGATAACATTCCCTTAGTTCCTCTGCACCAAAGCCAATTCTTTCAGCAAGACGTATTGTTTAGAGAAGTTTTCATAGGACATTCTTTGCAATCTAAATGTATATATGGATGCCCAATCGTATGGAGGTTTGATTTAGGTATCTATTTTAAGAAGCCAAAAATAATGTAGATGAGCAATTAGATATTTATGACCTTCCATCTGAAGAAGATGGGCTGGCCTTATAAAGTAATTCTTTCCTGCTACTGCTGTGATCCCTTCAGTTGAATGTGTGAACCATAAGACAGAGTGTGCTACAAACTGTGAGTTGAAAAGGAGGAGGTGGGAGGAGGAAAATAGCTGAGGCTCTGCTGATTGGACCTCCATTGCATTTAAACTGCCCAGAACTTGCTGGGAATTGCTATAAACTGTGAGTTGAAAAGGAGGAGCTGGGAGGAGGAAAGTAGCGACCCGCATGCCTAAAAATAAAAAACAGCAGCAGTACATTCAGGGCAAGTGCGTCTGAGATTCCCTATATCTCAAAATGTCTGGCTTAGTTCAGTGCAACACTTGTTTTGCAGCTGTCTTTCACAGCACACTTTTCAAACTTGGAAACTGTCATATTTGTAAACAAATCACTAGTTTACAAGGACAGATTATTTATCTAGGGTCTGTAATCTGTGCTCTTCAGGCAGAAATTAGGTATCCAGTTCAGCCCTTCTACTCTATTGAGCTTCCGCACTATCAGCCCCCTCTATCACAAAGATCCTGCAAGAGAAGGGCAGTGTGGACAACCGTGGAATCTGGCAGGGTGAGAGCTGTGAACCATAAATACAAAGCTTTTGCTGCGTCCCTGCACAATAGATTCAGTGCCCTGCTGACCTTAATAGGGACATTAAGGAGACAGGTAAAGGTATTTGTGATGATAACTCAAATAAGCAGGCAATTGTGGTCCGAGATGAAGAACTTGTTTTTGATAGGGAGAAGTGCAAATCAGGCATTACACATCAGTCATGCAAGAACAGTAAAGCATCCAAAAAGAGAAGCCACCTTCTGGTTGGTGATTCAGTTATAAGGATATAAATTTAGGAAAGGATGAAAGAGGTCAGGTGTCTTCCAGGTGCTACTGCCAGTAGGGACAAGAAGCATATTTTCAAAATAGTCAAGAATGCCAGCAAGGACTGTGATGTGGATGCTATTGTACATCTTGGCACTAACGATCTTTCCCAAAAAGATGTACTCTCTGTGCAGAATGATTTTCAGAGCTTGGGGCAGGACCTTAGCAGGATAGGCTTTAGGCTTACTTTTTCAGAGGTTGTACCTGTGTATATGGAGCAAAATGGAAAAGGCCAGCGTATAGCAGAATTCAATATGCGGATAAAGGAGTGGTGTAAAGGGATAAAGCTTTGGTTATATTAGTCATAATGTCTGTAGCTGGTCCAATGAAACAATGTACAAAAAAGATGGTTTGCATCCCTCAAAGAAAGGGACTGAGTTACTTGGCAATAAACTCACAGATTTTTGGAAGGAATATTTGAACTAAACAATGGGGACAATGAGTTAATTGATATAAAACATCCCTATCCCCTGGAATCAAAAAATCACAGGGTTATCAGTGCATGTAAAATAGATGTGTGTGTGGACAAGAATATCAACCTTGCTGTCAAGAAAAATCAAGCTTTTAATAGTGAGTGCCACACAAAGTACACTAACCAAACATGTGGTAAGAAAATAGCGGAACTCAGGCATCACACAGGTTATGTAGAAAGTAAACAGGGTCAGTCATAAAGGACTCAAATGTCTATACACCAATGCACAGAGTATGAAAGTAAACAGGGTGAGCTAGAAATTCAGGTAAATGAGGGCAGATACAATATTGTTGCCATTATGGAACTGTGGTGGGAAGAAACCCACAAATGGAACATACAGCTAGAGGGATTTAAATTATTTAAAAGAAACGGACCAAATAAAAGAGGAGGTAGAGTTGCTCTCTGTATAAGAAATAACTACATCTCTACAGAAATAGAGCACAACAATGATGAAAACTGTCTTGAATGCCTTTGGGTCAATATAAAAGGGGGGGAATGCCTTCACGGTATTTCCTCCATTGAGTTTATACTTTAAGATCTTCTTCACTATCTTGATGTATTTACCTCTAATCTTTTTCTTGACTTTAGTGTGCTTGATACTGTCAGTTTGAAGGATATCCAAGTATTTGTAGTAATCTTCCTCATCCAGACTCTTAATTTTATTTTCATGAGGCATCTTGATTCCTTCAGTTTTCACTATTTTTCCTTGTTTGATAGTAAGTGTGGCACATTTTGCCCAAGCCAAACTCCATTGCAATATCTTGGCTATATATACGGACAGTGTTCAGCAGTGATTCTATTTGAGATGATGTTTTTCCATACAGCTTCAGATCATCCATCTAAAGGAGGTGGGATAGTCTGGTAGATATTTTTGATGTTTGATAGCCATGTCCTGAGTTATTCAGTATTGTTGACAGAGGAAACAGTGCAGTAACAAATAGTAGTGGTGATAATGAATCTCCTTGAAATATTCCTCTCTTGATATTAACTTCTCCCAGTCTTTCACCATTGACCTGCAACTGTATCTTCCATTGTGCCATCGATCTTTGCACAAATTTTCTGATGTTTCTACTGACTCCTATTATTTCTAGGGACTTGATTATCTAGTCATGTGGTAGAGAGTCAAATGCCTCTTTGTAGTCAATCCATGCCACATTCAGGTTGATCTTCCTTTTCTTGCAGTTTTTCAAGATCATTTTGTCTATTAGGAGTTGATCTTTTTTTCCCTCTTCAATTGGGGTGATTTTCTTTCTGCTCAGGTGAAAAGAGATTGTTTTCAACTAGATGCATCAGCTACCACACTAGTTGGCAATTTGAAAGTTGTTGGTAAGCAGGTAATTGGCCTGTAGTTGCCTGGTGTTGCCCCTTTTGCTGGATTTTTCATTATTAGGTAGGTTTTCCCAGTTGTTAGCCATTTTTCAATTTCTCCTCCTTGTAATATATTGTTGAACTGCTTGGCAATGACTGGGTATATAACAGTTAGATGTTTCAACCAAAACTCATGCAGTTCATTTTCACTTGGTGCTGACCAATTTTTGATCTTCCTTGCTCTTTTTTCTACCATTTTTGTTGTTATTACTAGTTCTTTCATTTCAACTTCTGTTTTATTTGCATCCACTTCTTTTAACCAAGCCGCATCCTTGTTGTGTTTCTTTTGGTTATCCCATATCAGCTTCCAGAACTGCACTGTTTCTTCCTTGTCAGGTACTTCCTTGTCAGGTACATTGCAGTTTCTCCATTGAATTGAAATTGCAGGTTCTACCTAAAATTTGCAATTTGAGCTTCGTATCTACTGATTTTCCTGGCTATAGCTGTTATTTGCTGCTTTATTATTTCCAGTGCTTCCTTGATCTTCCTTGTTTCTAAGTGGTATTTCTTGATTAGGTATTCTTTGGTCTTCTTGTTCTTCAGCTTCTTTTCTTTCATCTGTTCTAGCTCACTTGCATGTGATCTTAACTTGCTGATCTTATTTTCTAGTCTAATCTTTCATTTTTGTGGTGCACTGTTTGTTTGTTTTTCTTCTTTGTTGATTTTGCATCCCAGGTATTCAGTCATAACTGCAGTATTTACATCTTTCAATGCTTGTGCTAGCTATTTCTTTGGAACAAGCTTCAATGCAGGCGGCCTTATTCTGTTGTTTTTGTGCTGTTCTAGATGCTCAATTATTATTTGTTTCAATTCTTTTATTTCTTTAGTTAGAGGGCTTTGTTCTTCCTGAGGAAGAGGTGCCTGGTTTCCAAATGACAATAGTTGTATATCTCTGCTGGATTCCTTCACTGCCAACTCCCCCTGGTTTGCCTCTACATTCTGAATTACTTCTGGCAAGGCTTTGATTTCTTTGCCCTGGGTAAGCCTTTGCAGTTCGTCCAATTCTGTTTCTCTGAATACTTTATTTCGTATTATAAATCAGCATTGATCTGCTAGTCTCTGTTCTGTTATTTCTGATTCTGGATGTTGTTCTTTCCAGAACTGGTGCATTTGTTTTAGATATCCTCTTCTTGTTGGACTTGATCTGTAATAACAGATCATTATTTCTTTGTTTTCAATCACTGTGTATTTGTGATGGGTAAACACCTTTTCTTCCAGTAGTTCTGCAGCTGCTAGCCCTGGTTGCTCAGCCCTGAGTCCTGTAACCCATTTTGCACCAGATACCCAAGAACTCCAACATCTAGCGCGGACCTTGTTAACCTGAGCGACATCCGAGCCGGTATGGCATTCTGAAATTTACGTCTCATTATAGTTTTTATGGGAGAGACACTCTTTGACTTCTCTGATGAGACCTGTCCAATATGGTTGAACCTCTGGCATAGCTCTCATCTTCCTCAGAGTACACAAGTCCCACAACCACGTCAAGGTGGTGCCTTACTGGGGGTTGTTGTTGTTGTTGTTGTTATTATTATAGAAAGTATCTGCATAAATAAGTGTACCCCTTCATATTTTTCTTTACACTATATTGAAATATCAGCCCTTTACCAGTTTCATGCCAACTAAATCATGCCCTATTTGTGTTCACAATAAATTTATTTCACCGTACACATATATAACCAGAAAAAACAAACAGGTATATCATTCATTGCTGTTTTTTAATCTATTCTTATATCCAAGCCTAGCCCTTTAGAACTATTTCTCAGCAATGGACCCATGAAGTATATCTGATGGGAAAAGATCCTTTTATGATGAAGTGTTTGGTACTAAAATACAAATTGGTTATGACATACTAAGTGATTGTGGTCATTAAATGGAATGCAATATTTTCTAATTTAAGATAGTACAATCTGGTCTGGGTAGATATGGCTGCAGGCAAGCCAAGAAAATGTGTAAAATTTGTGTTATTTTACCAGTTAAACAAAATTAAATGAGACATTTTGGCTCATTTGCTGTGATCCAGAAATTTTTCTAGGTACAAGTGTTCTCCTGTGTACAAAGATGTCTCTATTCACCTAGGAAATTACAAAAGGAGCATAAAGGAATACTGGTTAAAGCTTATTGTACAATTAAGACAGAACACAGGAAATATATGTATTTGAGCTTAGACAATTTCTTTATCTATTCACATATGGTCTCTTTTGAATGGCATTAGCAAGGGACCAGACTATCATTCCACTATTTTTCCCCCAAAGGACCAGACTATCATTCCAATATTGATTTCATTGGGCTTACATAAGCATTTTAATAGCAGGAGCAGTTTTTTTCCCAACTTGGCACCTACCTTATATTGGGCTTACAGTTCTCAGAATTTTGACCACTGTGATTAGCAACCGGTTAATGGTCCTCTGAGTTGTAGTTCCAATGCTTCAGAAAGTTGCCAACTTGAGGAAGATCAATATAATACATTTAAACAAATCTCCATCTCAATTGTTGATATATAAGATATATAATTAGGAGGAGAATGTCTTGATTTGTTAAAAATATCCCAGTAGACTGTATACACCAAAAATGCACACACAAATATTACTTGTCTATTCAAATATATTTTTGAAATAGTAATTTGGTGAATATTATACACCATTCGAAGGACAAGCAAATAAATGTTGATAACATTTTGAATATATGGCTTCCATTCTTTTTGTCTCTTAAACAATCAAAGAACCAAAGAAGAATGAAAAAAAATATGCTCCATACAAAGACTACAGAATATCTAGTTTAGTACTAATGAGCTAATCCATCTACTGCAGTGTGCTCCAGCTGCGCATAATTAAAGGAGTTCAAATAAAATTAAACTTTATTTAGCACATAGATAATTGATCCATGGTAGTATATGATACTGGCAGATTAATGGAGGGCATTTTACTGTTTAAAAATAAAAATGGTTGTATTAGAAAGTCTTGAAATATACTTCTGAGTTACAAATTATTTTAAAAACAGTTTATTAAGGAAGGGAAAAAGAGAAAAAAAATGTGATAAAGCTATTTTTTCTCCTATCCAAAAGGCTTATATTATATATACTATAAATAAGAAAGTCGGATGGTACATTAGCATATATACACCTCCCCCCATGGATAGTTATAAATGTGGCATACATTTCCTTGTTGTATCTTCATATTATCATGTGCAATAGCATATGTTGGCTGAGCTGTTTATCATTTATTATATTAAATGAAAAGACTGTAGGAGTATCTAATTGTCCACATTTTACACTAAAGTTGAGCTCACTGGATTTAGGCAATTCTCTGGAAAGGTTAAAAATAGGGGAAATTGGGGGAAACATTCTGTTTCCAAGGTCTGAGTATTTGTTCATATTTTCTAACTGCTTTTATACATTTGTTCCCACTATTTATTGCTATAAAGTTCCATTTGCAGTTCAACAATTCTAAGCATCCTTGTTTCTATATTCATGTTCAGCTTGTGGGCTTTTCATGATCATTTGATTGAGTCCAATCTAAATTGCTAAACTAAATAGTTATTTGAACTAGTAGATCTATTTATCTTTAAGACATGATATTTCCCAAGGTCCTGTAGTGGAATGATTGTTACTTAATAGTACTAAAAAAGAATATCATCTTGAGAGATTAATGAAGAGGAATGGAAATCTAAACAAAGTTATCAAGAATTCTAAGAGGGTGTCTCACAGATTGGACAATGATGGATGGATGTCTTCATGGATGACACTGTGAAAGAGAGTGTGGGAAAGAACTGGAAAAGAGAGACATAAACAATCAACCATTTGCAGGCAGGTCAGTTAAACATTGCTTCTGAACAGTAAATTAGTGTTCCTGGGGTTTCAAATAATTCAAAATAATTCCACCTTAATTAACTCACTATAAGGGAGGCTGAGGCATTCCTCTTAATGTTTCCATATTTCCATCTTTAGCCCAGAATATTATTAGAGATACCTTTCCGAACTTTGTGCAGTTTTTGTTTCCTTGGTCTTGCCAGTTGCAAGATGCTAGATACACCATATACAGTGGGGCAAAAAAGTATTGAGTCAGCCACCAATTGTGCAAGTTCTCCCACTTAAAAAGATGAGAGAGGCCTGTAATTGTCATCATAGGTAGACCTCACCTATGAGAGACAAAATGAGAAAACAAATCCAGACAATCACATTGTCTGATTTGGAAAGAATTTATTTGCAAATTATGATGGAAAATAAGTATGTGGGCACCTACAAACAAGCAAGATTTCTGGCTCTCACAGACCTGTAACTTCTTCTTTAAGAGGCTCCTCTGTCCTCCACTCATTACATGTATTAATGGCACCTGGTTGAACTTGTTATCAGTATAAAAGACACCGGTCCACAACCTCAAACAGTCACACTCCAAACTCCATTATGGTGAAGACCAAAGAGCTGTTGAAGGACACCAGAAACAAAATTGTAGACCCGCACCAGGTTGGGAAGACTGAATCTGCAATAGGCAAGCATCTTGGTGTGAAGAAATCAACTGTGGGAGCAATAATTAGAAAATGGAAGACATACAAGACCACTGATAATCTCCCTCGATCTGGGGCTCCATGCAAGATCTCACCCCATGGGGTCAACATGATCACAAGAATGGTGAGCAAAAATCCCAGAACCACATGGAGGGACCTAGTGAATGACCTGCAGAGAGCTGGGACCAACGTAACAAAGGCAACCATCAGTAACACACTACGCCACCAGGGACTCAGATCCTGCAGTGCCAGGCGTGTTCCCCTGCTTAAGCCAGTACATGTCCAGGCCCGTCTGAAGTTTGCTAGAGAGCATTTGGATGATCCAGAAGAGGATTGGGAGAATGTCATATGGTCAGATGAAACCAAAGTAGAACTGTTTGGTAGAAACACAACTCGTCGTGTTTGGAGGAGAGAGAATGCTGAGTTGCAGCCAAAGAACATCATACCTACTGTGAAGCATGGGGGTGGCAACATCATGCTTTGGGGGCTGGTAGCGGCATGGAATACGGCTGCAAAGGGGGCTATTGACCGGATTGTGCCTTTGCGACCTCTCTGTGGTGCTGGCCCCAGGAGGTCTCCTTGGTTCACCGAGGAACTCAGGGGGATGAAGCGCCATAAGAGACGTCTAGAGAAGCGATGGAGACGAAGTAGGTCCAGACCTGATCGAACCAGATTGAGCTCACTTATTAGAGCCTATTTGAAGGCGATTAAGGCGGCAAGATCTTTGTATCTTTTTGCTTTGATCGCGTCTGCGGAATCTCACTCGGCCGCCCTGTTTAGGGTGACCCGGTCCCTCCTTAACCCGAGGGGTCCGGGGCCTCCCTTGCAGGGTAGTGCCGAGGACTTTAACAACTGTTTCGCAGACAAAGTAGCTCAGATCCGGGCCGACTTAGACTCCAATTGTGAAGCAGAGTCGACTGATAACGATTCAGTCGAGGGGACAGGGGCATGTTCTTGTCCAGTCATCTGGGGCGAGTTTGAGACTGTTACGCCTGATGAAGTGGACAGGGCCATTGGAGCTGTGAGTTCCGCCACCTGTTTGTTGGACCCGTGTCCCTCCTGGCTGGTCTCTGCTAGTAGGGAGGTGACACGTACCTGGATCCAGGAGATTGTCAACACTTCTCTGAGGGAGGGGTCCTTTCTGGCTCCCTTAAAGGAGGCACTTGTGCACCCCCTCCTCAAGAAGTCTTCCCTGGATCCAGCAATTTTGACCAACTATCGTCCGGTCTCCAACCTCCCTTTTGTGGGGAAGGTTGTTGAGAAGGTGGTGGCACTCCAGCTCCAGCGGTCTCTGGAGGAAGCCGATTATCTGGGGCCTCTGCAGTTTGGGTTCAGGCCCGGCTACTCCACCGAAACTGCTTTGGTCGCTCTGATGGATGATCTCTGGCGGGCCCGGGATAGAGGTCAGTCCTCTTTCCTGGTGCTTCTTGACCTCTCAGCGGCATTCGATATCATCGACCATGGTATCCTTCTGCGCCGGCTGAAGGGAGTGGAAGTGGGGGGCACCGTGTTACGGTGGTTCTCCTCCTATCTCTCTGCTCGGTCGCAGTCGGTGTTTGTAGGGGGTCAGAGGTCCACCTCTAGGTTACTCCCGTGTGGGGTGCCTCAGGGGTCGGTTCTCTCCCCCCTACTTTTTAACATTTACATGAAGCCACTGGGAGAATCATTCATCGGCACGGAGTGAGATATCATCAGTACGCTGATGATACTCAGCTGTACATTTCCACTCCTGGCCAAATCAGTGAAGCGGTTGAGGTGATGTGCCGGTGTCTGGAGGCTGTGAGGGTCTGGATGGCAGTTGACAGATTAAGGCTCAACCCTGACAAGACGGAGTGGCTGTGGGTGATGCCTCCCAAGGACACTTCAATCTGTCCTTCCATTACTCTGGGGGGTGAATCCATAAGCCCCTCGGAGAAGGTCCGCAACTTGGGAGTCCTCCTCGACCCACAGCTGACATTGGAACATCATTTGTTGGCTGTGGCGAGGGGGGCATTTGCCCAGGTTCACCTGGTGCACCAGTTGTGCCCCTATTTGGATCGGGAGTCTCTCCTCACAGTCACACATGCCCTTGTCACCTCGAGGATCGACTACTGCAACGCTCTCTACATGGGGCTGCCCTTGAAGAGTGTTCGGAGACTACAATTAATGCAAAATGCGGCTGCGCGAGCAATTGTGGGCCTTCCACGTTGTGCCCACATTTCGCCAACTCTCCGCATGCTGCATTGGCTGCCTATTGGTCTCCGAGCGCAATTCAAAGTGTTGGTCATTACCTATAAAGCCCTTTATGGCATCGGACCAGGATACTTACGGGACCGTCTTCTGTCACATACTTCCCTACGACCGGTGAGAGCGCACAGAGTCGGCCTCCTCCGGGTCCCGTCAGCGAAACAATGTCGTCTGGCAGGCCCTAGGGGGAGGGCCTTTTCTGTTTTGGCACCCGCCCTCTGGAACCAACTACCTCCTGAAGTCCGCATTTCTCCCACTCTCCTGGCCTTCCGAAAGAACCTTAAAACCTACCTTTGCCGGCAGGCCTGGGGATGATTGTGGACTGCAGTGTGAATGTTGAATGTATGTGGGGTTTCTTATTTTTTAAATATTTTTGTTTGGATTCAGATTATGATCTGCTGTTTTTATATATATGTTGTAAGCCGCTCCGAGTCTTTGGAGAGGAGTGGCATATAAATCCAACAAATAAATAAATAAATAAATCTTTTTAAGTGGGAGAACTTGCACAATTGGTGGCTGACTCAATACTTTTTTGCCCCTCTGTAATATACATTCTCATGACAATCAGAATTGATCCTGGAATTATGTAAGGCTTGATGAAAATAATAATCCAGTACATGGAAAAGATAGAATCAATTTACGATTATAAGGAAAGGCCTTTATACAAATCTACAATTTGACCCCCATTTGCAATTCACTGATGCTGGAAATGTTATTCTTTTCTCTTGTTAGAACTGATTGCCATCCAATGCAATATATGCCAGTTAAAGGTAATATTAATCATTCAATGCAATGGTGAAAAGTATGTTGTCCTTCAG
The DNA here is from genome assembly GCA_034064705.1 of Bothrops alternatus. Classification (NCBI taxonomy): domain Eukaryota; kingdom Metazoa; phylum Chordata; class Lepidosauria; order Squamata; family Viperidae; genus Bothrops; species Bothrops alternatus. Next base: position 10,128,526 of record JARGCV010000006.1, on the reverse strand, counting down.
ATTTCCCTAAATTGTAACTCCCTGCAAGTGTACCTCCTTATAATGGTCAATGATGATATATGCTGGAATAGAGGTCCCCAATCTTTTGGGCACCAGGGACCGGTTACATGGAGAGAGGTTTTTCCGTGGACCGAAGGGGGCATGGTTTTGTGTGCTGCCTACATTCTATGGATGGTTTTCCTTGTTTGTGCAGACCGGTTGCTGGAATGCCACGGCCTGGTACTGGTCCATGGACCAAGGGTTGGGGACCCCTGTGCTGGAAGATGCAATTCAGCATGTGAGGGGATCCTGCATCTTTGATTTAAAGTATTAATTTGAAGGAGTTTAATGCATGCCTTTTTATGTTAATGTTCATTTGTTAGTTTTCAAAGTGATAAAGGATTTCTTTAAAAACAATCAGGTTTTTACTGATGTGAAAGTCCTCTCCAATTATATAGTTATGATCACTAGTTTGAGTTAACTCAACTATGTTGATTCAACTATGTGAGTTAACAAATTTCATGAAGGATAAGTCCACTAGTGACAGGTAGTTTGGACACAATGTAGTCCTGTCCCATCAAAACAAACAAAAAGAGGAAAACTAAAGCCTTTTTATTTTTACTCATTTTTATTTTATCTATGACTATCCACTTGTGGAAGTTAAGATGTGCTAGAAGGAGAAGGAGAAGTATGCATTTTTACTGAATGTATAAAATTCATCTGTCATCTGTTATCTGTAAAATATGAATTCCTGTGGAAGTCTAAATTCTCTTTGTATTAGTGTGTCAGACACACTGGCATGGTTTATTCTATGCAACTTTTCCTTTGAATAACATTTCTTACAATATCTCAATTCATACGGTATTTGTTACTGTGTTTAATAGAACCTTGAAGAAAGATGTTGCAATTAAACTTTTATAATCTATACATGAACACAGATATATGTTCATTTATTTTACAATTTACTGTCTTATCTGTGAGGTTTTAGGACTGTTGACATTGTCAGATTTTTTCCTCTTTACTCATTGCTGCTTACTGGAAGTACAGCTAGTAGTAGATTTCCATAGAGTTTGAGTGTGCAACAATGTAAATTTGGACACTGGCAGTATCAGCTACTAATCTCCCTTACTCAGTTCATGTCAAGAAAACACATCACAGTCCTCGATAACTGTCATTCCTGCTTTAAATAGATCTACATTTTTCTAGACTTTATACTGATGTTGATGGTGCTTCAGCCCAACTGGTTTTCCTTTCCACATTTAAACCACCCCAATCACAACCTGATAAAAAATTAAAATATTACACTTTTAGCCAGATACAGTTAAAATAAGGTACAGCAAAGATCACCTTTTGTCCAGTTCCATCAGAGAAGATTTTTTTTCCACATAAACCATTGTGCCTAACTTTTTGAGTCCTTATTTATTTTTCTTTACTCTGATCCATATCCTGAGACTTATGGCCTTCTGGCTGGCAAAGAAAACAATGTCTAGGACTGTCACTGGAGCTATTTTAAGATATAGCAGTTCAAAGCAGCCATATTGATTTAGTTTAGTTCAGTTACTTTTGTCCATGCTGAATCATAAAATTATTCTCAATACTGAAACTCCTGAATGACACCTTGAAACAACTTTATGATTTTGCATCATATTATTATCTCAACTGAAACCCATTACCTTTTCTTCTTGCCTCTATATGTCTACCATCCCATCAAAGCAAAGCCAGTGTGCTGTCCTGCACACTCACACACACACTAAACTGTTGTTTAGTGAGTTTATTAATATTTACCAGCAATTCCCTTCACCAAAAAACTCAGAACTGTCCAATTAAGTCCAGCCACAAGCAGACTAATGTTGGTTCTCAGAGCAATGTCCAAAGAGTCCACAAAGCAATTGAAAGTTTCTCAAACAAAATAAATCCACCAGGGAAACTGAAACCCACAACACAAGAGAGTTCACGAGTCAAGAAAAGTACAGAGTTTCCAAGGCACGATTCAAGTCAAGGCACGGTGTCAACCAAGCGAGGCAGAAATCATGATGACCAGAAAACATACAGCTAGGAAACATTTGTTTCCAGCAACATGTCTCTCTGTCTGCTGTGCTAAATAGCCAGCTTCTGGTGCAGCCCTTCAAGAAGGGCAAGACATTCTCCTCTCCAGTAGTCTGGCTAACCTTCTTTGCTCCTGCTTTTTCTCTGCCTTATGTGTTCTTGAATCAGGTGCAGAAGGTAGTTCCTCCTCCTCCTCACTGACCCTCTGCAACTGCATGCTTTCTCCAGCTGGAGCCTTAACCAAATCCTTTCCAGATGGCTGCTCAGAGCCATCAATTAGCTTAGCACCTGACATGCCAAGAACCAATTCATCCTCCCCTGTGGAATTGTCCAGGGGAATCATCATAGCCAAGCTATTTAATAATAAAATTATAAACAATCCTTACAAGCCCCCAAAATTGAAATTATCAAACTATTATGGCTAGAATAAAAATTGCACCAACAATTGTACCTTTTCTGAGCTTATGCCCATGATACAATCAGAACCAGATACAATTTTGTACAAATAAAATGTCTGTTTAAATGTAGATGTTACACTCTTTTAAATGTAGATGTTACACTCTTTAAGATTGAAATATTTTTAATTTCTGGGTTTAACCCAGATTCTCAAATTTCCTGTGTCTTATTCCTTTTTTCCTTTTTTTCCAACAAACCAAAGTAAAGCATGGTTCAGTGGGTGATTATAGTATTTAATCAATGAGACTAACCTTTCTTCCTAAAATGTAATTAGGCAAGTGTAGACTTTGTATTTAATGCTATTATTTAAGGGTAAAGTCTCTTTCATCGGTAATTAGCATTACTTTCTTTTCTTCCAAATACATCAAACCTTTTATATTTGATAGCCTTCTTTCTCAATTTTCAGGTCCTATCCTAGCAATCCTTCCTCTCCCCAAAACCCCCATTGTGCTTTAATCTAAAATATCCCCAATCACTTGGATATTTAAACAGAGAAGCAATCCAGGCAGTGATTCAAGCTAGTCCATCATTTTAACAGACACTATCATTACAAGAAATTGGCTCATTTTATTTTTAAGCAGAAAGAATTGTGTACTTTGGTGCTGCAGAAACAAAATATACACTTCATTAAAAAAATCAGGAAATAGCACAGTAATACATTACTGAAATAGCAAAAGGAAGCTTCATTTTTACAAATGAATTAATATACATATTCATTTATGGGTAAGAAAATTGATTAAGCATTAACCAAGAAAGCTATGCATCTTCATCACTAATTATGGCCTGAAAACATTCTAGTACATGGCAGTAATTTTCACATGTCTATATTTCATACTGCACATATGATCAATTCATGGTGTTTTTCTGCATGAGGGCTTTCTAGTTTAAGTAGTTAAAATATTCATGTGTAACCATGTTAGACAACAAATAAGGAACAATGATTACTGTACTGTTTTAAAAAGCAATGAAAGGTAAGTTATCATGTATGGATTGGCCTGAGGGCAATATGTATTTCTATTTGTATCACGAGAGAATCCAACAATCTTAATGGGCCAAAATGAGTAAAAATAATTAAAATATTTCAAAAAGTAATGTACCTTTAGATACAGAAGCTTTTCAACAGAAAAATGCAGAAAAACCAGCAAATGTCCACAGATTCTTCAATCTAGTTCAACAAGACTTCCTGGGAATGCCTTTGAGCTGTTTTTTTTTTCCTTAGCCTGACAAACTTTTCATGAAATGATCTTTCTCCTGATCACATACACAGGCATATATTATATCACTGTTCTGGACACTAGCTATTTAAAGCTATTATTTAATGCCATAATAAGTAGTAATTTAAATACAAGGTAAGATCACCACATTTTCTTGTTTACTTGTGATGTTAATGTTAAACTGACATGGAACATTCCCCCAAAAGGCACCCTATGATTTGTTATCATTAAACTGTCAACTCTGTCATGTATTAACCATAGATTCATACTCTACATCTTTTAGCATATTACTTTATTTTGTATCAGTCAAAAAAAAAACCACCCTTAAGCATTTTAATTGTATCACTGCTATTTTTCTATTAACTGTTTCATGCATTTTTTCCCTTGGCCTTTTAATTGCAGTTTAATAGTGGTCATTAACACATTAAGGGGTGTTAGAAGAACATTTGAAGTCCTCTTGACTTCTACCAAAGTTGACATTTCAATGCTATAGTAATTTCAGCTATTCATTTATTTAATAGTGACCTATGCAAATGTGGAACCATGTCATTTTACAAATTGACTGTAATAATTAACTAGAAAGGCAGAGTAAAATGAAACAGGTTATAATTAGAATAATACTCCTACAGTATTACGTCAGCTAGAATAAAATAATCTCAAATGATTAAATTGGTTTCAATTATTAAGGATCAGTTTAATGTACCCACTGTTCTGATTTTATTTTCTTTTTTTTTTCATTTCTCTTTTTTGTGTGCATTGGATGTCACCTCATGCAATTTATGCATTTTATTCATCTTGGTAAAACAGGCATTACAAAAGTTTAATTAAGTACTAAAAGACTTCATATTATTCCCTTGAATTTTAAATTAGTTGCAGAATCTTGCAATACTGAAAGAACGTACCATTCATACTCATTTCAATTAACTTGCATCTATTACATTGTTTTCCCCCTTAACCAGTAAGTATAGAAGAATATAAGAGGATTCAATATTCATCTCTAGACCTAATTTGATTTCATATGAATCAATAGTATGCTGTCCAGTACTCTGATTTTTCTCTCAAGAGAAGAATGATTTTTATTCTGTGATATGAAGTATTACCTTTTATTATTTTAACTTAAATTACATAGCATGTATTTCATTATTTAGGCAGAATCAACAAGGCATTAAACATTTTGACAGTTGATCACTCCTGCTTAAAATATATATTATGTTTATCTGATAGAGATAGTGAAAGATGGCAGCAAGAACTGCTCTAGATATGGCAATATGGATTACTTCTATAAAATACTGTCAACTTGATAGCCTCCAACAGAAAGATGAGCAGATGTGCTTCACACAATTTTAAGATTCCTTCTCAGGATTCAAGCATTTTTAAATTATCATGAGAACATTTGACACCATTACCAAATTTTTATCACAAAAAATTGAAACATGAAACCAGAATTTATCAAAATCTAAAATCATTTTCTAAAAATTGAGTACTAAACATAAACAATTAAAAGATTTTTTTAAAAAATCTTAAAGAGCTTTATAAATTTCTTTCTTATGCCTTCATTTTCGGGTTTTGCCATTCTAATAAGGGAATTCTACAATATACTTCCTTTGCTTTGTTCTGTCCCTTTTGAAGTATCCTTCTTGGGGTGAGAATGGAATGTGCCTCTGGCCATCTGCCTTATCTCCAGGCAGAGGGAAGAAACCCCGGAGAAACCTTGCAACCTTGAGAATATGCCTTATTGGTTCTTTCCCACAACAATTTGTCACCTATGGATTGGCTCAATTTGAACCATCTGGGTGGACAGTTGGGGTGGGGTTTGAAAGGATTCTTTTAATGTAATGTTTCTAACAGGAAATTTTCAGATCCTGCCTTACTATCCTGCTATCACTACCTTCCAATAAAAGTTTCTGTTGAGACAATGCAAATTTCAAGAGTTCTGCTTTCTTGGGAGGTTTAACTGAGGTGGGTCTACAGTTTCTTCATTTCAAGAGGAAGCACATTGCACAGGGCAGGACTGAAAAGGGTGAATTCTGACTAACCATCAGACCAGGCCCTGCTATTTGTAGGTTAACTTCCCAAGAATAACCTCAGTGAAAATGGAAGTGGGGATCATATAGACAAAAGCCTTCTTTCAGGTAGCTTTTATCTTAGTCATGCCATGGTCTTGTCCCTTTCTGTGTAGGCATTTAAAATAAGAACCATCACTCTGCATTTCAGATAGAGTGAATTAGGAACAGAGATCTTCTGATGATCTTGGAGAATTATCTTGGAGAAGTAAATTTAGAAAATGTATTTAATTCCACATTCACATTGTTATTTTGATACAATGATTGGATGATATTAAATGATTCTATAAATTACTTAAAATAAATGACTTAAATCTTCAGTCAGTAAATAAACCCCAGGGAAGATAAAGAAAGGTAATTATTCATTGACATTCTATTTGCACTTTGTTTAGCTGCTACATCTTTTAGAGCAGTATGGCACTATATTCCTGGAAAAAACAAAAGTCCAGTAAGCCAACACAAATTATATAATTTGCTTTTTTATAAATTGTTTAAAACCATTACATTCAATTTATCATTTTATATATTTTAAATCTCAATAAAAGTGACCACTTGCTTGAACAATCCTTTCTGGGTGATGAAACTGGTCAGAATGGCATTGGACCTGGTTAAGAGACATGATCAATGCTTCTTTGAGTGCTGGATATGGGACATATTTTAAAAAGGTTATTTGGGTATGTTGGAAGTAAAAATAAAGTCAAAGAGCAATAGATCCATTGCAGGTAGAAAGTGGTGAAGCAATAATGACTGATAGTGAGGAAGCAGACCATCATATCTCATACTTTATGTTTGCCTTCTCTCAGAAGAGCAATTGAGTCCTAGCTGATCTTGGGTATCTACTGTGAGAAGGAGGAACTGCAATTCAGGTAAGACAAAGAAATGTTAGTGAGAACTTTCCTAATTTAATTCATGTTTCTATGACCAATTGGACTACATTACAGGCTGAAGAAACTAGCAGAGGTGATTACAGTACCACTATCAATAATTTTTGAGATCATTTGGAGGATTGGTGAGTTCAAGAAGACTGGAGGAATGAAAATTTCATCCCAATCTTCACAAAGGGGGAAGGAAACTACAGATCTATTGGCTTGGTGTGTATAAATGGCAAAGTCTTTGAAAGATTATCAAGCAACATGTTTTTGAGATCTTGGATAGACATGCTACAATTAAAAGGAGCCAATATAGGTTCTCTCTCTCTCTCTCTCTCTCTCTCTCTCTCTCTCTCTCTCTCTCTCTCTCTCTCTCTCTCTCTCTCTCTCTCTCTCTCTCTCTCTCTCTCTCTCTCTCTCTCTCTCTCTCTCTCACACACACACACACACACACACACACATTATGTTAGCCAAATATTATCTTTTCCAGTGAAGTTATTGGTCTTTGGATGTGTATGTGTTTTAAAGTTCAGTGATGCACTAATTTCTCACTTCTCCATTCATCTGAGATAATTTACTAGAGACTGAAGATGTGATGACATAATGTATGGCATTCAATTTATGAAAACCAAGAAAAATTAGGTAGCTTAGGAAAAAACCAGTATTTTTAAAAAGTGTATTTATTTATTTATTTATTTATTTATTTATTTATTTATTTATTTAGATTTCTAGGCCGCCCTATTCTGAAAACTCAGGGCGGCTTACAACATAATCAGTAGCATATAGAAATCAAATACATTATAAAACCCCTAAATTAAAACCAATCATCCGAAACAAACTTACAACAAACATACACTGGCTGGGGCAAGGTGTCAACTGCCCCAGGCCTGCCGGCAAAGATGTGTCTTTAACAGTTTGCGAAAGGCGGAGAGGGTGGGGGCAATACGGACCTCTGGGGGGAGTTGATTCCAGAGGGCCGGGGCCACAACAGAGAAGGCTCTTCCCCTAGGCCCCGCCAGGTGGCTGACGGGACCTGGAGAAGGCCGACACTGTGGGCCCTAACCGGTCGCTGGGTTTCATGCGGCAGCAGACGGTCCCGCCAGGATTCAAACCAGCAACACTCTTTACCTATGCAATTGTTATGACCACTATGCTATTGAATGACTATTCATTAAAATAAAACTCCAGAATAGAAACAGAGTTAGCCATTGACTCAGTTCTAAGGGTCATTCCCAGCTCAAGAACGTAGCCAATTAAGTGTGGGACTGGCCTAGATGAAAGTAATGTATTAAGGTGACCAACCGTCCTCCTTTAGGGAGGACAGTCCTCCTTTTGTAACTTCTGTCCTCCCTTGAAAAGTGTCCTCCTAAATGTCCTTTTCAATATTTGAAGACTAATCTGCAGGGCTTTATTTTCTCATAGAACACTCAGAATGGTGTTCCGGCACCTTTTTTGATGTTTTTTTCCCCAACTTTTGCATGAGCTGTGCTACTCCCCCTATTGGCTTTCGAAAGCCAATAGGAATTGCTGGTGAGTGCGCCAAAACACCCGGCTGGCAAACTTTGAACATGCAAGTTGTCTGCAGCGAAGGTGAATTGACAGGAACTTTACACCCCTCCCTGCTACCCAACTACACCATCTCCTAGTTAGTCCCAAAGATACCTGGAGGAAACTAACTTCCATTTAGGGATGGAACAATGAAAAAAGAGGAAATGCCATTTCAACGATAAATTGAATGAGGAATTTCCATTCATCACATCAAAGAAGGATAACATTGTTTTCTGCAATATTTGCAGCAGAGAATTTTGTATTGCAGTTGGGGGCAGAGCAGCTATTACAAAACACTTGACCACCAAGAAACATAAGAAATCATCAGATGTATCTGTTTCCAGTTGTAAAGTAACAAGTTTTTTTAAAACTTCAAAATATTCTGTAGATGAAAAACAGTTAGTTGCAATGGAAGGAACATTTGCATTCCACACCATACCATAATTCACAATCAAAGTTTTCGTAGTATGGATTGTACAACTAAATTATTGAAAAAATTTCACGATGCTAAATTTTCATGCGCCAGGACAAAATGCGAGGCTATTATTAAATCTGTATTTAAAAATTACTGTGACAAAATACTTACAGAAGACTTGGAACCTGCAGCATTTGTAACGGTTTTATCTGATGCATCCAATCATAATGAAACTAAATTGTATCCAATAGTAGTAAGATATTTTAATGTTACCAAGGGCATTCAAGTAAAAATTTTAAATTTAGAATCCATTGAGGGTGAAACTGCTGAAATTTTGTCAAACCATCTATACAGAGTAATAAATGAAAACAATTTGAAATCCAAAGTTGTTGCACTAACAGCTGATAATACAAACACAAATTTTGGTGGGCAAAGACACAAAGGGATGAATAATATGTATGTAAAATTACAAGATTTACTCCAAAAGAAAATACTAGAAATAGGTTGTAATGCATATATTTTGTCAAATGCAATCAGCACGGCATCATGTGCCATGCCAATTGATGTAGAAGTAATCATAACTACAATTTATTTGTATTTTAGTCATTTTACCGTTTGTGTGGCTACTTTAAAACAATTTTGTGAAGAAGCAAATGTTCAATACAAAAAACTTTTAGGATATTCAAAAGTTAGATGGTTTATTTATTTATTTATTTATTTATTTATTTATTTATTTATTTATCTATCAGACTTATATGCCGCCCTTCTCCGAAGACCCAGGGCGGCTCACAACAAGAATACAATAAAAAACTTTAAAAATTAACCACACTCACACCACATACAAACACAATCAGCTCGCAGTCGCCGATGGAGGGACACTCCTAGGGCCGAGGGGCAGAGCACAGCTCACATGCCCCAAGCCTGTCAGCATAGATGCGTCTTCAGCACTTTCCGGAAAGCTAGGAGGGAGGAAGCAGTACGAACCTCTGAGGGAAGCTGGTTCCAAAGGGCTGGGACAGCAACGGAGAAGGCCCTTGCCCTAGGCCCCACCAGACAACATTGTTTAGCAGACGGGACTCGTAGGAGGCTAACCCTATGCGCCCTAACCAGTCGCTGGGATTCATGAGGCAGAAGACGGTCCCGCAAGTATTCTGGCCCATTGCCATAAAGGGCTTTATAGGTCATAACCAACACTTTGAATTGTGTTCGGAGACCAATTGGTAGCCAGTGCAACTCACGGAGAGCTGGAGTAATATGAGCATGTCTTGGGAGACCCAAGGCAGCTCGCGCGGCCGCATTCTGGACTACTTGCAGTCTCCGGACATTCTTCAAAGGTTGCCCCATGTAGAGAGCATTACAGTAGTCAAATCTCAAGGTGACAAGGGCATGGGTGACTGTGAGGAGTGACTCCCGATCCAAATAGGGCCGCAACTGGTGCACCAGGTGAACCTGGGTGAATTCTCCCCTCGCCACAGCCAAAAAATGATGTTCTAAATTTAGCTGTGGATCGAGGAGGACACCCAAGTTGTGAACCCTCTCCGAGGGGGACAAAACATCTCCCCCCAGGGTAATGGACGGACAGTTGGAATTGTCCTTGGGAGGCAGAACCCATAGCCACTCCGTCTTGTCGGGATTGAGTCTGAGCCTGTTGGCACCCATCCAGACCTCAACAGCCTCCAGGCACCGGTTCATCACTTCCACTGCTTCACTGTAATGACACAGGGTAGAGATATAAAGCTGAGTATCATCAGCATATTGATGATAACTCACCCCGTGTCGACGGATGATCTCACCTAACGACTTCATGTAGATGTTAAAAAGCAGAGGTGAGAGAACAGACCCCTGAGGAACTCCACATGGAAGAGACCTCAGAGCTGATCTCTGACACCCTGCGAACACCGACTGTGACCGGCCAGAGAGGTAGGAGGTGAACCACCGTAAAACGGTGCCCCGCACTCCAAGCCCCTCCAACCGGCGCAGAAGGATACCATGGTCGATGGTATCGAATGCCGCTGAGACGTCAAGAAGCACCAGGATAGTGGAATAACCTCTATCCCGGGCCTGCCAGAGATCATCGGTCAGTGCGACCAAAGCAGTTTCCATGCTGTAACCGGACAAGAACCCAGACTGCTGAGGGCCCAGATAATCAGCTTCATTCAAGGACCGTTGGAGTTGGAGTGCCACCACCTTCTCAACAACCTTCCCCAAAAAGGGAAGGTTGGAGACTGGACGATAATTATTTAAAACTGCCGGGTCCAGGGAAGGCTTCTTGAGGAGGGGGCGCACAAGTGTCTCCTTTAAGGGAGCCGGAAAGGACCCCTCCCTCAATGAAGCGTTAGCAACAGCCTGGACCCAGCTCCATGTCACCACCCTGCTAGCCGAAACCAGCCAGGAGGGGCACGGATCCAATAAACAGGTGGCAGAACTCACAGCTCCAATGGCCTTGTCCACATCCTCAGGAGTTATCAGGTGAAACTCATCCCATACAACAGGACTAAGACGGGCCTCTGTCATCTCGACTGACTCATTGTAATGCTACTGTAATGCTCTCTACTGACGACTGTAATGCTCTCTACATGGGGCTCCCCTTGAGGTGTACCCGGAGGCTCCAACTGGTCCAGAATATGGCCGCACGGTCGTGGCGCTCCCATGTAACACCGGTCCTGCGCGAGCTGCACTGGTTGCCGGTGGTTTTCCGGGTGCGGTTCAAGGTGTTAGTGACCACCTTTAAAGCGCTCCATGGCATCGGACCCGGATACTTACAGGACCGCTTACTGCTAGCAAATACCTCCCGCCGTCCGGTACGCTCCCATAGAGGGGGCCTCCTCAGGGTGCCGTCGGCCAGACAATGTCGACTGGCGACCCCCAGGGGGAGAGCCTTCTCTGTGGGAACTCCCACACTATGGAACGAGCTCCCCCCTGAACTCCGTACGATGACGGACTTACGCACCTTCCGTCGGGAACTGAAAACTTTCCTTTTTCAACAGGCCGGTCTGGCATAGAAGCTCAGGCTCCAGCCGGGTTAAAATGTTTTAGGGGGATTGTGTAATTTTGTGATTCATACATATTGGGTTTTATATGGGGATTTTATGGCCTAATTTGTTTAATTCATTTTTAATTATTTTAATTCTGTATATTTATATGTTTTTTAAATTTTAAGGCTGTGCACCGCCCCGAGTCCTTCGGGAGAGGGGCGATATAGAAATTTAATAATAAATAAATAAATAAATAAAATTGTCAGCCGACACTGCATTCCAATTGGAGTCCAAGTCAGTCCTGATCTGAGCGACCTTGTCTGCGAAAAAGGTGTTAAATTCTTCAGCATTGCCCTGCAAAGTTTCCTCCCTCCTCCCTATATCAAGGAGAGAGTGAGTAACCTTAAACAGGGCAGCCGGACGAGATTCCGCAGACGTGATCAATGCGGAAAGATACTGAGATGTTGCCGTAGTGATCGCTTCCAAATAGGTCTTAATATAAGCTCTCAATTTGGTTCGATCAGATTCAGATCTGCTTTCCCTCCATTGCTTCTCTAAACGTCTCTTCTGGTGCTTCATCCCCCTGAGTTCCTCGGTAAACCAAGGAGATCTCTTGGGTCTGCTACCACAGAGAGGTCGCAACAGCGCAATCCGGTCTAGAGCCCCCGTAGTGGCCGTATTCCAGGCCATCACTAGGGACTCCGCCGAATACGAGCGAATCCGGCAATTCCCCAAGCACCCTTTGAAAGCCAATAGGGTCCATCAGGCATCTGGGGCAGAACCATTTAATCGGTTCCAGCTCCCTGCAAGAGAGGATTGGTGTCGTAAACTCAAGCCGCAGCAGAAAATGATCTGTCCATGACATGGGCAACACTTCTAACCCCCTTAGCTTCAGATCATAACTCAACTGTTCCGAGAGGAAAACCAGGTGTTTGCTCTAACACATGCTATAGAGTGTGTTCTACAATTATTTGAGCTTCTCCGTTCATATTTTTTAAGTTTAGACAAATGTCCTAAAATCCTGGAATCGTTTTTCAATAATGAAATATCTGAGATATTAATGTATTTTGTACATAATCAAGCATCTATTTTTCACAAAGCGATTCAAAAGATTGAAGGTGAACACATTTCAGCTACAGAAGTTAGTCTTATTTTGAATGACTTTATCCTTCAATATAAAACTCAATTTGAAGAAAAATTTATTCCTTTAGTTATAAAAAGAAAATTGTCTGACTTAGAGGAATTAAATCCGGGCATAATGGAAAAGTTTATCAAAGAAGTGCAGAATTTTTATCAAACATGTTTTCAATATATCGAAGAATGTCTGAAACAAACATCACAGGAAATAACAGTTTTCAATGGTGTTTTTTGACTTCATCGCAAGTATATTGGACAGATATTGAATCTTGTGTTGAGTTTTTATTTAAAGAAATGCCAGACATTAAAATAGATAACAACTGTCTCTTTGAAGAAATTAGAAGACTGAATGTATTTTTAAATTCTGAAAAATTACTACAATGGGAAAATAAACACGTTGAAATTGATAAAAGATGGGTGGAAATATTCAGCCATTTCAAAAATGAACATATTCTATGTGAAAATTTATTTATTCTTCAATTTACGTTGTGCTGCCCTGGAACTAATGCAGCAGTTGAAAGCGTTTTTTCAATTGCTAATGATTTTTGGAAAAGTGAGAAATCGAGCACTTGCCGTAAAATTCAATATGACGGATATTTCTTGTTCAGATATTTCCAATATATTGTTAGAAGATGATACATTGACAAAAAATATTCATTCAATAGAAAAGTACTCATTTAACTAATAATTAATAGGCATGTAAACATAATTACAATATAAAATGTTATTGTTACAAATGTTTTTATTATGCATTTATCATATTATAGTGTATTCTGTATTATTGTTGCAATGAATAAAATGTTTCTTTTATTTACAATATTTTTTCTTCAATTTATTTGTGTCCTCCTTTTCATTGTAAAAAAGTTGGTCACCTTAGTACCATAGGTAAAACAGATAGCAGCTGTCAGGGTGACAGAATCAGAAAAAAGGACTTTGAAAGCAGAGCAGGCTCCTGGAGTTGTGCTATTTTGTGGTAAATGTTGGAGAAATACAGAGCCATATTAATCCAACCATCCAAAAAATGGCCTGTACAATGCAGATAAGTTAAACTCACAATACTGGATTGTGCATGACATTACATGAATTTGAGATTTGCTTTAAGTGTTTGAAAAGTAGGAAAAGCCCAAAAGGACATTCACTGTATACTTTTTCAATAGTGAAACTGATCTTTTTCTAAAGTCCACATGGAGTTTTTTTTACCACAATGTAACCCTCTAGATTTGTTAACAATAAAAAAACTTTCTAAATATATTTTTTAATCTCAACACAAACCATATATGTTTGCAATGTAAACTTTGTATTTGTTTATATTGCTTTTGCCATGCTCATATGTTTCTCCCAAGGATCCTTGGAGCTATACTTTTGAAAATGATTAGAATCCATAGATAGAATCTACGTCCTTGCATAGAACAATTCACAGGATTTCCTAAGGAAGAATGACTGTTAGAGAAGTTGGAATCTGTGATATTATATATCTCCAAAGAAGTTATTTAAATTAGTAGAAGGGCAAAAGTTAATATACTATTTCCAAAGGTCAAAGACAATGCATGTCTTGGATTCCATACCATATAAGTCATATACAAAAAAAGGAAAAGGCCAAAGAATATTAGGCAGACCCAGAAGAAAAGAGAGAGAGACAAACAATATCAAAGATATAGTAATAATGGGGGACTTTAACTACCCTGACATCAACTGGGAGACAAACTCTATACCAAGTGGAAGATCAAACAGGTTCCTGGCAAACCTAGCAGAAAACTTTGTCTCCGAAAAAGTAGAGAAGGGAACTAGGGGATTAGCCATTTTGAATCTAATTCTCACTAACAGAGGTGAAATTATAGAAGGTGTTGAAGCCATAGGAATCTTGAGAGGAAGTGATCATGCAATATTGGAATTCAACATTACGGAAGCACAAGCAATAGAACACAAACAAACTAGTGTCTTGGACTTCAAGACAGCTAATTTCAATAAACTTAGAGAGGACTTGGGAAGGATTCCATGGATGAGAATCCTCAAGGGGAAAACAACTCAAGAAGCTTGGGAAAATTTGAAAAATGAGATAATAAAAGCCCAGTCTAGCACAATACCAACAAAGAGGAAAAATAACAGTTCTCAATAGAAACCAGCATGGCTGCATAAAGAACTCTCTCAAATTGAAAGATAAAAAGGACAAGTATAGAAAGTAGAAAGAGGGACACATAACTAAATCAGAATATCAGCAAATAGCCCAAGCCTGCAAAGATGAAATGAGGAAAGCCAAGGATCAAAATGAACTAAGGCTTGCAACCAAAGTCAAAATTAACAACAACAAAAAAAAACCTTCTTTCAACATGTAAAAAACAAAAAAAGTGAAGGAAATGGTTGGTCCATTAGTGGGTGAAAGTGGCAAGAAGGTGACAAGCAACAGGGAGAAAGCAGAACTATTTAACTCATTTTTTGCATCTGTATTTACACAAAGGGAAAAAACAGACCAACCTATCAAAAATAGTGCCATAAAAAACAGAATAGAAACACAAGTTAAGATAGGCAAGAAAATGGTAAGTGAGCACCTGTCTAGCCTAGACGAGTTCAAATTGCCAGGACCAGATGGATTACACCCCAGGGTTCTCAAGGAACTGGCAGATGTGATCTCAGAACCATTGAACTATATTGTGGGGAACTACCGGAGGACTGGAAAAGAGCTGATGTAGTTCCCATCTTCAAAAAAGAAAAAAAAATGGACCCAGGAAATTACAGACCTATCCGCCTGATCTCAATACCTGGGAAGATTCTGGAAAAGATAATCAAACAACGAATCAGTGAACACCTAGAGGCAAACAAAGTCATTACTAAAAGCCAACATGGGTTTGTCAAAAACAGATCATGCCAGACAAATCTTATTGCATTCTTTGACCAAGTGACAAAATTAGTGGATCAGAGGAATGCTGTGGATATAATTTACTTGGACTTCAGTAAGGCATTTGATAAAGTAGATCACAACCTATTACTTGACAAGATAGAAAAATGTGGGGTAGACAGTATCACCACCAGATGGATCCATAGCTGGCTGACCGGCCATACTCAGCGTGTGGTCTTCAATGGAACAGCATCTACATGAAGGGAAGTGTGTAGTTGGGTGCCAAGAGCTCTGTTCTGGGCCCAGTGCTCTTCAACATCTTCATTAATTATTTGGATGAGGGGATAGATGGGGAACACATCAAATTTGCAGATGACACCAAGCTGTCAGGAATAGCCAACACTCCAGAAGACAGGCTTAAGATACAGAAGGATCTGGACAGACTTGAACACTGGGCACTGTTCTGTCTAGCCCCTCTCAGCTGCCAAGAATCCCCTTAACGAGGTCGTTAAGAGTGCACACGAAGTCAGTTCAAAACACACGGCTTTATTTAACAGTTTCCACAAGCACACTAAGAACACCAGTTATAAACTCACTGTGAAATCTCTCAGGTCTCTTCTTGAGCACAACGTTGCTCGTGACTAAAACAGAGGCTTCCGTTTCCCTGTTAATATAGCCTCCCAGGTCACGTTCATCGTCCACCCAACCGACCCCTACGCCTATCAGCCCGTCGGTATCGTGGATCGAGCCAATTAGTTTCCTGGCCCACATCTGAGTCATCCTCCTCTGACTCAGCATGCATACCAATCTCCGTGGTATCTGGCTCAGCTGCCGGGAGGAGAACACACCCAGAAGGGCCTGCCGGTGCTGAGTCATAATCATCATCGGACAAGTATCTAGCCTGGCCAGAGACACTCACAACACTATCCCCCCCCCGCAGGCCCCTCCTCCGGGGTCCGTCGTATGGGATGTGGTTTGGAGGGAAACGCGGTATGGAAATCCCTTATTAACTCAGGAGCCTCAATATCCTGAGCATCTACCCAAGTGCCAGCGGATGGCCCACCCCCGGTCAAATCAACTAAATATTGGAAGCGGTCATCGAGCCATCGGGAATCTCGGATGCCGGACACCTCCAACCGGGAAACAGGAACGTGAGCACGGCGAGCTGTCGGGCCCGGATCAGGAGGTCGAAGCGGAGAATCAGGGTTGACAGGAACAAGCAAGGAGAGATGAAACACGGGATGGACACGAAGAGACCTAGGCAAAGTCAAACGATAGGTCACCGGATTGATGACCGTCTCCACAGGAAAAGGACCCATGAAACGTTGATCAAGCTTGCGCTGAATTCTCCCTGGAAACAAGTACTTGGTGGAGAGCCAAACCCGATCTCCAACAGCTAACGGCGGCGTGTCGCGATGTGAGCGGTCTGCAACCCTTTTGTAGTCTTCCTTGGCCTTAGTCAAGTGCTGCTTCACCATCTCGTGGACTGACTGGAGTTCTGTTAAATAGTCCTCGGCAACTGGAACGGGAGAATCAAGGAGCGTGAGCGGAAAAAATCTGGGATGATAGCCGTAGTTGGCAAAAAACGGAGTGGTCTGAGTGGAAGTGTGCTGAGAGTTGTTGAAAGCGAATTCGGCCACGGAGAGGTATTTGGACCAATCGTTCTGTTGGTCGTTGATGAAACAATGCAAATACTGCTCCAGGATGCCAATCACTTTCTCGGTACCCCCATCAGTCTCTGGGTGATGCGTGGAGGCTAGATTAACTTGGACTTGAAGCGCGGACATGAGTTCTCTCCAGAACTCCGAGGTGAACTGGGTTCCTCGGTCGGACACTATTTTGTCAGGCAAACCGTGTAGCCGAAAGACATGTTGAATGAACAGCTGAGCAGTGACCTTGGCTGTCGGTATTCTTCGGCAAGGAATGAAATGTGCCATTTTGGTCAGCATGTCCACCACAACAAAGACAACGGTGTAGCCGGCAGAAACAGGTAGACAAGTCAAGAAGTCCATGGAAATAGCTCCCCAGGGTCTCTCCGGCATGGGCAACGGCTGTAATAATCCCGGAGGGGCTCCTGTGGCATGTTTTGCCTGACGGCACCGTACACAGGAATTCACATAGGACTGAACATCATGGCGAAGTCTGGGCCACCAGAAAGTCCGAGACACTAAGTGAAGAGTCTTAAAGAAACCAAAATGACCTGCCGCAGGGTTATCATGGCATTGAGTCAGGATGAGACCCCGGAGTGGGCCTGCTGGAACATATAACAGGTTGCGGCAGCGTAATAGTCCCTCGGACAAGGTCCAAGGTGAGTCGGGACCCATCTCTTGTCTCTTTCATATCGCAAAGTCATCTAGTTGTTGCGCTTCCCGAATCTGTCGTCGTAGATCTACCGGATCATGCACGGCTGCTATCGATTCGACAGGCAGAATGGTTCATGGAGGCAAGGGGTCCTTGATCTGTAGATACTCAGGTTTACGAGACAAGGCATCTGCTCTTTTGTTGTACCCTTTCGGAATGTAGGTGACTTTGAAGTTGAATCGAGCGAAGAACAAAGACCAACGGATCTGACGTTGATTCAATTTCCTGGCAGATTGCAAGAATTCCAAATTTTTATGGTCAGTCCGAACTTCAACTTGGTAGCGAGCTCCTTCCAGGTGGTGTCTCCAGGTCTCAAAAGCAGTCTTGATGGCCAATAGTTCCTTTTCCCAAATGGTATAATGGCGTTCGGAGGGACTCAATCTCCTGGAGTAATAAGCACACGGGAACAGGGGGCCGCCATCTTGGCGTGTTTGAAGTAGCACAGCCCCTACTGCCACATCTGAGGCGTCGGCCTCCACTACAAAAGGACGACAAGGATCTGGATACTTGAGAATGGGTTCCTGAACAAAAGCCTTTTTGAGGGTCTGAAACGCCTGTTGCTCGGCATCGCCCCACTGGAACTTAATCCCTTTCCGTAACAGTCGAGTAAGGGGCGCAGTCAAAGCAGAAAACCTCGGAATGAATATCCGGTAATAGTTTGCAAATCCCAAAAGTCTTTGGACATCTTTTGCTTTGCATGGGGGTTGCCAGGTTTGCAAGGCTTCAACCTTGCCAGGATCCATGGCGATGCCTTGTGGAGAAATCATATGTCCCAGAAACTCAATGGTGGTTTGATAGAATTGACATTTCTCTAACTTGGCATAAAGGTGATGCTGTCGTAAGCGTTGCAAAACTCGCCGGAGATGCTGAAGATGTGTTGCTCGTGACGGGGAGTAAATCAGGATGTCATCGAGGTAAACCACCACAAATTGATCCAATAAATCCCGGAAGATGTCATTCATGAAATGTTGAAAGACGGCCGGAGCATTGGTGAGTCCAAAGGGCATGACCGTATATTCAAAATGACCGTACCTGGTCCCAAACGCGGTCTTCCACTCGTCCCCCTCTCGGATGCGAACCAGATTGTAAGCACCCCGTAGATCTATCTTGGTGAAGATGGTCGCTGATCGGAGACGGTCCATGAGATCAGGAATCAAAGGCAGAGGGTACCGATTGCGCACCGTGATGGCATTGAGCTTGCGATAGTCACAGCATAGGCGTAAATCTCCGGTTTTCTTCTTCACGAATAACACAGGAGCTGACAAAGGCGAGGAAGAAGGACGAATGAAACCCCTGGCCAGGTTTTTGTCCACAAAGTCTTTTAATGCGGCCAACTCGGGTTCAGACATGGAGTAAAGGCGTCCCCCTGGAAGTTTGGCATTTGGCAGCAAATCAATGGCGCAGTCATATGGTCTATGCGGAGGCAATTGGTCTGCCTCTTTCTCACTGAATATATCCGCAAAGTCCGCTAGGTCGGCCGGCAAGGTGATGTCAGGGTGAGATGGTAGTTGGGCTGCGCAAACGTGGCGTACGTGGTCAACACATTGCAAACTGGGAAAGGAAACAAAGTTCTGGGACCACACCACACAAGGATCATGGGTTCTCAACCAAGCTAAGCCGAGAACTACGGGGAAATGAAGTCCCTTGGTAATATAGAATTGGATGGCTTCTTCATGTTGTCCTATGACCAGGCATATGGGCTGGGTCATAAACTTGATTGGTCCAGACAACAACTCACGACCATCAATTGTCTCAACCGACATAGGCGGCTTCACGGAGCACAAAGGTATGGCATGGTGACGAGCGAAAGCTTCATCCATGAAATTAGTGGTGGCTCCAGAATCCAACAAGGCGTGTGCTGGAATGCCCTGGGCATGGTTTCCCAGACATATATTGGTTGCTAGGATCAGATGTCTCGGAGGACCGGGGTCTTCGTCTGCGGAACGAGGACTGGGTTTGACGCCTGCCCGACCCAATGTTTCCATTAGGCCGGGCTCTGGCCGTTTCCCGGCAAGGTGGCTTGAAAACTGCTGAGTGGGAGGTCGAGCTGGAACAGGAGTAGGACCTGCCGTACCACGTCGTTTCTGGGGGCAGGCCATAACGAAGTGACCCATCTCTCCACAGTACAGGCACAATCCCTCAGCTCTCCGTCTTGCCTTCTCAGCCTTGGTCAAGCGAGATCTAGCTGCACCGATATCCATGGGTTCCTCACTGGCCATGGGTACAGGACGCCTCTCGGTATAAGCCGGCAACGATTGGAGAAGACGTCTGGGTGCCGGGATGGGTGGGGTGATAGGTAGGGTCTGTAATCCTCTGCGCGGTGCAGGAACTGGCTTGGCATTGCCGGTGAATGGACCCATCTGTTTGGCCAGGCGGGCATCCATGGCTTGTGTTTGCGATTCAAGAGCCAAACAATGTTGGTATACTGCAGCCAGGGTTGGGGGTATTACAGTCACTTTCAACCCATTCAGGAGTTGGGCAGACAGACCATCAAGAAAGAGTTCTATGAGAGCTTCGTCATTCCACTTAATGTCTTGAGCTAGGCGGCGAAACTCTGATATATAGTCCGCTACGCAGCGCGATCCCTGACGTAGCTCTCGTATCCGACGGGTGGCATTTTGCTTACGAAGGGGATCAGCAAACTCCCTTTCCATCAACTGGCAGAATCCAGCATAATCGCTTAAGACAGGATCTTGTCCTTCTATTAAAGGAGACGACCACTCAGCAGCGGGGCCAGAGAGTAGACTCAAAATGAACGCTACCTTCGTTTCGTCCAGCTGAAAGTCTGCTGGGGTTGAGGCAATGAATATTCTACATTGATTCAAAAAAGCAGGATATTTACCACGTTCCCCAGTGAACTTATCCGGCAAGGCTAGATAACACCTGCTTGGTCTGGGAGGGGTGGCTGGAGCTTGGGCTGTTGCAGCGTGAAGCTGTTGTTGCAATTGTCCAATTTGCTGTTGGAGAGATTGCACTAATTGAGACAGAGCCGGGTGATCAGCAAGTAATTGTTCCATGCTGGCACTGAAAGCTCGGACTAATGATCGTCCTTTCTGTTATCTTGTTTTGCTGTTTTTGAGTCACGAGCAATCTGTTCTGTCTAGCCCCTCTCAGCTGCCAAGAATCCCCTTAACGAGGTCGTTAAGAGTGCACACGAAGTCAGTTCAAAACACACGGCTTTATTTAACAGTTTCCACAAGCACACTAAGAACACCAGTTATAAACTCACTGTGAAATCTCTCAGGTCGCTTCTTGAGCACAACGTTGCTCGTGACTAAAACAGAGGCTTCCGTTTCCCTGTTAATATAGCCTCCCAGGTCACGTTCATCGTCCACCCAACCGACCCCTACGCCTATCAGCCCGTCGGTATCGTGGATCGAGCCAATTAGTTTCCTGGCCCACATCTGAGTCATCCTCCTCTGACTCAGCATGCATACCAATCTCCGTGGTATCTGGCTCAGCTGCCGGGAGGAGAACACACCCAGAAGGGCCTGCCGGTGCTGAGTCATAATCATCATCAGACAAGTATCTAGCCTGGCCAGAGACACTCACAACAGGCACTATCTAACAAAATGAAATTCAATGGTGAAAAAAGCAAGGTTCTACATTTAGGCAAGAAAAAACAAATGTACAGGTATAGTATAGGGGGTACCTTGCTCAATAGTAGTAACTGTGAGAGGGACTTTGGAGTCCTAGTGGACAATCACTTAAATATGAGCCAGCAGTGTGCTGCAGCTGCCAAAAAAGCCAACATAATGCTGGGCTGCATTAACAGAGGGATAAAATCAAGATCACGTGAAGTGTTAATACCACTTTACAATGCCTTGGTAAGGCCATACTTGGAATACTGCATCCAGTTTTGGTCACCGCGATGTAAAAAAGATGTTGAGACTCTAGAAAGAGTACAGAGAAGAGCAACAAAGATGGTTAGGGGACTGGAGGCTAAAACATATAAGGAACAGTTGCTGGAATTGGGTATGTCTAATTTAATGAAGAGAAGGACGAGGGGGGACATGATAGCAGTGTTCCAATATCTCAGGGGTTGCCACAAAGAAGAGGAAGTCAAGCTGTTTTCCAAAGCGCCTGAAGGCAGAACAAGAAGCAACGGATGGAAACTAATCAAGGAGAGAAGCAACCTAGAACTAAGGAGAAACTTCCTGACAGTTAGAACAATTAACCAGTGGAACAACCTGCCTCCAGAAGCGGTGAATGCTCCAACACTGGAAGTTTTTAAGAAGAGACTGGACAGCCATTTGTCCGAAAGAGTACAGGGTTTCCTGCCTGAGCAGAGGGTTGGACTAGATGACCTCCAAGGTCCCTTCCAACTTTATTATTATTATATATTACAAAGCATCAAAGAAAAAGTGGAGGCTGCCAGAAGAGCAAGAATTAGAACTTTCTGTCTCCCTTGACACCCGATGCAGTAAAAGAGGAAGTAAAGAAAAGGAAGAAAGACAATGCATAGCAATGTACCTCTCATTGCAAAGAAATACAGCAGTTGAATGTAATAAAGAGAAGCCATATTACAAATAGATACCAAGCATTTCCAAACTTGCCAGCAAAAAGCAAAACCAGCAATAAACCTGATATAAAACAAAACTTGCAATATTTTGTTTGGATTATCAGATGGTCTACAGAAAAGTAAAGGGAATATAATGTCAATTTATTTGATCAAGATTAAAACAACATGTTGTTATGTCTGGCAATTCCTTAAGACTTTCTGCTGACACCTAGACTGAAAAGTTATTTTAAGGATTTGTTTATAGATAAGAGAAGGATATGGGATGAAGAGATAAATGTTTGTAACTTTGGAGAAGATGAAGAGTTATTAAATTTGTTTCTTCTTCTAATGAAGGTTGGAAATTCTTTACATATTTCTTTTTTATTATATTCTTACTTTTTCTTTTTTTGTAATCTTCTTTCTATTCTTTTTTCTTTCTTTACATTTAATTTGTATTAGATTTTACTATTATAATCAAAATTCTTAGTAAAAAGGATTTATATCTGGGGCTTTTATTCCAATATGAACTGCCATTTTCAGTCAAGACTTTAGCTCATTAGACTGACTTGTTCATTTTCTAAATGGAACTCAACTTCTTTATTATAATGTAATTGCAATTATTGTTGTGCATTTGTAATAAAGTAATTGTTATTAATTACATTTCAAAGGTAATTAAAAATATTTGCTTTTTACAAATGTGATAAATGGATCACGATTAGCAGTATTTTGACAGAAAAAAAGAAAAAAGAGAAAACAATTAATACAGCAAATTATATTAACTCAATACAAACAAGCCAATTTTGTGTGTCTCCGGAGTGTTGAATATTGCTAATTTACTCAAATAGTATCTGTTTTTGAAGACAGTATTGACTTTATTCAGAATTATTTGGAAAAAAATGGGGCTTTTTTGTATATTCCTAAATATGCTTATATTAGAAAAGCTAGTTTAAAAGAGAATTTTAAAAGTGTAAATATATAAATTGTACAGATATTTAAATAATGCATCATTTTTTTTTCAAAATAAATGAAATTGTAGTTAAAGTAAAAAAAAAAGTGCATAAAAGTTCCACCAACATGCAACCACCAGTGCTGTGTTGTGTTATTGTCGTAGTGGTGGTAAAAGGACGATGGGAATAGCATTCCCATGAATGATGAGCAAAGAACACCAGTAATATATGTCAAAGAGTATATAATCCCAGCAAGGTCATTCAAAGCAAGAAGAACAACCCAGCTACCCAGATAAAATAATCAAATTCCTATATTGGGCAGCAGCAATAAAGGAAGATGCTAGAAATTGATGATTTGTTTTAGTGACAACAGTAAAGACATTTCATATTGCAAGGAATAAGGCAGTATCAAGTGACTGATAATATAGGGGCAGATGATGGACCGTTTAAGTTAAATGGCAATCTACAAACTGAGATTTCTCCTTCCTCAGGAGCAACAGACTAGTAATCATTTATGGCATGGCTACATTAGAACCTTTTGAATGTCTAATTGCTAATGTTGCCATGCAGGAAAATATAATGCAAAGCTCCTAATTCAGAATTACAGTGGGAATATGGAATGAATGAGAGCATAAACACAAAAAGCTCAACATAAAGAAAAATTAAATAAATTGACTACATATCAGCTTCTTAGGCATTAGCAAGTTTAATGCTAATTGAAAGCCCTCTTTAGATTTTCTGTGTAAAACAAAAAAAAATGAAATGATATATAGGTTTCATGATTAAAAAAATAGTAGAAAAAAATGAAAGTTATGTTATAAATTTAGGGTAAGAGATTTATACATCTGAAGTCATTTACTTTTCTTTTTCTTCTGCATTTTTGGCTCTGCTTTTCTTTTCCTTCTTTACTTTCTTCATTTTTCTATCTTTAATATTAGTTTCCATTAGTTTTTAATCCATTTATATTAAAAAATCTAATACAGTTGTCTAAAAAAGAGGTCTTAAGCATTGACAAATTGAAATGGACTGGAATTGAATACTTTCAATCAGAAAATTATACAATTAGTACTTAGGATATGAAACACAAGGAATGGTGATGTTTTTATTCAGGAGGGATACAGAAAAAACAGTACTCAGCTACAATGTAACCAATATCTGAACAATACTAATTAGACTTTGCAGATAATGATCCAAATGTATGCTCTAACCAGTGAAGCAGAAGAAGGGGAGAGGTTGATGAGTTTTATGGTAAAACTCAGTTTGAAATTGACAGAACATGCAAGCTGCATTTTATTGTAGACTGGAAAGCCAAGATTGGAAATCTTAAGTAGGAAAACACATATGGACTGTAGAGCGTAGCAAATTGAAATGAAGTAGGAGACTAGTTCAATTTCTGCCAATCCAATGATTTTTTTCATTGCTAACGCAGTTTTAAAACAGCCAAACAGCCAAAATGACACCTGTATACATAGATATCATAAGATGATTAGTTATAACAGCAAAAACATGGATACAGCCAATTGTTGAACTGATCACAAAGTGCTCATATGCAACTTCTAAAGAAGAAATTCAACCAGTTTCACAATATTATCTTGCAATATATTCAGTGTTTTCAAGAACATCAGAAATCACTTTGAAGTTATGAGTCTAATTGATAGAGAATTCAGAGGGAATGAAATCAAATAAGTTATTAAAGGTGAATGTGAAAAAGGATTGCCAAATATCAAGAAACAGAAGAAAGCAAATTGGATATCAGGACAAATGTTGAAAATGACCAAAATGAGAACAGAAACCAAAGCCAAGAAAGACAAAGATAGAGGAAAAAACTTAATAAAGAACTGGAGAGAGCTGTTAGATGAGACAAGAAGCAATATTACAAAGATCTTTAAAGACACTGAAGATGGAAACACACATAGAAAAACAGGGAAACAGGCCTCCACAGCTGAGAACCGAGCTATGGATTAAAAGGCTTCTGATGGTGAAATGGAGGCCATGGGCAATATGCGCAAGCGGCAGCAAGTGGACAAAGTGGGCCAGCAAGGTGAGGTAGGTGTTGATTCGTGGGAGGCCTGTCTGCAATGGTAAGCGGGTGCAGGGCCCATGGGGAAGCTCCACCACCCCCACTCCCACCCTAACTGATTTTTAGGCATGTGCCTAAACTAGGGCTTATTTTTGGGGTAGGGCTGATATTAGGCCCATCCCCAAAATCAAGCTGGGGCTTATTTTGGGGGTAGGTCTTACTTTCGGGAAAACATGGTAGTAGCTAGTATGTAGGAAGAGGTCAGTTTATATACCAATCCCAAAGAAAGTAATTTAATAGAATATGCAAACTAGCACACAATAATTTCTAATGCTAGCCAAATAATGCGTAGGATCATCCAACAGATTATAGTCCTATATCAAAAGGTTGGTGTGACATGTTTAAGCTGGTTCTAGAAAAGGATGTAGAATCTGAGATATTATTGCTGATACACGCTGGATAACTTTAAAAATACCCGAAGAATGTGAGTATGTCCTTCATTTATTATAAAAGAGCCTTCAGTTGTGTCAGTCATATCAAACCATGCATTGTGCCTAGAAAAATGGGAATCCAGGAATTTTTCATTGAACTCATCAACATCTATACAAATGTCAGATATCACAATTCGGACAGAACATAGCAAAACAGATTGGCACCAAGTTGGCAAAGGAAGAAGACAAGATTGTATGCTCTCCCCTTATTTACTCAATCTGTACATTGAATATATATTGAGAGAATCTGGACTTGGAGATGCATCTGGTATTAAAATTGGAGGAAGAAACATCCTAACCTGCACTATACCGTTAACACAACTCTGATAACTGGAAACGGAAATGATTGCAAGCTTCAGTGATGAAATTTAAGAAGCATGGTGAAAAAGCATGTCTAAGATTAAAGAAGATCAAACTAATAATAGTGTCTGACACTATTGATCTATATTAAGAGTATTGTGTCATTCTGTAGGTAGTGTCTGCATTTGCATCAGATAGAAAAAAACATAAAATCTTGGATCAATTTCGACAATTACGCAAAAAAATGATAATAGCAGCTGATGAGAAACTTTAAAAATGAAACAATGTACTAAAAATATGCCATTAAATTAGTAGACCCCAAAAAGTGGAAAGATAACCAATATGGAACACATACAAATCAGTTGCATAATTACAAAAGGTGGAACATTTGGTCAAGATAACAAAAAATCATGGAAATATCTTGGAGGGAAGTTATTGAAAAAGAAGAAGCCAGGCAAAGTTTTTAATGTAGGCTTTAGCTAAATGTTTGTTTACTGACATTCTAGAGAACTGAATTTGCTATCAACTATAAATCACAGAATGAATGCCATAAAATCTTGCCATCTGTTTTGGCAAGCTGATACCCCACATGTTCTTTCCTCTTTAAAGAATACATAAATTTATATCAGAACTACTGTCCATCATTTTAACACGTGGATACAAAACAAGAAATTATAACAATGCTGGCTGGGATGGTGTGACGACCCAGGGCCCCGAACGGAGGCAAAGCACTTAGCTGGTCAGAATAATTGTCTTTGTAAGCCCTGCCAACATTCACTCAACAGGTCATCCGTGCACACCCAAGGGGTCTTATCTCCCTCATCACCAGCCAACTCACGGCGTCAAGCTGCCACGAACGGATCCTGCCGCTGGGCATCACGAATTCTGCCCCGAAGGTCCATGGGCTCCTTCGTGGCTGCCAACCGTTCCAAGGGGATAACTGTTCTGGGCATGATCTTGTCCTCCTTTCAGGTGAATTCAGACTTCCAAGACAGCACATCCGCACGCTGGTTCCGCCCGCTAGGGACATAGGTCACCTGAAAGTCAAACCTCGCAAAAAACAGTGACCATTGTACCTGTCGCTGATTTAGCATTCTGGCAGTCCGTAGGTGCTCTAGGTTCCGACAGTCTGTTCGAACCTCAACTTGGTGACAGGCCCCCTCTAAGTGGTGCCGCCATGTCTCAAAAGCAACTTTGACCGCCAACAATTCCTTGTCCCAGATTGTATAATTCTGTCTGTGGGCCAACAGCTTCCGTGAATAATAGGCACATGGGAACAAGGTACCTGCGGGAGCATATGCTTGCAGAAGCACCACCCCAATGGCCACATCTGATGCATCCGTCTCCACCACGAACAGCCTTAAGGGATCAGGATACTTGAGGATAGGCTCAGAAGAAAACGCGGCCTTAAGGACATCCAAGGCCCCCTGCTCCTCCGTGCCCCAGCGGAACTTCACCCCTTTCCTTAACAGATTGGAATGGCGGAGGCTGCCATTCCTGCAGCAACTTTACTATGTCTGGATCCATCTTCACACCCTCGGGCGAGATGCAATGGCCCAGAAAGTCAATCGTGATTTGTGCAAACTGGCACTTCTCATGCTTGGCAAAGAGATGGTTATCCCGCAATCATTGCAACACAAGCCGAACATGGCTCCAATGCTCTCGTGGGAAGGATGAGTAAATCAGGATGTCGTCAAGATAGATGACCACAAACTTGTCCAACAGGTCCCTGAACAAGTAATGCATAAAGTGCATAAACACTCCTGGTGCATTGGTCAGGCCAAAGGGCATAACCATGTACTCAAAATGTCCATAACACGTACGGAAGGTCATCTTCCACTCATCTCCTGCTCGAACTCGGACTAAGTTATAATCTCCCTGTAAGTTCAACTTAGTAAATATTTTGGCCTGGCGGAGCCTCTTGATGAGTTCGGGAATGAGCGGGAGTGGGTACTGATTACGGATCGTGATGGCATTCAGTTTCCGGTAATCACAGCACAGTCTAAGCTCCCCTGACTTCTTCTTCATGAAGAGCACTGGCGCAGCCAACAGGGAGGTGGAAAGCCGTATAAACCCCTTCCAGAGATTCTTGTCGATAAAGTCCCTCAAAGCTGCCAACTCTGGTTCCGACAGAGAGTAAATCCGGCCAACCAGCAATTTGGCATCAGCATTAAATCAACCAGGCAGTCATAAGACCGATGTGGGGGCAACTGATCTGCCTCTTTCCCCCCAAAGAAATCGGCATAATCCCCCAACTCTGCCAGTAGATCCAGGTCCACAGGGGTAGCCACCTTCCCTGCACAAACATGCAGGTGATAGGTGGCACACTTCTTGCCAGGGAACCGCACTGTCCCAGACGACCAAATAATCTGCGGATCATGAGCCCTCAACCATTCCAAACCCAACACCACAGGAAAGTGAGAAATGGTAGCCACATAGAACATGGCTTCTTCCATATGCGGCCCAATACGCATGTGAAGGGGTCTGGTTGCAGCAACCACTGGGCCGGAACAAAGGGGCCACCCATCAATTGTCTCCACCAAAACTGGCGGTGACAACTGCTGCTGAGGAATGGACACCTGCACGACAAAATCCCGAGTCCATGAAATTAGCAGTAGCCCCGGAGTCCACCAAGACCTCTACCTCTACCTCTCCTTGACCAGGCACGAACACAGTTGCTGGTAACACAAGGTGTTTAACAAGAATCTGCTGAAGTAAAGGTACTGGACCCATGTCCGAACGAGCCCGGCCTACAGAGCCCTCTAGGCCGGGCCTGGCCCATTTCCCGCCGCCGCTTTGGGTGCCTTCACCGGACACTTGGCCACCATATGGCCTGGACCACCACAATACAGGCAAAGGCCTTCACAGGGGCAGCAATCATTTTCAGCTTGGGTCAGACAGGGTCATGCAGCCC
Organism: Bothrops alternatus; assembly: GCA_034064705.1. Taxonomy (NCBI): domain Eukaryota; kingdom Metazoa; phylum Chordata; class Lepidosauria; order Squamata; family Viperidae; genus Bothrops; species Bothrops alternatus. Next base: position 10,099,457 of record JARGCV010000006.1, on the reverse strand, counting down.
CCAACTGCATTGGCTCCTCCGCAGGCGGTGCCAACAGTGCCACTGTCTTAACAAGTGCGGGCAAGGCCTCTGTCCATCATCGCACCCATTGCTGCTGGAGTCTTGCATCGATACGGAGACACAGGTGCATGAGCTCCTGCAAGGAGCGAGGGCATTCAGTGCGTGCCAGCTCATCCAGGAGTTCGGATGAAAGTCCCTCCTGAAACTGGTCCATAAGCACCACCTCGTTCCACTGCAGTTCCTGGACAAACCAACTGAAACATAGTAATGTAGTCTGTCAGCGAACCGCGCCCCTGTCGCAACTCTCTCACCCAACGGTTTGTAGTCTGGGCCATAACTGGGTCCTCAAACATGGCCTTGAGTTGCTGGCAAAACTCTGCATAATTGTCCAGCATCTGACTGGGCTGGGTCAGCAGGGATGTTGCCCAATGTGCTGCTGTTCCTGTCAACAGGCTTAGCACAAACCCCACCTTATCCCAGTCAGTGGGGAAGTCCTCTGGCCGAAGGCTCATACATAACTGGCACTGCCCAAAGAACGATGGGAATCGTGCCTGTGAACCATCAAACTTGTCTGGCACTGGAACAGGGTTTCTGTGGCGTGGCCGAGCTGATTGCATCTGTGCCATCTGTGCAGTCAGGAGGGCCACCTGCTGTTTTAGCTGATCATTTTCCACACGGAGCTGATCCATGGTCGCCTTACCTGGTCTGGAGGAGCAATTGGGAGTGGGCCGGGAAAAAAATGTGATGACCCAGGGTCCCGAACGGAGGCAAAGCACTTAGCTGGTCAGAATAATTGTCTTTATAAGCACTGCCAACGTTCACCCAACAGCCCCCACATATGCTGGCACAAGTTCAATAAAACAGTCAATGGAGTTAAACAGTTCTTTAAAGTAAAACAGATAACGAAGTATGATCTTTTCCACGCCCAGCTTTCCTGTAACCTGCAAACTGCAAAACTGAGGACAGCAAGGAGAACTCAACAGGAAACAAACTTGATCCAAAATATAAAGAGTCCAGGTACAAGAGCTCACATCACAAGAGTTCATATTTGTTCCCAGCAAATGGCCCACCCCACAGCATCTCCTTAAATACCTACTCCCCAGGTGTACCTTGTTGAGTGGGGCATGATGCTCTCCTCCCGAACAAGTGAACCTGCCTCCGTTGTTCCCTCCTCCTCTCTGCTCTCCTTGCTCTGGGGACTGGTGGGGAGGGGCCTTGCTCCTCGCCTGAGCTCTGCCTTCCCTGTTCCAAACTTGAAGGGCCCTGGCCTGCTTCAGCCTGTTCCTCCCCACAGTCCTCCAAAGCCACAGACACCCCCTCATGGGCCTCAACAGGGAACTCCATGTCATCCTCAGAGTCAGACTCGGACAGAGGCATGACAGATGGTTACCTAAATGCAATTGTTTATCCAGCTTGAAATGAAAAACACACTAGAAAAATGCTCCGGAACATTCTCTTTACTAAATTTCAGCTAATAAACCATACTACATACATATTGTGCAAACTATTATTAGATTTCAAAGCCTCATAGGCTGTTTTAATAATAGATGAGGAATGTTTGGCCCTTCCTTCTGTTGGGAGCCAACTCCCATTACCTATGAAGAGCTCTTTCTCTCTATTCTTCTGCCTTTTAAAATAAAGGCTAAAATCACGAAATGAAAATATTTCTGTTTCTCGGAATATAAAGATTTTTCAATTGTAAAGAAATAAATATCATTTAATCAATCAATTCTTTCTTTCTGTGAAGGACCAAAACAAAAACAAAGGAAAAAAACAATCTAAGAATACCGGTAGTACTCTACAATTAAAAAGGTCAAAAAAAACCACCCCAAAACTGCAAACTAATAAATAGGGGAAAATGGGAAAAGATTCAGACTGAAGATTAAGGTGACCAACTTTTTTACAATGAAAAGGAGGACACAAATAAATTGAAGAAAAAGATATTGTAAATAAAAAAACATTTTATTCATTGCAACAATACAAACTACACTATAATATGAAAAATGCATAATAAAAAACATTTGTAACAATAACATTTTATATTGTAATTATGCTTACATGCCGTGCCCCTGCCCGCAGCCACCCTGCCAGCACTGCTACTCTGCTGTGTAGAGCAGGCCGCACGGCTCCCAAAGCACCAGCTACGCTGACTCTGGCCCCAGGGGGCAGCCTGCCATCGACACACCCCGCCTGCAGCCGCCCCGCCAGCACCACTGCCCACCCTGCATGGCCCCATGTAGAGCAGGCCCCGTGGCTCCCACAGCATGGGGGCAGCCAGCCGCCACCGCCCATCACACTCCCACCCGCAGTAGCCCCGCCACCCCTGCCTCTTGCGCCCACAGCCATTATTGCACTAGCAGGGCCGAAGGTCAAGAGAAACTTACTGTGGCATTGCCGCTCCAGTCTCCTCCAGGTATCTTCGGGACAAACTAGGAGATGGTGTAGTTGGGTAGCAGGGAGGGATGCAAAGTTCCTGCCAATTCGCCTTCACTGCAGACAACTTGGATGTGCAAAGTTTGCGGGCCAGGTGTTTTGGCACACTCAGCAGCAATTCCTATTGGCTTTCAAAAGCCAATAGGGGGAGTAGCACAGCTCATGCAAAAGATGAGAAAAAACCCATCAAAAAAGGTGCCAGAATGCTGTTCTGAGCGTTCTATGAGGGGGGAAAAAAAGCCCTGCAGATTAGTCTTCAAATATCAAAAAGGAGGACATGTAGGAGGACACTTTTCAAGGGAGGACAGAACTTACAAAAGGAGGACTGTCCTCCCTAAAGGAGGACGGTTGGTCACCTTACTGAAGATGTAAAATTATGTAAGAGGCTTACCACCCATCCTAACCTAAGGCCTTGGGGGAAAGTCAAGACTTTTTAAAAATGGTCATAATATGGCTGAAGGTAATCTTCCAGAAGACAGATACTGGGAAAGAGGTCCATTTCCAGGTCCCATCAGATGACATTGTTTAATTGATAGGACGCAGAACATGCTAAATCTCCCCAATTGTGCACAATGGAAGAATTTATATAAAACAGAATGTATGTATTTCATGGTTGAACTATGGAGTCCTTGGTGCTCTTTAAGCATTGTTACTTGTTTGTGATCATTACAGAAATCCACTGTCTGCAATGGGCATTTTTTGCCACAAAGCTGAAGTAAATGCTGTTTTCCAGCAAAAACCATCATAAATCATGGTATGTGACTGCCTGATCTTGCAAATGGCTATAAATGCTTTTTATAGGAAGGGGAGAGGAAAACTCAGCCATCAGAATGTTGAATCTGGTTTGTAAGTACCTTTGGGGGCGGGTCTATTATAATTTATTTATCTTTAAGCAAGTATGTAAGATGAATAGGGCTTGAGTAACCCTTAAAGCACCTCCTAGTCCAGTAATGGGTGCAACTAGTGCACAAAATGAATTTGTACCAAGGCCCTCCTGGCCATAGCTGCAAATGAGCAGGAGCTGCAAATCGAGAAAATCTTCCAGACTATGCATAAGTCCTGAAAGGGGAGATGCATCCAGGACTAAAAATGAAATAACCTTAGAATAATAACTATATAATACTGCTATGGGTTGTATTAAATGACATACTAGCATTTTGGTGAAAACAGCTTCAAATGTAGGTTTGCTTAAACAGCAGCAATAATACCACACACACAATAAACCAACTTGAGATTTAGATTTATGGCATTATCCCTTTCTAGTAAGAATAGGGTTTATGTGTATTGGGTGTGCGTATATGGAATATGTGTACCATAATGCAAGAAAAATGTATATATTTATTTTGTTGCGTCCAAGATGAGATAGACATTATGCAAGCTATGACTGGACTCAATTTTATTACTTGTTTTTCTGGCAGTTGTTAAACAAATTCTGCTGTTATTAAAGCAAACACAATGGCATTTTTTTCCAGAAACCAACTAAAACCAATAAATCATGGTCACATGATCACAGAACACTGAAATCAGCTGCTAAAATGAATTGGTTGTCAAGCGCCTGAAATGTGGTCATGTGACCATGGTTGTATGTAAAGCCATTGGAACTCCATAACTGGGCCATACGTAGCTTTTGAGGGGTCCATCATAACTTTGAATGCTTGCTAAGTGACCAGTCATTAAATCAGGACTAAAGATAAAAGTTTCCCTGTCAGCCATGTCTGACTCTAGGGCATGGAGCTCATTTCTCCCAAGGGAACCAGCTTTGTCCAAAGACAATTTCCGTCGTCATGGGGTCAGCATGGCTATACACTAAAGGCGCATGGAACACTGTTACCTGCCCACTGAAGGGATACCTATTAATCTACTTGCATTTGCATGCTTTCAAGGTGGGCTAAGTGGGCAAGAGCTGGGGCAAGTAACGGGAGCTCACCCTGTTGCATGGAGCTCGAATCTTGAACCCGGGCTGTCAGGTCTCCAGCTGACAAGCTCAGCGTCTTTAACTGCTGACTTATCCCACTCCAGATGAGGATTATCTATATCTAAATGTGCCTTCTTTACATACCATATCTGCTTTTCCACTCTGATATCCTCCAGCAGGGTTGATCATATCATCTCCAATTCTTACACTTTTCGTGAAATGCAGTCCAAAACACCCAGAAGATATAGATTGAGAAATGCACTAACATCTGCCTGTTTTGAAAACTATGTTCTCTATCTAGAAAATCTCGGGATAGTAAAAAGCATCACAGACAAAGCATGCCTGAATAAATTACCTGTCTTATCATATTCATCACTTTATAGTTAGGTATCTCAAAAAAAATGTCAGGAAATATGCAAGATTTACAATGTTCTAGAAATTTAGGACTAAAAAATCTTTTCTCTAAAGGAGAAGCTGAGATGCTGTGGGGCCCTAAGATATTTCTAGCTCAAAGGTATTAGAAGCAACACAAAATGTCTAATAACTATATACTATCTGCTTTTCCACAGAGGATAAGAGTGTCACAGTTTGGAATAAAAGAGAGGGTGGTTGCCCCCCTTCCTGCTCAAGACATACTCTCCTTCTGTGCATGCTTTTTATGTGAATATTTTTACTTGCATTCTTTTACTTGATGATTCTGCTTAAATATTCTTTTGGAGTGATTCTGATATTCACAGATGAAGCTGGCTGTCCATTTTCATTTCAGGTTGCTTTTAACATCGCTACTTCAAATGATCCAAACTTACACATGCCTGCCTGTAAATACAATGATAGGTTTGAACAGTCAAGTTCTATTGTTTCTGCGTTTCAACATTGTCATCAAGTAGACACAAGAAAATCCCATGATATGACCTTGAATACAATTTGCAGAGCTGGTCCTTATGCTGGGGGAACTTGATGGTGCAAGGGGATTTCTCTGACAGCAGAAGCTTGCTGAAAACAAAGGAATACTACTACAGTTACCATAGGATGCAAAGGGGGAGGGAAGGAAAGCAAACAAGATGGTGCCTCCAACAAGGAAACCATGTATGTGATATGACAAGCAACGTATTTTTGGCAATTTGCTGTGTTTACTTCCATATATCACTTCTTTCACCATTCTGTTTTATGTGCTTTGCACAGGAGGATTCTTGTTTAAACTGCCAGTCTGTTTTTTCTTCCCTATAACTTCTGGAAGAGTTGGAAGCAGAAGTAGAGTAGAAAAGGGTAGAAGCAGAAGCTGAGCCACAGCTCTCAGCTGATTGACAACATCTTCTCTATTATTAGTGCTTGCAAAATAGAGCTTGCAAAAAAATGAGTGCACTTCTGATACCAAATGTAATTAATTCAGGACCAGAAATCTGAATTACAAATCTACAATATATGTAGATTCAACAGGGGAAAAATATGGCCTGGAACAGAGGGGAACCCTCCCCCCTCCCCTCCCTACTTTTGCACAACTGTTTCTAATTTTTGTAAAAAGGGACTAAATTAAACATTCCCTGATAATATGCAATGCCAATATAATACTATGCTAACATTTAATCACCTTTCATATGTAGTATTACCCCGATTCTTCTTTAAAATTTAATGTTGTATATTGCTGTACATTTTTCTTGCTGATTGATTCCCTTTATTATTCCTGATTTTATTTATGTAGCTAATTTTTCCTTCTTTCTTTCTCTCTCTTAAAAAAAAGCCAAAGCATATATTTTAATGAGTAGTTTTGTTCCACTAACATCTACAGAATAAGAGAATTCAGCACACCTGCCTAAATAAGATGCTCGAGATCACTGAGGAAAGAAATTGACATTTTACTTTACCCTCAGCATGGAGCCAGGGGCAAAGTTTGATCTGAAAACTTGCAAATTAACCAAAACTGTCACTCAGGAGTTATGGGCCTGAATGCTGCAAAATATGTTCTTTGAAGTCCTCATTTCAGCAAAATTATTAAAAACTTTATATCTAATTAAAATTGTAGCTGCATTCCCATTTTTCAAAATCTCTATATCCTGGGGGCCAATTGGGATGAGTGAATCCGCACCCTCCTTTCTGCAGCCCACTGAACTGTTCCTCCAGCAATATCAGATCATTACCATCTCCCCAGCTGAGAGGGAGCAGCCATTATCATGCAGCATTATTAATCTTCTTGTCTTATCAACTTGCAAATCACAAGCCATTGAGCCTTATGGCATGGTTCTGGGTCCATAGTTATTCATTTTGTAGGTCTATCTAGCCTTTGAGTCTCCTTAATCACCTGAAGATTGTCAGTCTCTTACCTCGGCCTGCCCCTGTGGCCCTTCTCAGCTACTGTGAAAAGTCCATGATGTTCTCTCTCTTTTAAAAAGCACTTTTTTATTTAAAGAGAGAGAAAGAGAAGGAACAGTAAGGAGGATAAATTTCATTAATGGATGTGAATTAACAACCTACCACCAAGATCTGACCCTTTCTCCTGACATGTATGCTCAAGTCATTCTTGTCACTCTTTTCTCCATTAATATTCTGAAAAAGACATTGAAGAGAGGAGAATATGATAGTTCCCTTAAAGAGGCACTGTTGACCTTAGGTTGGGGATTATTCTTTAATTTGCTTTTCTTAAAAAAATAAAATATTAATCATATTGGAAAAGGCAAGTAGAGTTCCTTTACATTCTCAATATATTCCACTTAAAATATTGAATTCATTAGACTAAGACATTTAATATTTTGAGCTATTTTGTTCAAGTACTAAAAGAAAATAGAAATTTAATTTCTAAGGGACTATAAATAGGACAGGCTGAGAGATTCTGATAACAATTTTGATTTCAGAAAGGCAGGGGTACCACGAATATTCAAGCAAGGGACTTTATATATCTCTACTTTTAATTTATATAAATGCTACTTTTAGTACTTAGCAAGTAACATGTGTATGCACTATTTTACAGTCATTATTAAATATATCCCAAACACATAAGATAAATTTGCATTTGATTAAAACTATTACATGAATATATAGTAATGTTGATTTCTTTAAAAATATTTTAGCTAATTAAAAGTCAACATTAATACCTATAATTGCAACAGTATTTTTAAATTATGAAAAAATAACTTGAGAGGGAGTTTTGCCTTATCTTTATTCTAATGTTATATAAATATTTTTCTTTTGGAAACACTTATGTGAAGTAGACAATCAATCATATATATTAAATAAATAATAATCCATGAATTATTCTTCTAAATGAAAATTTAAAAATGTGATTAGACTGAAGACATAGCAAATCTAACCTACTAAATTTGTATTTGGGTATAAACTATAAAGAAAACTGCCAAATCTTCATTAAATTATAAAGAAAAGATCTGTAGTGACTTTCTGTCAGTAAAAAATATAGGATAACGTTTAACATTAACTTCTTTAATATAGATCTATTCAGTACTTATACTTCAGTATTTTTTTCCTTGATTTTCCTTTCTTCCCCATATTTTTTCCCTTTCCCCCTCATTGAATAATTACAATTCTTAGTACTATTGATGTATACAAAATTAAATATAGACATCTTCATCATATTTTACTAATATTATGGAAGTAATATCAATTCATAAATCAATATCCTGTTTTTTGTGCTCTTATTAATATTTGATTTCCCATCAATATTTACAGTATCTTTATCAGTTATGATTTTCTCAATATTATGTTTACATAGCTAAAAAAATTATTCATACCAATCCTCCTCTTTTTTCAAATTTTCCATATCAAAAGAAGAAAAACAAAATGCTATTTTAATTCTAAATCATAGCTTCCATTATAAAAATCTAGTTATGTCTAAGGGTCATCCATTCTTTTAATCATATTCAAACAGGTATATTAAACAGATAATGCCCCCTCTGATAAATCAAATCTTCTGTTTTTTAAGTCTAACTCTTATTAAATATGTAAACCCAGACAACATGTTGTTTACTAAGCTCTAAAAATTGTAATTTTAAAAAATCATTAAAATGTATATATATATACATACATACATACATAAAAGCCTCCCCCATTAGCGAAGAGATCCAGCAAAGAATCATTCCCAGAGAGAAATCATCCAGATGCCCTAAGCTCTATGGTCTCCCCAAGATACACAAAGAAGGAACCCCACTTAGACCCATAGTCAGCTCCATAGGCTCACCTCTACAAAAGCTAGCCAAATTTCTCACGAAACAACTACAGCCCTATGCAGAATCCATCACCTCACACGGAAAAAACTCATTCCAGTTCATAGAGATCATAACGAAACAAAACTTACAGCCCAGTGACCTACTCGTTAGCTTCGATGTCATATCCCTCTTCACCCAAGTGCCAATCAAAGAAGCCTTAACAGCTATCCAAAACAAATATAACCCCCCCAAACACATCCTAGATCTGACCAACCACTCCCTATCCAACACATACTTTATCTATAATGGACAAAAATACAAACAAATAGAAGGTGCACTCATGGGATCACCCCTCTCACCTGTCATTGCAAACCTCTACATGGAACACTTTGAAACCCAAGCTCTAGAAAAATCTGATCACAAACCCAAACTCTGGCTCAGATAGGTAGATGACACCTTCGTAATCTGGCCACATGGGAAAGAAAAACTGGACAACTTCCTCACACACCTCAACAGCCTACACCCCAAAATACAGTTCACCATGGAAACAGAAGCTAATAACCAACTTCCCTTCCTGGATGTCTTAGTCTACAAGAAATCCAATGGCTCCCTAGGACACACCATCTACCAGAAGAAAACACACACAAACTGCTATCTGCATGCACTCTCACACCACCACCCAGCACAGATCAACTCCGTAGCCAAGACACTCATCTCCAGAACCAAATGCCTAGGTGATGAACAACACCTAAAAACCGAACTACACACTCTCACTAATGTACTAACATCCAACGGATTCCAAAGAAATAAGATTTCCAACTTAATCCAAAAAGAAACTCCCACTAAAATCCAAGACAGAAAAGAAAACGGCAAAGCCCTCCTCCCATACATAAAAGGCACCACAGACAGGATCAGCAAGATTCTCCACAAACATAACAACAAGACAGCATTCTGCACAAACAGAAAAATATCCACTATCCTGAGAAACCCTAAAGACAAAATTGAGTTAGAAAATCAAGGAGTATATGAAATTCCATGTACTGCTTGCCCCACCACATACATCAGACAAACCAACAGAAGAATAAGTGCACGTATTGAAGAACACAAAAACTCAGTCAAAAAAGAGGAACCAACTTCTTCCCTGGTCCAACACCTTAAAGCCACAGGACATGAAATTGACTTCAAAAAGACCAGAACTATCGCCAAAACTGAACACTTTAATAACAGAATAATCAGAGAAGCCATCGAGATAGAAAAATGCCCACACAGCATGAACAAATGAGATGATACCTCCCGCCTACCAGCCATTTGGAAACCCGCCCTTATTGACAAACGAGTCCATAACACAAAGAATGACACCAGACCTACACTCACAAAAACCACACAGGATGTCACCACCACACATCCACGCAAAAAGCAAACCCAAATCCACACCGATGATGAGGCACAACCACAAACCAGAAGCCAGACCACAGCTGCATCATTAGCCACTTTAAACCCCTCCAATCCATACATGAAGCAAACTGACACCCACTATGAAGATGAGGCACGACCATGAACGCGAAGCCAAACAGCTATGCAGCTCACTATCTCTAATCCCCCTGCAACTCAGACTATCCTGAGCACAACAAAGCCCTCACCCAAACAGAACACTCCCCCAGCCAATCAGAGCACAGCCAAGCCCCCAACCAATCAGTTCAAATCCCCACTGGCAGTTAAAAGGAAGAAACAGCTACAATCACACATTGCTCCTAGAAGCACGAAGCCGAACGCACCAGCCTGAAGATGACGAATGGGACTTCGTCGAAACGTTGCCAAGACACTTCAAATTCTACGCGAGAGAAAACCCAAAGAACCAAAGACCTACATATATATAAATGTATATATACATATGATAATGTGTATGTGACAATTAAAAGCCAGCACTTGTATTCCCAGAACATACGTTGTTCTAAGTGTCTTCCTTTGATGTGCAATACATATGTGAGTGGTTTTTTCTAGACTTTCATATTCAATACTGGAGTGATGGATGTTATGTTTCTATGCTATTTATGACGTTTGAGTGCATTATTTGCAGCTTGTTGTTTTATTAATGTGTTTAGAAATTTTGAATGCTTTATGCATTATAGGAATCTGCTTACAGAAATTAATTTATGGGACAAAGGAGAAGAAAAATGGGAACTAGTACCTGTGTGTCCACTTTATCACCAACTTTGTCACCCTGCCCATATCAAGACAAAAGAACCTTTCCCCCCAATATAGTGTCTACATGCATCATTTTAAACTATACTATTTCAAATATAAACATTTTTTTCCATATACAGAGGGGCAAAAAAGTATTGAGTCAGCCACCAATTGTGCAAGTTCTCCCACTTAAAAAGATGAGAGAGGTCTGTAATTGTCATCATAGGTAGACCTCACCTATGAGAGACAAAATGAGAAAACAAATCCAGACAATCACATTGTCTAATTTGGAAAGAATTTATTTGCAAATTATGGTGGGAAATAAGTATGTGGTCAATATCAAAAGTTCATCTCAATACTTTGTTATATATCCTTTGTTGGCAATGACAGAGGTCAAACGTTTTCTGTAAGTCTTCACAAGGTTGGCACATACTGTTGCTGGTATGTTGGCCCATTCCTCCATGCACATCTCCTCTAGAGCAGTGATGTTTTAGGGCTGTCATTGGGCAACACGGACTTTCAACTCCATCCAAAGATTTTCTATGGGGTTGAGTTTTGGAGACTGGCTAGGCCACTCCAGGAGCTTGAAATGCTTCTTACAAAGCCACTCCTTCATTGCCCGGGCAGTATGTTTGGGATCATTGTCATGCTGAAAGACCCAGCCACGTTTCATCTTCAATGCCCTTGCTGATGGAAGGAGGTTTGCACTCAAAATCTCACGATACATGGCCCCATTCATTCTATCCTGTACACAGATCAGTCGTCCTGGTCCCTTTGCAGAGAAACAGCCCCAAAGCATGATGTTGCCACCCCCATGCTTCACAGTAGGTATGGTGTTCTTTGGTTGCAACTCAGCATTCTCTCTCCTCCAAACATGACGAGTTGTGTTTCTACCAAACAGTTCTACTTTGGTTTCATCTGACCATATGACATTCTCCCAATCCTCTTCTGGATCATCCAAATGCTCTCTAGCAAACTTCAGATGGGCCTGGACATGTACTGGCTTAAGCAGGGGGACACGTCTGCCATTGCAGGATCTGAGTCCCTGGCGGCATAGTGTGTTACTGATGGTTGCCTTTGTTACGTTGGTCCCAGCTCTCTGCAGGTCATTCATTAGGTCCCCCCGTATGGTTCTGGGATTTTTGCTCACCGTTCTTGTGATCATGTTGACCCCATGGGGTGAGATCTTGCGTGGAGCCCCAGATCGAGGGAGATTATCAGTGGTCTTGTATGTCTTCCATTTTCTAATTATTGCTCCCACAGTTGATTTCTTCACACCAAGCTGCTTGCCTATTGCAGATTCAGTCTTCCCAGCCTGGTGCGGGTCTACAATTTTGTTTCTGGTGTCCTTCGACAGCTCTTTGGTCTTCACCATAGTGAAGTTTGGAGTGTGACTGTTTGAGGTTGTGGACAGGTGTCTTTTATACTGATAACAAGTTCAACCAGGTGCCATTAATACAGGTAATGAGTGGAGGACAGAGGAGCCTCTTAAAGAAGAAGTTACAGGTCTGTGAGAGCCAGAAATCTTTCTTGTTTGTAGGTGCCCACATACTTATTTTCCACCATAATTTGCAAATAAATTCTTTCCAAATCAGACAATGTGATTGTCTGGATTTGTTTTCTCATTTTGTCTCTCATAGGTGAGGTCTACCTATGATGACAATTACAGGCCTCTCTCATCTTTTTAAGTGGGAGAACTTGCACAATTGGTGGCTGACTCAATACTTTTTTGCCCCACTATATACCTAAAGGTGCTATGGATTGATTAATGAATTCATTCAAAATAAACAACTATCCTTCAGTAAGAGTTCTGTGGGTAAGATATTACATAAAATCCCATTCAAAACAAACAACATAAATTTAAGAGTGATCTTTTAAAACAGAGATCAAAAGATCAAAGCAATGATTAATTAGAACAAAATGATGAAGTAATAAAACTGCACACAGCTTAACAATTTTGTTTAAATGAATTATAGCATTATATATTTCATAACTTTTTAAAAAAAAAAAGCTATTCCTGACATAAAAATATATTAAAATATGTCCTCGGCAGTTGAATCATGATTCTTTTTACAGGACTGATGTCATGTACTACTGCAGAAATTTGATTGGAAAATAAATTCAGGGAATTTTCCTTTCAACAAATCTAATGTGCAACTTGATCTGCCCCCAAGGTGGTCTTTCAGTCATTAAAAAAGATATTGTAACAACAGAAGCCATGGCAAGTGGCATACTTTAATCAGCCTTAGAAGCTAATCAAGGATTGGATTTGGTTAGTAATTGGATGTAGGACAACCTGGGAATTCTGGGCAGTGAGTTAGATTGGGAAGATAAAAAACCCGTCCAGAATAAAGCCATGGTAAAGCTCTTCCATGAAGACTGCCAAGAACTCCATAGAAGTAGTTGTTAGGAGTCAAACTTGACCCAAGGCCATGCTTTCCTATATTTATAGCAGAAAGCACCGTTCTCATCTATTTGATTTCAGGTTAATTGGACTTCTAGGAAAGAAATGGCAAAGGAAACACATTTTGGCTAAAACAGAGTCAATGACCATAGCAGAATGGCAGACCCTGAAAGAAAACCTTCTCTTCATTATTCCTCTCTGGACAGGGAAAAGACTTGAGATCACTCATAAGTGATATAGTTGCTCTTCATGAGGAAACTAACCAAAGTGTCTGGTGAGTTTAGAGCTCTGTATACATCAAGATTGTTAGAAAAGGAAAAAATATAAAGTTGGTTTATATGATCAAGGTTAAAGCAGATACGTTGTTATGAAGAGTGAAATAAATAGGCTGTGAGGATAGATAAGAGACGGATTACGTAAATAAGAGATCATTTGTTGTATTTTGAAAGAAGGGGATAGGTTACTAAAATTGTTTATACTTTTGATGAAGAAAGAACTAATTTATTTTTATAGTTCTTTACTACATTATTTTTTCTTTTCTAGTTTTCTATATTTTAATTTCCCTATTTTTATTTTTATTCTTTTTAGTTTGTATTAATTTGAATCTATTTAATTGTAACTTTTAATAAAGCTATAATAAATCAGATTTCCAAGTTAACCATACTTTTCAAAAGTTGGAAAAAGTTAAATGAGATATTTTCCCAATAGATGACATGATACATTCTTAAACCGAGGATTGGAGAGCATTCTATGGATGTAGTATGAAGTTACATTGAAATGCAATCACAGATGGTTCCATTCATTCCTGATACATTTGCTATTCTGACTAGATCCAGTAAATCCCATACTGCTGTGAGCAATCATATTTTTGAAAATGTCATTTATAAAATAATCTTCAATTAGAGACTTGTTTATAATCTGAGATACAAGGATTTATAGTTTATATTACCTTAATCCCACACTATGAATATGGTTGCTTTCATTAACATAAATTGGTTGATATAAATGAACAAATGAAGCCAAGTGAATGTTAACAAAGTAAATATAAACACTAGTACCATCATATTTCTGCAATATATTGAACTGGATTAGAACGGAATGAAATATCTATCTTGTCTTTAACTATGACTTTTATCTACCATTAACTCCAAAGCAATACCAGACTGTTTGACATAATTGCTCTATCCCCCAAAGTCTATTCAAATATTCAGCAAAAGCATGTATTGGACAATATCTGTAGCTATTGAGAATACTTAGACTTCTAAATGGGTCCCAGTTAGTTTTGTAGTTATTATATTTCATTCTAAAGTTTCAAACATTTGCATGCTGATTTGGCAATAAATCTTGTAAAAACAGCAGCATCCAGAGGACATTGTTATTTCAACAGAATACTGCCAACTCCTCCCCATTGGCTATGCTTGTGACATTGCAGCACAATTGGAAAAAGGGAGGAACTTGAATCATGATACTGTGAACTTGTTTTCATCAATCTAAGTTGTCTTCCCTATCTGCATACAATTTTGTTGCATAGAAGTGTGACTTACTTCTAAATGAATAATATAGGCTTGATTTTGCTGAATTTGGGCTGGATAATTGGGGGGGGTAGGCTTCAAGCAAAACATAATTTGTTTTCTTTCTTTTTTGGGAGGAGTGAAAGAGAGGAAAATTCAGATGAAGCCAACTGGTCACAGTTCAGGCTCGGAAATTGATTTTTGTTTCTAGTTCTCAGAATTTCTAAATTGGTAGATCATCAGAGCTTGCTTTCAAATTGTTTGGAAAATTTGGGGCTGTGTGCAAATGGTGCTGATGCTGATGTAGAAGGACCCCAAAATATGTTTTGTTTTTCAAGTAAGAGGGGGGAAAGAATCACAGTGGATTGAAATAAAATTAAAGTCTATAGCACTCTTTTTTTTTCTCAACTGTGAGTACACTGACATTCCATTGATGTTAACAAAGAGAAGAAGAATGTTCGGGTTGTAATGAAACTGCTTAAATATGTTTAATTTTGTTCAGAAGAAATGTTTGCAAAAAAGATTATCAACAATCATAACTTGACTGTATGAATAATCTGTGACTTCAGTTATATTAGATACCTTGCTTCTATTGATCTGTATAACACTAGACACAGAAAGCCTTAGTTTATTATCTTTGCTCTAAGAAGCAGCTTATTCATGGTACCCATCAAAATAATGTGTACAATAGGGATGTTGGAAAATTTCATTTTTAGGTGAACCAATTTAATTAGATATGCAGATCTGAACATAGTTATCCTTTGGATTATAGATATCTTTGAATAATGTGGTGCCATTTTGATTTGAAGAAATATACTTCATGGAAAATATGTTAAAATTTCATATACTTTAGAAGAAAATGCACTGGAAAAAGACCTCTTAAAGAAAAAGACTTACAAGATATATTAAGTTGATTCCAGTAGATAAGGACAAGCAGAGAATACAAGTTCATTTGACTGCCAGGAAAGGCAAAAACACATAGCAAGATTGTATAATAATGATTTTGCAGAACATCTATCTTTGCATTAGGTTTTTGACTTCTTGTTTGTGGTGATATAGCTAAATGTAAGAGAGACTACCAAGATTTCTCATTTAATAGGAAAATGTGTTTGTGTATTTGTATGCATATGTGTATGGGTATAATAGAACAGAATAACCGAATAATTATATAATAGAGTTGGAAGGGACCTTAAAAGTCTTCCAATCTTACCCCCTGCTCAAGCAGGATATCTATACCATTTCAGACAAATAGTTGCTCAATCTCTTCTTAAAAACCTCCAGGTTGAAGCACCCACAACTTCTGGAGGCAAGTCCTTCCACTGATTACTGTAATTGCTCTAATTGTTCTAATTACTGTAATTGTTCTAACTGTCAGGAAATTTCTCCTTAGTACTAAGTTGGTTGTCATCTTGATTAGTTTCCATCCGTTGCTCCTTGTCCAGCCTTTTTGAGAATAGATTGACTCCCTCTTCTTTGTGGCAGCCCATGGCTGCACAAAGATGATGATGATGATGATGATGATGATGATGATGATGATGATGATGATGATGATGATGATGATGATGATAATAATAATAATAATAATAATAATAATAATAATAAAGTTGGAAGGGACCTTGGAGGTCATCGAGTCCAACCCCCTGCTCAGGCAGGAAACCCTACACCATTTTGGACAAATGGCTGTCCAGTCTCTTCTTAAAAACTTCCATTGTTGGAGCATTCACCACTTCTGGAGGCAGGTTGTTCCATTGGTTAATTGTTCTAACTGTCAGGAAGTTTCTCCTTAGTTCTAGGTTGCTTCTCTCCTTGATTAGTTTCCATCCATTGCTTCTTGTCCTGCCTTCAGGTGCTTTGGAAAACAGCTTGACTTCCTCTTCTTTGTGGCAGCCCCTGAGATATTGGAACACTGCTATCATGTCCCCCCTCGTCCTTCTCTTCATTAAACTAGGCATACCCAATTCCAGCAGCCGTTCCTTATATGTTTTAGCCTCCAGTCCCCTAATCATCCTTGTTGCTCTTCTCTGTACTCTTTCTAGAGTCTCAACATCTTTTTTACATCGCGGTGACCAAAACTGGATGCAGTATTCCAAGTGTGGCCTTACCAAGGCATTGTAAAGTGGTATTAATACTTCATGTGATCTTGATTCTATCCCTCTGTTAATGCAGCCCAGACTGTGTTGGCCTTTTTGGCAGCTGCAGCACACTGCTGGCTCATATTTAAGTGATTGTCCACTAGGACGCCAAGGTCCCTCTCGCAGTTACTGCTACTGAGCAAGATACCCCCTATACTATACCTGTACATTTGGTTTTTCTTGCCTAAATGTAGAACCTTACTTTTTTCACCATTGAATTTTATTTTGTTAGATAGCGCCCAGTGTTCAAGTCTGTCCAAGTCCTCCTGTATCTTAAGCCTGACTTCTGGAGTGTCATCTTCAAATTTGATGAATTCCCCATCTATCCCCTCGTCCAAATCATTGATGAAGATATTGAAGAGCACTGGGCCTAGAACAGAGCCCTGGAGCATCCCACTATACACTTCCCTCCATGTAGATGCAGTTCCATTGAGGACCACATGCTGAGTATGGCTGGTCAGCCAACTACGAATCCATCTGGTGGTGATGCTGTCTAATCCACATTTTTCTATCTTATCGAGTAGTAGGTTGTGATCTACTTTATCAAATGTCTTACTGAAGTCCAAGTAAATTATATCCACAGCATTCCTCTGATCCACTAATTTTGTCACTTGGTCACAGAAATCAATAAAGTTTGTCTGGCATGATCTGTTTTTGACAAACCCATATTGGCTTTTAGTAGTGATTTTGTTTGCCTCTTTGACAAACTGAAAGACAAAAAGGACAAATACAAAACATGGAAAGTGGAGCACATAACTAAGGCTGATTATCAGTAGACAGCCAGAACATGCAAAGATAAAGTCAGGAAAGCAAAGGCTCAGAATGAACAAAAACTTGCAACAGAAATCAAGGATAATAAAAAAAGATTCTTCCAACACATTAACAAGAAAAAATTCAAAGAAACGGTAGGTCCACTAAAGAAAGAAGATGGCAAGGAAATATCAGGCAACAGGGAGAAAGCAAAGCTGCTTAACTCATACTTTGCATCAGTCTTCACACAAAAAGAAACTACAGCCCAACATATGCAAAAAACAACTGCAAAAGACAAACTAAAAACAAAAATTAAAATAAGCAAGAAAATGGTAAGAGAACACCTATCCAACTTTGAGAATATAAATCACCGGGACCCACCCGAGAGATTACATCCCAGAATTCTGAAGGAGGTGGCAGATGGTATCTCAAAACCATTACACCATATCTTTCATAAATCCTGGAGCACCCAGGAAGTACCTGAGGACTGGAAAAGGGCTGATGTAGTTCCCATTTTTAAGAAAGGGGGGAAAACCACTAAGGAAACTACAGACCAATCAGTTTAACATCAATATCTGGGAAGATCCTAGAAAATATAATCAAAAAGCACACCTGTGAACAGCTAGAAGCAAACAAAGTTATAACTAGCAGCCAGCATGGGTTTGTTAAAAACAGATCATTGCCAAATCAATCTTATTTCATTCTTTGATAAAGTGACTAAACTAGTAGACCAGCAAAATGTTGTGGATGTAGGATACTTAGATTTCAGTAAAGAATTTGATAAAGTAGACCACAACCTACTCCTTGGTAAGCTAGAAAAAGGTGGAATAGACAACATTACCACCAGTTGGATCTGTAACTGGCTGGCAAACCATACTCAATGAGTAGTCTTCAATGGCACTACATCCACATGGAGAGAAGTAAGCAGTGGGGTACCACAAGGTTCCATCTTAGGCCCAGTACTCTTCCGTATCTTCATCAACTTAGATGAGGGAATTGAACTCATCAAATTTGCAGATGACACCAAACTGGCAGGAGTAGCCAACACCCCAGAAGACAAACTCAGGGTCCAAAAAGATCTTGACAAACTGGAACAATGGGCCCTATCCAACAAAATGAGTTTTAATGTGGGGAAAAGCAAAGTTTTACATTTAGGCAGAAAAAAATCAAAGGTACAAGTACAGATTGAGCTAGACCTGGCTTAAAAGCAGTGACTATTAGAGTGATCTTGGAGTTCTAGTGGATTATTGCTTGACTATGAACCAGTAGTGTGCAGCAGCATCCAAAAAAGCTAATACAATCCTAGGTTGTATAAACAGAGGCATAGAATCAACATCACACAAAGTATTAGTACCGCTTCATAAAACCCTAGTAAGACCACACCTGAAATACTGGAGCCAATTTTGGTCACCATATCACAAAAAAGATGTTGAGAGTTTAAAAAAAAATTCAAAGAAGAGCAACTAAGATGATTAAAGGCCTGGAGATTAAAACATATGAAGAACAGTTGCAGATTTGGGTTTTGTTCTGTTCCATTCACAAAGGCATTGAGGCGAGGCAAAGAAGTAAAACAGTCTTCTCTTTATTTTCTCCAACAGAACCAAAACAAAATGGCGCAGATTGTTCTTATACCCCCTTGCAGGGACAGTCACAGCCAATCAATGCAAGGCATTTCTCCCACCTTGCGCATGTGCACAAGGCAGGAGACAGCCTGTCTGGTCCCGGGCATTCACATGTCTGCCCGGGCCTTTCTGCAGCCTCCTGTACCTGCTGAATGACTCAGCAGGCCCAGGACACAACACCCCTCCCCTCTTATTTCAAAACATATTTAAAATTACATGGATAGCCCTTGGCAATCCTATATCTCTTTCCCAATGATGTTCACCATTGTGCCTAACCATTGATTGAACACTTGTTCTTTTGAGCACATTCTTATTTCTAAGTGACCTTAAACCTGTCCACATGCTGACAGGCATCTTACGTAGTCTTGTAAGTATTTGAGTGGACCTCTTGCTCGCTCTGATCTTCTTGGAGCGGTTGTGATGTCCTGGCCTGCAAACTCGTCTGCCAGGCCCAACAGGCCAGGACTGTAATGCCCCCTAGCCTCCAGCGACCTCCCCTGCTGCTGACTGGCTGGATCCTCTGAACCCAAACCAGAGTTCCTTGGTGGGGTGGAATTCCCCAAGTCCAGTGGTGGGGTGGAATTCCCCAAGTCCACAATGGACCCCTCTTGGGAGCACTGTCCCTTGAGCCCAAGCTGGATAGGCCCGGCAGACCGGTTGCGAGCAATGTTCCATTGACCCGGTGCCCGAGTCAGGAATGCCAGTGTCAGGAGCCGCCTCCATGGCAAGACCCCCTTCTATTCTATTCTATTCTATTCTATTCTATTCTATTCTATTCTATTCTATTCTATTCTATTCTATTCTATTCTATTCTATTCTATTCTATTCTATTCTATTCTATCTGGCACAGGCCTAGCAAAACCAATTGCAATGTTACTTGATGATACAGTTGTATGCTCATAAACATACAAAAGCAAGCATTACAATACCTACTCAACCAAGATTAACAAACCAACCAAAACAACTTTTATTTTCATTTTATACAATCTCTGATGCATTAAAAACATTTGCATTAAACATATTTTGCACTATCTGCCATCAACATAAAGCACAGCAGATGTAGAATCCATTAACATCCATAAATTCTAATTTCCTCATCCTAAATAAAATCTTTAAAAAATATCAAGCTTTTCAGACAGGCAGGCAGGTAGAAAAACAGGCATGGAGTTGTAACTGTTTCCTTCTTCGCTGCCACTGTGTGCTTAACAGTTGATTTCTTCTCAGTGTTCCACTCTCACATCATTCCCCTTTGATTTCAAACTCTTTCTACTGAAGTCCATCTTTAGATTTTGTGTTAATGTTTGTGAAGAAATATAGCTCTGATCTTGGGGACAAGGAAGTAATGAGCAGCTGTTACAGGGGGAACTTTCACAAAAGATTACTCCATTTTGAGGAAGAGAAAAGCCTGAGAAAGAAAGAAACAGAATAACTTTGATATAAGATGGACTATAGAGAAACTCTGACAGACTTTCAAGATTCTGTTATTCTACCCTACAATAATAAAGACTATTCCTAGAATCGCTGCCATGCCTGTTTTTTGATCTTGCCTACCTTGAATGGCAGAGAATAGTCTTGAAAACCTCATTATTGTTTCATCAGTTGCCTTCTATAGTGAAAATATGGTGATAAGTCCTTGAGGTACTCTGCTATCTCCAGAACAAGTTGCCAAAGTATTACAACAGCATCAACACAAATAAAGAACCTGCACATGTTATGATACAGCTAGCATAGTAACTGGGAACAAGACTTGCCTTGGTACCATAAACTTTTGCAGAGCCAATATTGCTTCATTCTCCTAGAAGTCTGTCTTATATGAGATATGAAGGTGGAGACCAAAGTCTGGCTGAAACACAGCTTACTTGAAGGCATTGCCTTATGTTATGTTTATAAATCTAACTATATGTCTTATTGAATGAGTTACCTTGTATGCAAATTACAGACATATGTCCTTCTCTACAAGAAGTATTAAAAAGGGACTATGATCAGGCAATGCCACTTATTAAACAATATATTATGGATGTGGAATTCAAAATTGATTGAGGTATAGCTCCTAAACTGCTGGGGGACTGTAAACTTGCCTTATACCATACAGAATATATTTATTCAGAGTATAAAAGAGGCTTTATGCTGGCAAAGTATGACACCCCTTCCTTTAGAGTGTACAATGGGAAAATAATACAATCCTTTAAAATAGTTCAAAAAGTACCTTAAAATAGTTTCTGTACAATAATTTGAAGAAAGGATGTATTTGCCTTACTACATCTCCAGCATTTGTACCTACATCTTTGTAAAACAGAAAGATAAGTCCTTGAGAGTAGTACCTGATTATAGACTTCTGAATTCTGTAATCATTAGAGACTACTATCAACTGCCATTCATTTCAGGTTTCCTGGATTGTCTTCCGGAGGCATGCATTTTCACTAGATTGGATTTGCATGGGGCTTACAATTTGATCTGAATGGAAGACAGCTGTGAATATTTAATAACTGTTGACACCTGGTATGACAGATTTGAATACACAGTAATGCCCTATGGATTGGATAATTGCCCTGTGGTCTTCTTTGGATTCATAAATGAAATATTTCAGACAAATATGTAATGATGTACCTGGATATCATACTGATTTTTCAGAAGACCATCCTTATAGGAGACTCACATCAGAAATAGTCTATAACCCTTTGACAGAAGGGTTTGCTATGTATGTGAAATGTGGATCTGGCTTTCCCCAGTTGGACTATGTGTTATCAGATCTCTACAGAAAGAATAGAAAAGGATTCTGCAAGGTACATTTCATTCACAGCAAGCACCTAAAAATGTGAAGGCTGTCCAACATATTCTGAATTTTGCCAAGTTTTAGAGTTTGATTTATCCCTAATTTTGTAGAATTCATAAGATCACTCACTTAACTTCTGAAAAGAGGAGACAAATTGACTTATTCTATTAAAAACCAAGCAATATTTCATAATGTGAAAGACATAAATACATTTTTTCATCTGAGTTGCTGCTTAGGCATCTGGATCCCACTCATTTCTTTCTTGTTCAAATGGATGTCTAAGACTCTCCTTTGGGAGCTCTTTCCTTGCAGGCTTCAGCAAAGGGCAGGGGGTTCTTGCTTAGCAGTTTTTATTCCAGACTCCTTCTCTCAGGTAAAAGGAGTTAGGATTTTTTCAATAAAGCGTTACAGACCATAAAATAGCGTTCCAACAATGAAAGCATTTTTGGGAGTGAGCAACGTACTCTGTGCAGGTATGCACAAAAGGCAGACTCTCACTCCACATCAGGGAAGATAGGCACATTTCCCCCCCCACTTTTATATCTTCTATGTTCTTAGTTCATAGAACAAACTGCCACATACATTCTCTTGTGAACCTGAATATACTATTCTCTTACCATCTCCCACTACCACAAGTCTTAAAGTAGAACAAATTTCAAATCACATTTCCAGAAGAGACACTCCATAAAAAGTAAAGGTAAGAAACACAACCATGTGATCTTGGATTGTGTATTCAATACAATTCTCAATTCGTATCCAATTTTTTAAAGACCCCTTTTCATTTACTGGATATTTATATTCATTTGTTATGCCCTAGTCATCCATAAACTTATGGAAATTGGTGAAGCTGAACATAATACCTGAACATTGTTTCTGAATCATTGTCTTTTGCAGAATTTGCCCATATCAATATACTGCATTCCTTCTTTGGTTACCTCCCCCCCACACAAATATTGTTCTTTAGAATTCTTGCCTCTACTGTTCCTCAATCCTTTTTGACTTTTTCTAGAAGAAAGAGCCACTCAGCTTTCTTAAAGAAAGATTTGACCAAGGCTGAAGTAGGTATAAAAAAATAAGATTATAATAGAGGATTGGATACAACTTTACTTTCTTCTCCTACCCATTTAAGAAGCTGGATCAAAATTGTTATAAATCAAATTAGTCCAAGTGGTTTTCTATCTGAAATTGCCTGTTTCAATGAAAATTCATCTGGTATTTCACCAGTCTCTCTTGTTTAAAGGAGCCAACCACGTACTTTATATACTGCACCCGTTCCTTTATGTATACAGCAATTCTGATGAATAAGGAGAAGATGCTATAGAATATATTATGGATTCTTGACACAGGATAAGACATTTAGAATACCTTCAAGGGCTTACCTTGAATCAGAGAGTTCATGGAATGGAATGGAGGAGGTCCCTGCACGTCTTCCATTTTTATTTAAAACCTGCCATACAAACACCATCCCCATGGACTGTCAGTGATATTAATAGACAATGACCATGACCATACTGGAACCTCTGCTTCTGGCAAAATTATTGGAAGGGTCAGTTGTCATGTAGAAAAGCCAAGCCCATTCACAAGTGAGGGAAGAGGGAGTGACTCTGTACTTATAGCCCCTGACAAATTGCTTGCCCCATTTTTGTGTGCAGGAGGGGAGAGAAATTCTGATGGTACAAGTGCTGTGAAGGACTCTAGACCTGATTTTGGAAATGGGAAAGAATGACCTAAATGTGGGGGTTTTTTTTGGAGGGGGGACTTTTCAGAAAAGTTGAGAAAGAAGAGAACATGAAAATAAAATTCAAAATAACCCACCTTGATTTCCTTTGCTTTGAGATGGGGCAGAGAGAAACTTTGACAAGCTTTCAAGATTCTGTTATTGTATCTACAACAATAAAAAACATTCATAGAATCACCACTGTTCTTGTTTTTTTAATCTTTCTTTCTTCAAAGAGCTGACATTGTTTGAGAAGGATTAATAAGCATAATTTTTGGCACTGAAATCTAAAGAAAAAAACATTAACCATCTACTAATATCTTCAGTTAGCATAGTGCACACCTTATTTCTAACAAATGAGGGAAATGCTGAATGGATACAACATTTGTAAAGTAAATAAATCTATTTCTTATATATCCTTGAGAAACAGCTGATTTATCCAAATCACCAACTACAGCAGTGGTTCTCAACCTTTTTCAGGTTGAGACCCCACTTGCCCCGCCCATGCGTGCCGCGACCCCGACCCGGGTGCGCGTGCGCCGGGGCGATCCGTGCATGCACAGGGTGCATGTGCCGAAAAAAATAAATAAAAAAAAAAATTAAAAAAATTAAAAAAAAGGCGGACCGCGATGGGCGGATCCGCGCATGCGCGGTGCACGCACACGACGGGCCGATCCGTGCATGCGCGGCGCACGCACGCCGAAAAAAAATTAAAAAAATAAAAAATTTTAAAAATCAAAAAAAATTCAAAAAAAATATGGCGGACCGTGGTGTCCGGCGACCCCCGCGAAACGGTCGTTCAACCCCAAATGGGGTCACGACCCATAGGTTGAGAACCACTGAACTACAGACTAGTGCTTCTAATTCATTTTAAAAAGATCTACCACTGCATTTTTGACATATATAAATACAAATGTATCATAAGAAAAGACTTTGTTCAAAGCAATATATTATAGATTTATAGGTAGGCAAGAATTACATTGTTTCCTTTTTATGCTGCTATTTGAAATATTGATCTAGTAAATACTAACTTCCCAGTCTGGTTTTGCTTATGTGAAATCCAGTGGACCTCAGCAAGATTATTTATCTGTTTGGGAAATATTCACATAAATAAAAACCACATGATCTGGTTGGTTTCAAATCAGTGATATGATTTTAATACTGCAGTCAAAACTTTCCAGAAAAAAGAAAAGTTTAGTGCAAGAGAAATAAATCATTAAAATCTGGTTCATCATTTTGGAGTTCATTCTGAAAAAGCAACAATAGCAAATAAACTTTGTCTCTATGTGTGATTTTTTTGTTCTAAGAGAAAGCGATCATAGATATAGGAACCACAGTTGTGCAGAGTTCTAGACCTGGCTAGGCCCTTACTGTGACTATTATTATTGAAGAATAATGATAGAAGTTAGTTGACGAACACATATAAATGTAATGTCTGTGTAATTGGTGAAATATTGCATTAAATCATGTGAAATTAGTTTCTTCCATTCTTAAAATGGTGTTATCAGAAATTTTTGATTAAAGACATTTGATACTTTGAACTGAAAACAGAAGGACTGATATAACTCTTTTTTATATAATATTTTATTAATTTTCTATTATTACAATTCATTAGTGGTTAATGAACAACGGTGTTGTCTGGGTTGGTTTGTTTTGCTTAGTAATACAAATTAAGTTCTTACTCTCTATCCCATTTTTACAGCCATTGATAAAATAATGTTTGAAAGTATTCTGTATCTTCTTTTTCTTTGATCCTCAAAGTAAGTCTATCCATTTCAGTACAGTCCAGTATTTTCTTGATTATCTGTTCATCCAATGGTGTTTGTTCATTTTTCCACTGCTGAATAAATACAATCTTCACTGCTGTTAATACATGTAATGTTAAATATACACTTTGTTTATCCACTTTTTCTAGAATTATACCTAATAAAAAAAGTTCACGTTTAAAGTCTCCGTGTTTCCCTAATATCTTTTCTAACCAAGTAAGTATTTTTGTCCAAATTTTTTTTTTGCTTTAACACACATCCATCACAGGTGATAATATGTACCAGGATTTTGATTACATTTCCAACATTTAGACATATTTTTAAACATTTTTGCTAATCTGACAAGTGGTAGGTGCCATCTATAAAACATTTTATATAGGTTTTTCTTTATACTAAGTTGCCATTGTCAATTTATATTTTTCCCACAAAGATTTTGCCATTTTTCTAATTCTATCTATCTATCTATCTATCTATCTATCTATCTATCTATCTATCTATCTATCTATCTATCTATCTATCTATCTATCTATCTATCTATCTATCCATCCATCCATCCATCCATCCATCCATCCATCCATCTATCTATCTATTATAATAAATTTTTTATTTTTTATTTTTCCAAACTCTCCCCGATACATATACCATGATATTTATGAGATGTTAACATACATTCTTTTTACATTCATATATAAGATACTTTTAATAAAATGAAATAAATACATACACATGACTTTTGGTGTTGCTCGCCCATTTCCCCTTTCACTGTATCCACACTCCTTCTTCTCTACCTTCTTTTTCCCTTTCTTCTCTTCCCTACTTCCCTCTTCTCCTCTTCTCTTTCCTTCACCACTCCCCTCCCCTTTCTCCCCACTTCTCATCTTCTCCTCCAACCTTCCTATTTCCTTCTCCCCTCCTTTACTCTTTTCTCTCTTCTCTCCTTTCTTCCCTCTCATCCCTCTTCAGATACAATTCAGTGGTAATGTCCGAGCAACTCCTCTCTTCAAATTTCCCTATCTGTGTTATATACAATAAGATTAATTTTCTCTTACATTAATACTTCTATTTATCTAACCTTCTCTGTATATATTTCTATAAATATTTATACAACCTCCAGTTATTCAATACTGTGTCGCCTGGGTCTCCCTCCTTATCTGCTTCTTCTTCTTCCATCTAAATTGATGTTAACTATTTTTTAACCATATTCTCTTTTCTAATTCTATATTGTATCCAAATTTTTTTTGCTCATTTTATCATTTTTTCTTTCACTTGTTCATCTTCCATTTTCAAATTCAATAAAAACTTATACAATCTCCAGTTTTTCATCAAAGGTCAACAACACCTGATCAAACATTGATCAAACACCTGATCAAACATTGACTCTTCCTTGTGGGGCAGAAAGGCAGCTGCTTTTGCTTTTGCTTGGGCAGAGCTTTTTCAAATAAGAAATTAAAACAGGAAATAAAAGGGGACTAGGGAACTTGGCAGGAACCTTGGGAAGAATTACCTGCTGAGCCCTGGTAAGTTTGTGGGGTTTCTTGTTTAATTACAAATTCACCTTTTTTCCCTTTTTTTAGCAGCCATATAAGGGGTTTCTCCTTCCCCTTTATTCTAAAGTTTGCCCTCAGCACAGGTTTGGAGGGGGTGGAGCTTTCTGCTGCAGCCCCCCTGCTGGCTAATCCCTGGTAGCTGGGAGCAAGCAGCTCACTCTTCCTTGTGGGGCAGAAAGGCAGCTGCTTTTGCTTTTGCTTGGGCAGAGCTTTTTCAAATAAGAAATTAAAACAGGAAATAAAAGGGGACTAGGGAACTTGGCAGGAACCTTGGGAAGAATTACCTGCTGAGCCCTGGTAAGTTTGTGAGGTTTCTTGTTTAATTACAAATTCACCTTTTTTTTAGCAGCCATCGCGCCCCTGACGGCGCGCGATAAAATCCTAAAACAAGTAAGAAAAAAATCCAAAAAGTAAACTGAGGCCAAAACAAAAAATTTGAACAACCCAAAAAAGCTGTTTTTTTAAAAATAATAACTAGTATAATAATAACAGCAAACATATAATAACAAGAAATGGAGATAGATAGCCAGCAGACGGAGGGGAGCTTCCCAGTGTTTTGTATTGAGTGTCACATGTATGACTATCTGTCTGCTGGACAGAAGTCTTGGGTGTGTGATCGGTGCAATAAGCTCCTGGCTCTCAGGGAACAGGTTCTTTCCCTTGAAGCCAAGGTAGCAGACCTGGAGAAGCAGAGAGAGATAGCGAGGCAGGAGAAGATCTTCAGGGATGCAGCAGGAGCGTCCCACTCCATGCTGAGCAGCTCTCCAGCTGCTTTGGAGAATGGAGATCTTGGGCAGGGAGGACATCAATCTGTGGAAGAGGGACAGGCTCCCTTAGTTGAGACCCCTTCCCTGGAGGATGTGCCCATATCCTCTTGCACCGAGGATACTTCTCCGTGGGTGGTGGGAGGGGGCTTCTTGTAGTGGGTGATTCAATTGTTAGAAATATAGAGAGACGGGTTTGTGATGGAAGCGTTGACCGCATGGTAAACTGCCTGCCGGGTGCAAAGGTTGCGGACATCACGAGGCATCTAGACAGGCTGATAGACAGTGCTGGGGTGGAGCCAACTGTTGTGGTACATGTCGGTACCAATGACATTGGAAAAGCTAAGCGGAAGGTCCTGGAAGCCAAAATTAGGTTGCTAGGTAGAAGATTAAAGTCCAGGACCCCCAAGGTTGCATTCTCAGAAATGCTACCTGTTCCACGCGCAGGGCCAGCTAGACAGGCAGAGCTCAGGAGCTTCAATGCGTGGATGAGGCAGTGGTGCCGGGAGGAAGGGTTTAGATTCATTAGGAACTGGGAAACATTTTGGGACAAGCCACACCTGTACAGAAGGGACGGGTTACATTTGAACCATAATGGAACCAGACTGTTGGCGATTAATATTAAAAAGGTTTCAGAGCAGCTTTTAAACTGATTCATAGGGGCAAGTCGACAGGAGCTGGGCAGCTTCCGGTTCGAGAAGGCGCACTGCCTAATATGGAGGGTGGAAGTTATGCACACATTGGTGAGTCAACAGGAAAACTAAATTGTAATAGTCAAGCAGAAGGACATGGTAGACCATCTACAAATTCTACAACCAAATTCTACAGTCAAAATCCACAGTCAAAGTTGAAAAGTGCACCAGAAAATTACATATAAAGGTCTGTACACAAATGCTAGAAGCATTCGAGCAAAAATAGGGGAATTGGAATGCTTGGTGAAGGAAAATAATATTGATATTATCGGCATAACAGAAACCTGGTGGACAGATGAAAACCAATGGGACACAAGGATTCCAGGTTACAAATTGTATTATTATTATTATTATTATTATTATTATTATTATTATTATTATTATTATTATTATTATTATTATTTATTTTATTTCTATGCCGCCCTATTCCAAAGAACTCAGGGCGGCTCACAGCATGATAGAAATTACAATAAACACATATCTATAAAAAACCCTTGAGCTAAAAGAAACCAATCACTCCACAAACATACACAGAAACATACACTGACTAGGGGCAAGGTGTTAGCTGCCCCAGGCCTGCCGGCAAAAGTATGTTTTAAGCAATCTACGAAAGGCGAAGAGGGTGGGGGCGACACGGATATCCGGGGGAAGTTGGTTCCAGAGGGCCGGGGCCGCAACAGAGAAGGCCCTTGCCCTAGGCCCCGCCAGGCGACACTGTCTGGCTGACGGGACCTGGAGAAGGCCCACTCTGTGGGCCCTAACCGGCCGCTGGGATTCATGGGGCAGCAGACGGTCCCGTAAATAACCTGGTCCAATGCCATGTAGGGCTTTATAGGTCATAACCAACACTTTGAATTGGGTTCGGAGACCAATTGGCAGCCAATGCAGCTCGCGGAGTGATGCCGAAATGTGGGCATTTCTAGGCAAGCCCAACACTGCTCGCGCGGCTGCATTCTGCATTACCTGAAGTCTCCGAACATTTTTCAAAGGTAGCCCCATGTAGAGAGCATTGCAGTAGTCGAACCTCGAGGTGATAAGGGCATGAGTGACTGTGAGAAGAGACTCCCGGTCCAAATTGGGCCGCAACTGGTGCACCAGGCGAACCTGGGCAAATGTCCTCCTCGCCACAGCCTGTATAGGATGGACAGGAGAGGGAGAAATGGTGGTGGCGTGGCCTTGTACATAAATGAGGAGTTAGAATCTCATGAACTCGAAATTCAAGAAAATTCAAACTCACCCACAGAAACATTGTGGATAAAAATCCCAGGACAGGAAACTAATCTGACGTTAGGGATCTGCTATCGCCCTCCCAACCAAACTCCAGAGGCAGATTGCTATTTGGAAAATGAATTTAAGGAGGCCTCAAAAAGAAATAGGGTAGTCATAATGGGGGACTTCAACTATCCCCAAATAGATTGGGTAAATTCTTGTTCTACACATGAAAGAGAGACAAGGTTCCTCGACATGTTAGCCGATTATTCCCTTGAGCAGATGGTCATGGAACCTACCAGGGGAAAGGGGATCCTGGACTTGGTTCTAACTAATGCACAGGATTTGGTTCATGATGTCCTTGTAACCGAGCCCATAGGAACCAGCGATCACAACACAATAACCTTCAACTTAACCATGGATAGCAAATTGTCAGTGAAAACTAACACAGAGACCTTAAACTTTCACAGAGGGAATTTTGACAAAATGAGGAAAATAGTAAAGAAGAAACTAAAAGGAACAGTAAAAAAAGTCAAATCCCTCCAAAATGCTTGGAAACAGTTTAAAAATATGTTACAGCAGGCTCAAATAAAATGCATTCCTAAAAGAAGAAAGAGGATTGGAAAGTCCAAGAGGATACCAGTATGGCTTACGAATGAGGTAAAGGAGGTTATTGGAAAGAAGAAAAACTCATTTAAGAAATGGAAGGCTCTTCCTACCGAGTAGAACAGGAGGGATCACAAACTCTGGCAGACCAAATGCAAGGCGATAGTCATGAAAGCCAAGAGAGACTTTGAGGAGCATATAGCCAAGAATATTAAAAATAATAACAAAACCTTTTTTAAGTACATCAGGAGCAGGAACCCAACCAGAAAATCAGTTGGGCCACTTGATAACAATGGTCAGAAGGGGATAATCAGAGAAGACATGGAGATTGCTGAGAGGCTAAATGACTTCTTTGCCTCCGTTTTCACCGAGGAGGATAGAGAACATTTGCCTGCCACTGAATTAGTTTTCCCAGGGAGGGAAATAGAAGAATTAAACCTGATAGAGATAAACAAGGAAGATGTTCTTGCATGCCTTTCTAAACTAAACGTCAACAAATCGCCGGGTCCAGATGGCATCCACCCTAGAATTCTCAAGGAACTCAAGTGTGAAATTGCTGAACTTCTAGCTAAAATATACAATCTTTCTCTAAGATCAGGCACTGTACCAGAGGATTGGAGGGAAGCAAATATAACCTGATCTTCAAGAAAGGATCCAAAGGTGATCCAGGAAACTATAGACCAGTCAGTCTAACCTCAGTTCCAGGCAAACTGATGGAAACCATTATTAAAGATAAAATTACAGGGCACATAGAAAAACAGGCATTGCTGAAAGAAAATCAACATGGTTTCTGCAAAGGCAAATCATGTCTTACTAACTTGTTAGAATTCTTTGAGGGTGTAAATAAATACATAGATAAAGGGGGCCCAGTTGATATTGTATATCTTGACTTGCAAAAGGCTTTTGACAAAGTCCCTCACCAAAGGCTCCTAAAAAAGCTCTCCAGCCACGGAATTAGAGGACAGGTCTTGTCCTGGATTGGTAACTGGCTAAATTGTAGGAAGCAAAGGGTGGCAATAAATGGACAATTCTCCGGATGGAAAGAAGTGAGAAGTGGTGTACCCCAAGGTTCAGTTTTGAGGCCTTTACTTTTTAATTTATTCATCAATGATCTGGATGTAGAAGTTAATAGTGAGGTAGCCAAGTTTGCTGATGACACTAAATTGTTCTGGGTTGTGAAAAGTGAAACTGATTGTCGGGAGCTCCAGAAGGATCTCTCGAAATTGTTTGAGTGGGCAACAAAGTGGCAAATGCATTTTAACCTAAACAAGTGCAAAGTTATGCACATCGGGGCAAAGAACCCCAATTATACTTACCAACTGATGGGGACCAAACTTTCTGAGACAACCCAAGAAAGGGATCTTGGGGTTTTGGTGGACAGCTCGATGAAGATGTCAACCCAATGCTCAGCAGCAGTAAAAAAAGCAAATTCCATGCTTGGCATGATTAGGAAGGGAATCGAAAATAAGTCAGCAAGTGTTGTATTGCCTCTGTACAAATTGATGGTGAGACCACATTTGGAGTACTGTGTACAGTTCTGGTCACCGCACCTCAAGAAGGATATAATGGAACTGGAAAAGGTGCAAAAAAGGGCAACAAGAATGATCAAGGAAATGGAGCGCCTCCCTTATGAAACCAGATTGCAACGCCTTGGTCTCTTCAGCCTTGAAAGACGGCGTTTAAGGGGTGACTTGATCGAAATGTATAAAATCATGCATGGGATAGAAAATGTGGATAGAGAAAAATTCTTTTCTCTATCACACAATACCAGGACATGGGGGCACTCCCTAAAGCTTATAGCTAAGAAAGTGAGGACAAATAAAGGGAAATATTTCTTCACCCAGAGGGTCGTTGATTTATGGAATTCACTTCCTGAAGGGGTCGTGACAGCTATCAGCCTTGACAGCTTCAAGGCAGGGCTGGATAGATTCATGGATGCAAAGTGTATTGGTGGTTATTAAAACAGATGTCCATGTGCCGCCTCTATGTTGGTTGAGGCAGGCAGGATTCCCTTGAGTACCATTTGTTTGGGGGTCAAGGGAAAGGGAGGGTTTTGCCTTCTCTTTCTGCTCAAGATCCCCATGTACATTTGGTGGGCCACTGTGTGACACAGAATGCTGGACTCGATGGGCTTTGGCCTGATTCAGCATGGCTCTTCTTATGTTCTTATGTCTGATCTTTATAAAAACCATATATTTTAACATCTTTATCATATCTCGATTGCATTTGCAGTTGGGGCCACCATGATAAGTCAATACCCTGATCTTCTAACTCTTGTTTAGATTTTAATTTCCCATCTGTATTCAGAATATCCTTATATGTTAGGATTTTCTCAAATTTAACTAAGTTTGGGTGTACAAATGCTTCCATTGTTGATAGCCATCCTGGGATTTTCATACAAATTTTTGGTTTTATCTTTTCCCATACAGATAATAATGAATTTCCTATATAGTGGTTTTGGAAGTATCTATGGGTTTTATTCTATGGTTTTCATACCATAGAAATGCGTGCCATCCAAGTTGCAAGTCATGTTCTTCTAAATATAACAATCTTTTATTTCTGTGGATTATCCATTCTTTTAACCATGTTAAAGCACATGCTCGGTAGTATAAGACCCAATCTGGTAGTCCAAATCCTCAATTTTCTTTAGCTTCTTGTAGCATTTTCAGTTTAATTCTGGCTTTCCTTCCTTGCCAAATAAATTTCAAGATCAATGTGTTCAGATCATCAAAAAACTTTTTCTCTATTTTTGTAGGTACTTTTTGGAATAAAAAAGGAATTTTGGTAAAATATTCATTTTCACAGTAGCTATTCTTCCTAACACTGATAGTTGTAAGTTTTTCCATTTTTCTAAATCTAATTTTGTTTGATTTAGTAATTTTATATAATTATCTTCTTTTATCGTTGCACATCTTGCTGTTAAGTATATTCCCAAATATTTAACTTTCTTAACTATTTGGAAGTCTATTTTTCTGACAGTTGTTACTTTTGCTTATCTGCATGGTTTTTAACTATAACTTTGGTTTTTTCCCTCTATTTTCAATTCTGCTATTTCTCCAAATTCTTCTATCCTTTTCAATAGTTTAGCAGTTGTCTCCAGCAATTCTTCTAGAATGAATACCAGGTCATTCACAAATGCTTGTAGTTTATAGCTTTCATCTTTTATCTCCATTCCTTTAATTTCTGGATCTTGTCTGATATTTCTGTTGAGAACTTCTAAAGTTAATATAAATAACAATGGGGATAGTGGACATCCTTGTCTTGTGCCTTTCTTTATATTAAAGTTCTCTGTATAGTCCCCATTGACAACTACGTTTGCTGTTTGTTTATCATATATTGTCTTAATGATCTTTATAAACTTTTCTCCAAAGTCCATGCAATTTAATTGTTGTATCATAAATTGCCAACTTACATTGTCAAAAGCTTTTTGAGCATCTAAGAAAATTAGTGCCATTTGTTTTCCTGGGTGCATTTCATAGTATTCCAATAATAATCCTTAATAATCCTTAAAATGTTTTTTATTTGTCTTTTTGGTAAAAATCCATTTTCATCTGGATGAATAAATTCAATCAAAAATCTTTTCAGTCTCTCTGCTATTATTGAAGCAAAGATTTTCTAATGCACGTTTAATAGTGATATTGGTATATACTTTTTTATCTGTGTCGAATCTGAGTCCTCTTTTGGTATTAAAGTAATATTTGCTTCTGTCCGTGATTGGAAATTAGCCTCTAATAATAACTCATAGCAAACTTCTTTCATTGGTGAACTTAATGTATCTTGTAAACATTTATAGAACTCTGCAGGTAACTCATCCGGTCCCGGGGTTTTATCATTTTTTGTCTTTTTATAGCTTCCATCAGTTCCATTATTGTAATTTTTTCATTTAGCATATTTTTAAAGTTCTCTGGAATTTTTGGTAGAATAGCATTTTCCATGTATTGTACTATTTTTTTCCTGAGAGATTTCTTCTGTAACTTCTTCTTTTTATTGCATCATTTTGAAATTATAAACCACCCTTCTCATCTTGCAATTTATTTATCAATTTCTTTTTAGTTTATAAGCCAGCCATCTTCCCGGCTTATTTGCATTTTCAAAAAAAGTTTTGTTTTGCCCTTTTAATTTGTTGAGCCAATTCCTCTGACTTTATTAAGTTTAATTTATGTTTTATTGTCTCCATTTGTCTTTTCACAGCTTTCTTTTGTGGGTATATTTGTAATAATGACTCCAGTTTATTAAATTCTTCTCTTAATATTGTACATTGTTTTTTTTTCTTTGTTCTTTTTAGCCATATATGTTATAGCTAATCCTCTAAAATATGCTTTGGCTGTATCCTATACATTCTGGATTGATGTCTCTTCTTTTTTATTTTCTTTAAAAAAGAATTCCATTTCCTTTATTGCTATTTCTACAAATTGTTTCTCTTTTAACAGGGATTGATTTAATGTCCATCTTAATTTCTTCTTTAATCGTCTCCAAGTCAGCTTTATTGGATTGTGGTCCACCCAGATGTTGGGTTCTATCTCAATCTCATGTATATTTGTTCTTAATACAGGAGACATCCATATCATATCAATTCTGGACCAAGATTTGTGTCTTTTCGAACAGAATATGTACTGGGTCTTTTGGGGGTTTATTTCTCTCCAAGTATCCTGTATGCAGACTTCTTCTGTCATTTTAAAAAACGCCTTAGGGAGTATCTTTCTTCCCTACTTTTCTATTTTACTGCTTCTATAATCTAGTTTTCTGTCTAATATCTCCTATTAGGCAAATGTTTTGGTATTCCATTTCCAATATTTTCCTGTGTAGTTTTTGATAGAATTCTTCTTGTTTATTATTTGGTGCATATATTGCTACCATCAATATCTGTTTTTGATTTATCATTATTTCTACCATTAAAATTCTTCCTTCTTCATCTGAGTAGACCTGTTTGGAATCCAATGTCTCTTTAATGTATAAAGCTACTCCTCTTTTCTTTTGGTGTGCTGATGTAAAATAGAGTTTCCCAATTTTCAGACATTCCAGAAATTTATGATGTTTTTTATATGTGTTTCTTGGAGGCAAATTATATTCATATAATGCTTGATAAATTGGTTTTAGGATACATTCATTATTTTTAGTTACATCCCTAGTGTTGTGAATTTATTAAGGTATTATGAATTTTGGGTTTTTCAAGCTTAGGGACTGCCTAAAAAAGATCATGCAACCATAGAAAGCAAGATCTACAACTGATTTATCAAAAACTGATTGTTCAAATGTATTCATTATCATTTTACAAACACGTATGTGTGCTTTGACAAATGGGCAAGGAAAAAACCTTTGGAACATTATGTTTAATATTTTTATTTGCTTGTTTATAATGTAATTCATCTTTATACCACAATTTCAAAGGATTTTGTTTTTTCTTATCCCTTTCTAAAATTATTATTACTTTTGAGGTCATACTAAATATTTATTATTGGGGGACACCATTTATTATGTGTCTCATTCATTTGACTTAAAAATTAAATACAAGGTTGAATCTTTTTTACTGCAACCTTCTTTTCACATTTCCTAAACTTGCCCTCTGAATTTGAATATGAAAATGAATCTGGAAGTGTTTAAAATTCAGAATCTTAAAACTGAAGGTTATTGTTGAATGAATCATGCCCTGTACAGAAAAAGAGACCAGTGAAATCACAATGTTTAGGATGCCAGTTTTTCATTTTTATCATGTAACTATGACAAATAACTATGAAATTAAAGGCAAAGTGTCCCTACATGTATATTCTCCTTTGATTGTTAGCAGCAAAATAAGAGAAGGAGGGGGCGAGGGCTGGAGAATATGGATGTGACTTACTTCCTTCCCTTTTCTGCTCCAAACTGGCCCATAGCAAAGTTGTCTTTCTTTTCAACTAAGGACATGTATTAAAGCCATATGTTGAAATGACAAAAGTCATTTGGGCAACACATGCAAGTCTTTGACATAAGCTGCAATGAAAAAGAAGAAAAGAAATAAGAAATCACTCTAGAACTCATTCATAGTTCCTATCCATCTAATTGTCATTTGCAAGGGAAACCTTCCCAATGGTTGTACTTTAGAAGTACTTTGCAGGGCTAGGATTGGATGGGATAACAACTGAACTATCCTTCATCAGTGAATTAAGCAATTAAGACTCTCAGCATTCAGTAAGACCTGCCTTTTTTATCTTCCCTAGATTAAATAGAAACCTATTATGTAGAATTGTTTGGGGTGCCCCTGTGATTTAAGTCCAGACAAATGGAATAGTCTTTCTCCCACTTATCTCTCTCAATCCAGGAAGTGTGCAAGATGTGTTATATATTAGCAAATAAAGTAACAAGTGACTAAGTGGAGGAAATCTCACATTAAGGTAAAAAAAAAAGATGCAAAATGTAGGGCAATTTTCATAGATCACTGGGAAATTACATATTTCAGCAAGGAATCTTCCCTTACAATAAAAGAATTACATTAAGAATAGTATAGAAAGTATAGTATAGAAAGCTAGTGTAGATGGGAGTAATAGAACTAGGCAAGCTTGCACTTCTTAAATTCTTCCAAGGTAGAAAAGTACCATAACTCACCAGCAAAGATTATATCTAAATTTCCATACTTGGCAATTATAATTAAAATAATAAGAGCAGGGAAAGGTTTCGTATACAGGAAGAGTTGATCAAAGTTATTAATACTATGTTATAGGGAAATCAGTTACAGGAAAAGTCATTTGCACTTCAAGCATTTGATCTGCTCTTCTACAATGGCACGAGAGTGTTTCATGTGGAGTAAGTAAATACAATACAAGCCATTACTGTGCAAAAGACATATTGTTACACACACAGAGAGAGACTACAACAGGAACAGGAAATGCATCACAGGAACAATAAAGATGAATCATAGAGTAGCAATGTGACAGGAAACAAATACAATAGAGATGAATGATAGAGCTGCATATAAGGTAAACATAACACCTGTAACATCTTCCCCTTTTCAATGTTAACCAAATAACATTGTGAATTTTTGGATGAAAACCAGTAACAACACTTCCTATAAGTTGAGTCTGTTGGGTGGTTGTGAATGTCTGTCACTACAGATGAAGACTGACCCTCTTCGTATTAAGAGTTTATCTGAGGTTGCTGGGCTCTTCTCAGCACTTACTGGGACATTCTGCATTTGATTGCTGTCAGGTATACCAGCTTGTTTTCGACTGCCATTAGCATTGGTCTGTGGCATCAATACTGTGCATTCGCTATTATCAGTGGGTAAGTGTGACCCAGTAATACCAGATGAGTCTGGCCTGTCCACAGGATATGGAGAGTCAGGCTGCAAATCAGGCTGCTCCACCACATGCAGATCCACATGATTGCGACGATAGAGAGTTCCATCAACATACACTAGATAGGACCATAGTGCCACCTATTATAAAACTCCCATTTTCCAGTGACCTGTTTGATCTTCAGGCAGCAGTTTCATACGGACTCGTTTCCCAATATTCAATTATGGCAAATCTCTGGCTGATTTCTTGCCTTGAATACTTGTCTCTTAAGTCGTAACCTTTCTGGGACACCTTGTATCATGGATGGCTCAAGCAACTTATTTGCCACTGGTAAGGAAGTCTGTAGTCTCCTTGACATCAGCTTCTGTGCTGTCCATGCCCTCAGTTGGAGTATTTCTCCAATGTAGAATGGCCTTCCATGGGTCTTTACCATCACTTTGTGCTTTCTTGCATAAACTCTTAACAATCTTCACAGCTGATTCAGTTTTGCCATTAGCTTGTGGATGATGTGGTGAGGAAGTCACATGCTCAAACTCCCACTCAGGGGCAAATTTCCTAAATTGTAGGCTTGTGAACTGAGGGCCATTATCAGAGATCACTTTATCTGATTGGCCACGGCGTGCAAACTGAGCCTTGCATCTCTTAATGGTACTTTCAGCAGAAAAGTCAGGAAGAAGTTCAATTTCCCAAAAGTCTAAATAATGATCAATTAATATCAGATACTCTTTACCTGCATAGTTGAACAAATCTATACCTACTATCTGCCAAGGATGTGAGGGTGACATCATGGATTCTTTTTCTTGCAAATGTGCATATTCATTGCAAGTGGGACAATTGCTAACAAAGTCTTTGATTTTGCCTTGCATGTTAAGCCAATAAAGAGTATCACAAGCTTCTCTATAGCATGCCTTACCGCCAATGTGGCTTGAGTGTATGCACAATAACATCTCTGATCTCAGTGACTTTGGCACTATGACTCTTGGACCTTTGTACAAGATACCATTTTGTACGCTGATCTTATCTCTGAAGGACTAATATTCCTTCACTATTGCAGGAACTGCCTTCTTATCATCTGGCCACCCACTCAGAACGATAGCTTTCAGTGCCTGTAAAGTTGCATCAGCGTTTGTGTGCTGCATGAGCTGACGTAGCTGCTGACTTGTGGCATTAATATAGTCTGCTTGATTGAGTTCAGCAAAGGTTTGTTCCTGTTGCAACAAACAAACTGTATGATGCTTGCGCTCTCCTCCAAGTGTCAACTGATCTGATGTAGCCCTGCTCAGGGTATCACTGATATACATTTCACATCCTGGCTTGTAGACAACATTGAGGTTGTAATGCTGCAGTGTAAGCATCATGCTCTGCAAACGCTTGGGAGCACACAAAAGGGGCTTCTTGAATATGACTATTAGCAACTTGTAACTTGTGATCAGTTTCAGCTGTGATTGTATCCCAGCCATAAAGATAATAATGGAAACGCTGGCAGGCAAATACAATACTTAAACATTCCTTTTCAATTTGAGCATAATTTAGCTCAGCAGATGAAAAAGCCCTGGACACATGTGCAACTGTCTGACCTTGTTACAATAGGCAAGATCCTAGACCTTTTCCTCTTGAGTCACTTTGAATTGTAACAAGGTTTGTGACATCATAGTATTTCAACACTGGGGCAGCAGTGACTCAGCGTTTTATCTCCTTTACTTCCTGATCATGCTTGGGAAGCCAGTGCAAAACCACATCTTTGTCCATAAGACATCTCAATGATGGACACACATCAGACAGGAGTGGCACGAATTTTGTTAAGTATATGACAAACCAATAAATCTCTGGACTGATTTGGCAATGGCAGGTGGCAGCATGTCATGGAAATGGACTTCTTGTACCTTGAACTGCAATTTCTTTGCACTGAGCCTCAGCATCACCTGCCTACAATGGTCTAGTAGTGCTATTAGCTTTTCATCATGGTCATGCTCAGCTTCTTCATCTGTTTCACCACAGCCAACTATGAGAATGTCATCAGCTATTGGCTCAATTCCACTGAGCCCACTTAATAGTTCATGCTGCTTTCATTGATACACCTTTAGTGCTACAGAGGCTCCAAAAGGTAATTTGAACCATCTCTTTCTGCCCCAAGGGGTCCAGAATGTGTTCATGTAGCTACTCATCCAGTTTGCACTGAAAAAAGGCATCTCTGGCATCAACAAGCATGAAAACCCATGCTTTAGGTAGTTTGTGCAAAACATCAAGTGTTGTCATTAGGTAGTGTGACCGTTTCAGGGCCATATTCAGAAACTTGGGATCAATGCAGATTCTGATCTTTTCAGACTTCCTAATAACAACCATGTTATCTGGGTCCCTTGCAGTCGGGATTCAGACCCGGTTACTCTACGGAAACTGCTTTGGTCGCGCTGATGGATGATCTCTGGCGGGCCCGGGATAGGGGTTTATCTTCTATCCTGGTGCTTCTTGACCTCTCAGCGGCTTTCGATACCATTGACCATGGTATCCTTCTGCGCCGACTGGAGGGGTTGGGGGTGGGAGGCACTGTTCTCCAGTGGTTCTCCTCCTACCTTTCTGGCCGGTCGCAGTCGGTGTTGGTAGGGGATCAAAGATCGACCTCTAGACTCCTCCCTTGTGGGGTGCCGCAGGGGTCGGTTCTTTCGCCCCTGCTGTTTAATATTTACATGAGGCCGCTGGGTGAGATCATCCATAGACACGGGGTGAGTTACCATCAGTACGCTGATGATACCCAGTTGTACGTTTCCACCCCGTGCCAAGTCAGCGAAGCAGCAGAAGTGATGTGCCGGTGTTTGGAGGCTGTGAGGGCCTGGATGGGTGAGAACAGACTAAAGCTTAATCCCGACAAGACGGAGTGGCTGTGGGTTCTCCCTCCCAAGGACAAGACCAACTGTCCGTCCATTACTCTGGGGGGGAAAACTTTGAACCCCTTGGAGAAGGTTCGTAACTTGGGTGTTCTCCTCGATCCACAGCTGCACTTAGACCAACATTTGGCGGCTGTGACGAGGGGAGCATTTGCCCAGGTTCGCCTGGTGCACCAGTTGCGACCTTACCTGGACAGGGAGGCCTTGCTCACAGTCGCTCATGCCCTTATCACCTCGAGGATCGACTACTGCAATGCTCTCTACATGGGGCTACCCTTGAAGAGTGTTCGGAGACTTCAATTAGTCTAGAATGCAGCCGCGCGAGCAATCGTGGGCTTACCTCGGTATGCCCACATTTCACCAACGCTCCGCGAGCTGCACTGGCTACCTATTAGTCTCCGCTCGCAATTCAAAGTGTTGGTTATTACCTATAAAGCCCTACATGGCCTAGGACCAGGTTACTTGCAGGACCGTCTTTTGCCTCATACCTCATCACGACCGGTCAGAGAGCACAGAGTTGGTCTTCTCCGGGTCCCGTCGACCAGTCAATGTAGGCTGGCGGGCCCCAGGAGAAGGGCCTTCTCTGTTGCGGCCCCTACCCTCTGGAATCAGCTCCCTCCGGGGATTCGGACCGCTCCCACTCTTCTGGCTTTCCGAAAAGAATTAAAAACTTATTTGTGTCGGCAGATCTGGGAATGATTGGTGTTGAATGTTGGATGAATGTTTTTTATTAAAAAATTTGGGGTATTGTTTTAACTTTATGATCATCTTAGTTTAATTTATATTAGACTTATTAAATGCGATTGTTATTTATCTATGTTGTAAGCCGCTCTGGGTCCCCTGGAGAAGAGCGGCTTATAAGTCTAATAAATAAATAAATAAATAAATAAATAAATAAATAAATAAATGTTACTTATCCAATCGGTAGGCTCAGATACTGAAGTAATATGTCCTTCAGCTTACTTGTCCAGTTGTGCTTTGACAATAATGGCTATTGGCACATTGCATGGGGCATGTTGTATTGGTGAAATGGTAGGATCAAGTTCAAAGTGAACCTCTCCTGGAACAGATACCATGGGGCCCTCAAACACCTCATTGTAGACTTGGAGGATTTGCTGTTTTGTCAGTGGGCTTGCCAAGGATTTTGAGGGGTGAATCTCAACATTATGTAGCTTGGCCAGAATGATGAATTGCATCAAACCCAGATGCTCACATGTTGATACAGACA
Organism: Bothrops alternatus; assembly: GCA_034064705.1. Lineage (NCBI taxonomy): Eukaryota > Metazoa > Chordata > Lepidosauria > Squamata > Viperidae > Bothrops > Bothrops alternatus. Next base: position 10,057,903 of record JARGCV010000006.1, on the reverse strand, counting down.
ATAGTAGTTTCTGATTGGCTTCCACAATCTCAAATTCAAATTTGTGACTACCCCCACGTATGCTGCATAGTGTTTGGAAAAATCCCAATGATTCCATAACTTTAGTTTGGTGCGAGTAGGGTGAAGGGGTATCTCAGGTGCCAGTTTCATTTTGTCCTTTAAACTCATGACATCACATTTTGCACCTGAGTCCAGTTGGCAGGGTTGGATTATATTGTTTAATCTGAGATTTATGAACCATTTTTTGCCGTTAGAGTTTTACAGCACCAATGCATTCCTTTATGTAAACCACATCAGTGGTAAGCAAGTGTGCATCCTTATGATTTGACATTTGCTCAATTGTGTGCAGCTTCCTCACTTCAATTTTACTTGAGACACATACTCCTGCAAAATGGTCTCCCACGTGCTCTGCAGATTTTCTCATATGCAGGATACTGCTTTCTCTCACACATGCACACTGCCACAGTACTTGCATGATACTGTGTTGCTCCTAGGTGAGATGAATTTGTGTAGATGAATTTTGTGCTGACGTGTGTGCTGGTGGTTCTTCATGCTTAGCCATTGTTTAGAGGCTGCATTGACATTGTCAATCTGTTTATCCTGCTCCAAAGCTCTCATCTGTTTGCCAATATGTTCTGTGGTATGACATATTTCAATTGCTGCTTGTAAACTTAAATTATGTTCCCTCAAAAGGCGACAGTGTGTGCTTTCACTAGCAATACCAGAACTATTTTATCACGAATAAGTTCATCTCTCTGAGAATTATATTCACAGCTCACAGCTTTTTCTCTTAGGCGTATGACAAAATTGTCTCACCTTCTTCTTGGTTACAGCTGCCAAATATATATTTTTGCGTCTTTAAACATTTTGCATTTGTCTTTACACAAAGAGAAAAAACAGACCAAACTACCAAAAATAGTGCCATAAAAAACAGAATAGAAACACAAGTTAAGATAGACAAGAAAACGGTAAGTGAGCACCTGTCCAGCCTAGATGAGTTCAAATCACCAGGACCAGTTGGATTACACTCCAGGGTTCTCAAGGAACTGGCAGATGTGATCTCAGAACCATTGAACTATATTTTTCAAAGATCCTGGAGCACTGGGGAACTACTGGAGGACTGGAAAAGAGCTGATGTAGTTCCCATCTTCAAAAAAGGAAAAAAAATGGACCCAGGAAATTACAGACCTATCAGCCTGACCTCAATACTTGGGAAGATTTTGGAAAAGATAATCGAACAACGAATCAGCGAACACCTAGAGGCAAACAAAGTCATTACTAAAAGCCAACATGGATTTGTCAGAAACAGATCATGCCAGACAAATCTTATTGCATTCTTTGACCAAGTGACAAAATTAGTGGATCAGAGGAATGCTGTGGATATAATTTACTTGGACTTCAGTAAGGCATTTGATAAAGTAGATCACAACCTACTACTTGATAAGATAGAAAAATGTGGGTTAGACAGCATCACCACTAGATGGATCCATAGCTGGCTGACCGGCTGTACTCAGCGTGTGGTCCTCAATGGAACTGCATCTACATGGAGGGAAGTGTATAATTCGGAGCCCCGGGGCTCTGTTCTGGGCCCATTGCTCTTCAACCTCTTCATCAACGATTTGGATGACAGGATAGATGGGGAAATCATCAAATTTTCAGATGACACCAAGCTGGCAGGAATAGCCAACACTCCAGAAGACAGGCTTAAGATACAGGAGGATCTGGACAGACTTGAACACTGGGCGCTAACTAACAAAATGAAATTCAATGGTGAAAAAAGTAAGGTTCTACATTTAGGCAAGAAAAACCAAATGTACAGGTATAGTATAGGGGGTACCTTGCTCAATATAGTAACTGTGAGAGGGACCTCGGAGTCCTAGTGGACAATCACTTAAATATGAGCCAGCAGTGTGCTGCAGCTGCCAAAAAAGCCAACACAGTGCTGGGCTGCATTAACAGAGGGATAGAATCAAGATCACGTGAAGTATTAATATTACTTTACAATGCCTTGGTAAGGCCACACTTGGAATACTGCATCCAGTTTTGGTCACCGCGATGTAAAAAAGATGTTGAGACTCTAGACAGAGTACAGATTGGCATGCATCAAATGTGTAGAGACCGTGCAGATTCATATGCTTCTGACACCATGTTTCATGTGGAGTACGTAAATACAATATAAGCCATTATTGTGCAAAAGACATGTTGTTACACACACACACACACACACACACACACAGAGAGAGAGAGAGAGAGAGAGAGAGAGAGAGAGAGAGAGAGAGAGAGAGAGAGAACAACAGGAACAGGAAATGCATCAGAGGAACAATAGAGATGAATCATAGAGTAGCAATGTGACACAGAAAACAAATACAATAGAAATGAATGATAGAACTGCATATAAGGTAAACATAACACCTGTAACAGACAGTGATTTTAAAGGACACAAGCTAAGTGAGCATTCAGACATTTAGTTTGCATCCAGTTTCTAATTATATGTGCTATATATACCGTAATTAGAGTTTCATCTTGAAGGCAAATAAGTGCTTCACAGCTCCCAGTGGTCCTTCTGCAATTCTTAAAGAATCTGATCTTTTTCTGGGATCTCACACCTACCTCCAGGGACATATTGGGTTTAAGAGATGCACAGAGATACTATGAGAGTGTTTTTGCACATTCCAAATAATTTTGCTTTCACATCTGAATGGTTGTACAGAATACACATATCCCTCTCATTGTGCACACATAATTAAATAAATGTGGCTGCTCCCAATAGTTATAGTTCACTATAACCCTATCACCTTTATCCTTTCTCATCTTGAGTTAAAGTTAGCTGTGGAACAAAATGGTTTGGAGAATAAAGTAGTTTTTCTGAACAGGAAAAAAAATCTATTTGTACCACTGCATAAAACATGAAGTTCTTCAATGTCATCTTTTTTTTTAATGTGGCTCTTAACTCCTAATCATCAGGCATGATAGATGACCATTTTTGGTGCTCAAACATTTTGTTTTATTATTTTTTTTCCAAGTGGTCATTTTATAATCACAATAAATTCTCTGGCCAAGGGATAATGCTGATTAATCTACACCTCAGCAGTGCAAGAAGCAGGAACTGAAATGCACCCAAGGTGTGCATTAATGAGCCCTCCTGTACAGACTCATCATGTCTTACTGTTTAATTAAATCCCAACCCAAATAGAGAAGGTTAGGAATAATTTTTTATCCATCTTTCTTTCAATTTTCTTCACCAAGTGGGGCTGGGAGAAAACAGAGTATATTTAGAACAATATTTTAATTTATGGTAACATTGCTCAGTTAGATGAAAAGAATGTAATATTTTAAAAAGAGGGGAAATTTGATTGAGATACTTAAGTGCATGGTATATTTCATGAAATGTCTGATCATAACGAAAGGTAATATCTACTCAAAATTATAATTTCTGTACTTTGAAATCATCTCAGCAATTATCTATCCATATCAAATTGTAGCACTTGTCAAAATCAACTGCCAAGCAGCTCAAGTGCTCTTCTAAATCAACAAAACAGATGTATAGCGATGTGATGTGGAGAGATGGAAATAAAAGTGAACTATATGCCAGTCATTGCCCTTAATCTCTTGAACCCAATACTTAACATAGTGGTTATCACAGATCTTTGAGACACTATTTATAATCGGGGGGGGGGGGAGAGAAAAAAACCAAGACTTGAATCTTAATAACAGATGCAAAAATACTCTAAAATTATTTGCACCTTTGGTAGCCTGCAAAGCTTAATATGCCTCCTTCAAAACATGGAAATGATGGAAAGGTGATTAGAATATATTTCACTAGGCTACCGCAAGGTCAAACAGAGGAAATCTCTAAATTAACTCTTGCTTTGGACAAAGCATGGCAAACAATTGGCTAAGACCACCTGCCCCTGCTGTTTCCAGCAGTATAAAAATGAGACTCCTGCAAAAATCAGTGGCTGCATTCATAGAATTTAGAAAAAATCTGGCAAAGTATAAAGCACTCAATACAGTCAAAGAATTCTAAATTCTGTTTAAACCTCCCAATTGGTCTACTTTACTAAGTTATACATTATGGGATTAATTCCTGCCTGAGTGGGGGATTGAACTAGATGACCTCCAAGATCCCTTCCAACTTTATTACTTTTACTATTACCTACACATTATTAGAACCCCATTACTCTGTACATTGTATAATCATGTTATTTAATCTGCCCAACCGGGCCTATTTTCCACACTGAACTAACAAGCATTTTAGCTTTCTGGAGAATTAGCTAGAAAGCAGATTATCTACTTGGAAAGTTGCTCCACATTTCCAGAATTACTTTGCTGTGCACACAAACACACACATACATTCCCAATTTTGATTAGTTCAAGCTAATAAAAACTGAATTCACAGGATCCCACTTCTTACACTGTTGTTCCCAAAGGTTTACATGTAACACTCACAGCACCATTTATTTTTCTCCTTTTCCCCCCACTGTCATTTTTGTACAGATTTAATACAGCCAAAACATGCTTTCCACTGAGAGCTACAGGTAGCAATGTTCCAAAGCTGCCGATAATTGGTGTCTGCCATGCCAGCTTACAGTAAGTTATGTAAATCACAGCAAGGACCCTACAACCCCTAAAGGCACATGATTTTTGTTTTAAAAACCTCAACATAGAAGCTAACTGTGGAAAGTGACTAATAGTCTTCTCCACTAAAGGGATCCAAAGAGACCACTACAGCAAAGTAAACTCAACACTTTCAGAATGTATACATTCACTTCTGAAGTTTAAACCCCTTTTGAGGGACAGAAGAACAAGCTACTGTTCTGTTTGCGAGTCAAAGGCATTGAGACGAAGTAGGAGTAACAAAACAAGTCTTCTTTATTCAATTTCACCAATAGAACTGCAAACAAAATGGCACAGGGCCTTTTTATACTCCCCTTGCAGAGACAGTATCAGCCAATCAATGCAAGGCTAATCTCCCACCTTGCGCATGCGCGCAAGGCTAGAGACAGCCTGTCTGGTCCCGGGCAACCACGTGATCTGCCCAGACCTTCTGCAGCATCCTGAGCCTGCTGAGTCATTCAGCAGGCCCAGGACATAACACCCCTGCCCCCTGAGATAAAACAATAAGTAAATACTTACTGTTAAAGCAGCATACATATACACGTGTTCAGTTAGGCACGCTGTTATTCTAAACACAGTTATGCCTGCACACAGGCAGACCCGTTCTTACATTTTTATTCACAAAATGCATCAACTGTTTAATACAGTGAAAAATAACACCCTTTCTTTGAGTGTGTTCTGATTTATAGAGAACTATTAAGCTTCCCCCATGACTGACAGGAACCTCACATAGTCCTTTAGATGTTTGGGAGGACCCTTGGCCTGCTGTGACCTTCTTGGAGCCAGTGTGTGTGCCTGGCCTGCCAGCTCGCCTGCCAGGCTGGGCAGACCAGGACTTTGATGCCCCAAAGACCCAGGTGACCCTCCCAGCTGCTGACTGGCTGGATCCTCTGAACCCAAGCCAGAATTCCTTGGGGGGGTAGAAGTCCCCAAGCCCAGTGGTGGGGTGGAATTCCCCAAGTCCACAATGTACCCGTCTTGGGAGCACTGTCCCTCGAGCCCAAGACCAGCAGCAGGAGTGGCCTGAGTAGCCAATTGCCAGCAATGTCCCACTGACCCGGTGTCTGTGCCAGAGTCAGGAGCCGCCTCCATGGCAAAATCCCCTTCTGGAACGTGCTGCAGCATGTGAAGATCTGCTTGGGCAGAGAGACTGTGGTCCACGATCATAATCGTGGTCCTCCCCCCCGAGAGCAGAGTCAGGAGCGGAAGTGTGGCTGGGAAGCCTCCAGCACAGTTGGTCAATGTGACCTCGGATCACACGACCATCATCCAAGGCCACTTCGTATGACAGCAGCCCAGAGACCTTGCAAACCACTGCTGTCACCCAGAGATGTCCAGGTCCACAGTTCCTTGCCCAGACCAGATCACCCACCTGTAGTCTCCTAGGTGCCCACGGCTGTGACACCTGTAAAGCCACCCGGTCTGGATGCAACCTGTCCAGTTTTGTAATGAGGCAGCGACCCCAGCGGAGTTCAGCTGGGCTCTTCCCTGTGGCTGTGCAAGTTGTTGTGCATTGGCAAAGAAGAAAGTCAGCTAACCTGTGATGCCAGCTTCCATGAGTGATTCTCTTGAGAGCATCTTTGGTAGTGCGCACCATCCTGTCAGCCTGGCCGTTGGAAGCAGGATGAAACGGTACTGAAGTGGCATGACGGATCAAGTTGGCCTGTAGAAACGCCTGAAACTCAGAAGAAGTGAATTGGGGTCCGTTGTCAGAGACAAGGACATCTGGAAGTCCATGGGAAGTGAAGATTCCTCTCAACACCTGGATGGTCCTAGCAGTAGTAGTGGAGGAAACAGGCACAAGTGTAGTCATATGCTGACAGGAAAATTGACCATCTCAGCATTCTAGGAGAGATTATGTGTGGGGTTTGTTTGTTTGTTGTAAACAAACCCAGCAGAGGCTTATGGTCTGTGTAGACTGTGAAGTGGCAGCCATATAAGAATTCATGGAATTTCTTTATGCCCGCCACTATGGCCAAGGCTTCTCTGTCAATCTCAGCGTAATTACGCTTTGCAGAAGATAGAGTCCTGAAATAGTAGGCCACAGGAACTTGTGTCCCATCAGCCTTCAGGTGACTGAGCACTGCCCCCACCCCATAACGGGATGCATCACAGGCGATGCACACAGGCAATTGCTCATTGAAATGCGCTAAAACCTCATTTGAAGAGAGCAAGGCCTTGACCTCTGTGAAGCTTCTTTCATAGACCTTTGTCTACTGCCATGGAGCCTGTTTATCCAAGAGCTGGTGTAACAGCTCAGCCACTGCAGCCTTTTGAGGTAGAAATGAATGATAGAAGTTTAACAGTCTCAGAAAAGCCTGAAGTTCGCTTTGAGACTTGGGACTTGGGGCCTGCTGAATTGCTTGAAGCTTGGATTCAGCAGGATGGATGCCTTCAGCATCAATATGGAACCCTAGAAATTCAGTGGATGTAACTCCAATTTTACATTTATCTTGCTTCAGCTTTAGCCCTCTTGGTGGAAATGAAGCAAGACAGCCCTTAGCCTTTCAGCCAAATTCAAAGATGAATCCCCAGTAATGAGGACGTCATCAAAGTAGGGACAGACCCCAGGAATACCTTCGCTCCATCACACTTTGGAAGAAGGGGCTACGTTAACCCCAAACTGCAGCCTTTTTACTTTGAAGGCTTCCCGGTGCGTCACAATTGTTTGGGCCTCAGCTGTTGCCTCATCAACAGGTAATTGTTGGTAGGCCTGTGTCAAATCAAACTTTGTAAAGATTCGCCCCCCTTTGAGGGAGGCCAGAATGTGGCTCACCATAGGCACCGGATACGCATGCTGTTGCAAGGCTTTGTTAAGGGTGCATTTATAGTCTGCACAAATTTGGACTTCTCCATTTGCCTTCAGAGGCATGACTATGGGAGTTTCCCATGGACTACTGTCCACAGGCTCTAAGATTCCCTGCTGGAGCAGCTTGTCCAGCTCTACATCAATTTTGCTTTTCAGTGCAAAAGGCACACTTTGAGGCTTAATCCGGATGGGTGTGATGGCTGGGTCTAAACATAAAGCAATGGAAGGCCCCTTGTACGATCCAAGCTCTGAACTGAACACATCAGCAAACTCCTTGCAAACTTCTGCAAGGCCTGATGTTTGCAGACTGTGAAGTCCCATCACTTGAATCCCAAGGGCCTCGAACCAACCGAGTCCAATTTAAGACTCGTGCAATCACCCCCAACTACCACATCTAACATCCCCTCAAAACTCCTATGCTGCACCTTGAGCGTGGCTTCCCCCTTCACGTTGACTCTGGAATTTTGGAAGTCAGTGAGAATTAAATTCGATGGCCTGAGTTTGACTCGTAGGCCACTTCTGCTGCAAATCCTTTTTAAAGTGTCATAAGAAATGATCGATAGAGCAGACCCTGTGTCAACTCCATCAACAAGGGAACCCCTCGCAACTTCACATCAATGTGAAGCTTCTTCCTAAGTGGCCTGTGAGCCCATCTTGAAAATGCTCCTGCGCAACGCACAGAAATCCACCCTGTGTTGGCTGGGGACCCTGGTACCTTTCTGAAGCAATTCTTCTGAAGGTCTGTTCTTCTGGTGACCCAAACAGACAGAGGCAATGTGGCCTTGCCTGCCACATGCCCGGCAAATGGCAGAGCGGAAGCAGCAGTCTGAACGCTTGTGGCATCCGCCACATCCGAAACACCAAGGGAATGTAGTTGCCTTGTCAGGATGCTCCTTCGGCCTCCTCTCCACTGGCTGCTGCAACTGGTCAACCTCCATCTCTGGATCCTGTTCAGGAACTTCTTGAGCGACCTTATGATGGACAGAAACTGAAGTTGGAGGATTTCTAGCGAGCCGCAAGGCCTTCACAGCGCCGCCCACTGCTTCTTCAGCTGCAATCTCTCTCAAAGCATCTTGGAAAGAGACATCTTCTTTGGCGAAGATCTTCTGCTGCAGCCCACGACTTCTCAGACCACAAACTTAACAATCGCGGAGCCTCTCTTCTAGATCCTTTAATTCACATGGCCTAGCTGCTTGTCTTAAGGCAGCAATAAAGTCCACAGCAGACTCACTCTGGTCCCTCTGCTTGAATGCATGTCACCATGCAATCACAGAGAGCTTGGGTTTGAAGTGTTCTCACAGCATCTTCTTCAATTCAGCATAGGCAACTGACTCAAGAGGTGCTGGGGTGACCAGATTCTCCACTATATCGAAAGTCTCTTGCCCACAGACACACAACAACATAGCAGCTTTGAGGCTGTCTTCTCGGATCTGGTTTACCCGAAAGTAGTTCTCCACCTGGGCCACGTAAGAGCTCCAGCATTCTGGATGAGCTGTGTCAAACTCAGACAGATGGCCAAGCTTGGACATCATTACAGCCTGGAACTTCGTCAACGCCTCCCGCTGCAAGCCTCTGAGAAGGGGTCCCCTTTTGCCAAGCTCACCTACAGCATTCTCGTACTGGCAGGCAGAGTCACAATCTCCGGACGCTGAACTTCCCAGCGCTTCAGGACTTCCGCTTCTTCTGTTGTCTTTCTTGCAGCGGATCCCACCTTCATCACCAGTGTTCTGTTTGCAAGTCAAAGGCATTGAGACGAAGCAGGAGTAACAAAACAAGTCTTCTTTATTCAATTTCACCACCATAATTGCAAACAAAATGGCACAGAGCCTTTTTATACTCTCCTTGCATGGACAGTATCAGCCTATCAATTCAAGGCTAATCTCCTGCCTTGCGCATGCGCACAAGGCTGGAGACAGCCTGTCTGATCCTGGGCAACCACGTAGTCTGCCCAGGCCTTCTGCGGCATCCTGAACCTGCTGAGTCATTCAGCAGGCCCAGGACATAACAGCTACAATAATAACTTCATTTTTCAAAGATGCTTTCCCTTTGCTGGCAGAATCTTCTATTTGTATTATTCAAAAGAGCACCAGGCTTTGGATGCAGATTTTCCTGCTTCTTCTTGCAAAAAGGATACGTATTTATGTTTATTAGTTCAACCATCTTCCTTGCTTGTAACAATATCCTTATGGATTTCTATAATTATATAGAATTATCTGATCTGGATAAGGCTCAATGTTCAAAGTATGGAACACTGTTTCTTTGGAAGGCTTACTGCTACACCATCTTTAATCATTTCACAATCATGAAATTCATGGTTTCTACTATCTTTCCCCATGTCAATGTTTGTACTCCTTTCTGTCTCACAGATAGGTATAGTTTCTCTACTGGCTGGAAAACAAATGTTACATTTGATAGATAGACAAAACCTTTTAAAATGTTATTTGAATCTTCTGTCAAGCAGTGGCAGACACATGTTTATTACTAGCAACTGCACAAGCAGGAAATGTTAGATGGAGAACAATCTTCCTCATGATAGCTGCCTATCCACATCACAGATCATTTTGCTTACCAGATGGACTAAAAGGGCATCAACAAGAAACATGATTGGAATACTTGTGGCTTGATTCTGGATCCAGAAATTACCTTTCCAGGAGAGTAAGTTCATATAGAAATCCTGGATATTCCCATAGGCCTTTCTAGGTGTGATCTATAGGAATATCACAGTTCTTGTGAGCTCCATATCTATAAGGATATATGTGAGCCAAACTCTTCCTTTTGCTCTGACCTGTTGGTTTGCTCTTTAATCCAAAGCACTCTTTGAAATCTGGTGACTTGAAGAAAGGCAGGTAATTCTCATTCATAAGCAGCTTGCAGTAAACAATGAAATCAATTAATTAAAATTAATTTTCAGAAGAAAACAACATAGAAAGAAGTAAGAAAGAAGTAGTGAAACTAATAGTATTTTAATCTTCTCCTATCTCTGACCTTTTGGCTCTTTACTGCTTCTTTCTGATAAGTTTCATTCATGGGATTTAGCAAAGAAATGAAAAACAGGAGAAAAATTAGATATCACAATGATTTTTGTGAGAAAAAAGAATCCTTGTCACTTCTGTTAATGGAATAATGCTAATATATCATGTCCTCATTTCCAGCCCCACTAAAATTTTTTTTTAAATTATTGTTTTTTTTGTTTTTGAGACAAAGTGCTCAAGACACACCGTGGTGTTAGGGTAGTCAAACATCCAAAGACAAAACATATATACATAATTCAGTCAATACATCTAATATTCCCTCTCTTTTTCCCTTAGGTAACATAATTTATTTACAATAGTCCAATTCTAGCTTAAATTTATTCAACCTATACCTGTTTTTAAAGCTTTATAAATTTACACTACCATAATCAAATTAACTTTAAGTACAAACATTATCAATTCGAGTATCCCTTCCAAATATATTCTAGTTCCTTAATTTTATCATAAATCTTATTTAATTCTTCTTCCACTAATATCACTTAATTAAAATAAAATATTAATCTATCTTATATGTATCTAATCCCAATTAATCAATCTCTTTAAGATGACAAAATCATTTCAATCCATTAAACAGAATTCAACTTTCATCCAATTAATTGTCATAACTAATAACATCCATGTTATCAAACAAACAAATCATCTTATTAGGTTAACTCAGCATTACATAATAATTTTCTTACAAGTAAACCTATCATCCTAAAAAAAACAAAACCACACTCTTAATCAATTTAATATATATTCCATTAATCACCCCTTTTCTCTTACTTCTAACTCACAAACTTAATCCTTAAATCAACCCATAATTCTAGATTACCTTTAATCCATTACCTAAAAATATCTCCTTTTTAAGCTAAAATATTTTTTTTGTAAATATTTTATTAATTTTATAATTATAAACAAAGAATCAAATGAAATACAACTCAACTTAATACAATCTTTTTCAACTTTCTCCCATACAAAACAAAACATATATTCTTATAAAAACTTACATAAAATAAAATAACTATGGGTGTTGCTCGGCAGCACCCCCTCCACCACATCCCCCTCTTCCTTCCTCCCAATCTCGTACTTCCCTCCCCCTCCCCTCTCTCCCTCCCTCACTCTCCACCCTCCTCTCCTACAACCTTCCTACTTCCCTCCACTCCTTCACTCCTCACTCTCACCCCCTCTAGATGTGGTCCAGAGGTACTGCCCGAGCAACTCCTCTTATATCAATAAATATATCATTCTTATATAATACAAGTATTGCAGTTGAGTACATTATTACACCCCCCCAACCCACCCACCCCCGACTTCCTAAAGTGAATACAGGGTAAAACAAAAGAAAACCCACTAGATTAAACAAAATTATTATATAAATCCTAATAAAAATTTAACTATATGCTAAATACAGATTCTTAGATTGATATTTCCCTTGAATATAGTCTATCCATTTTTTTCCAGTCCAGCATATATTTTTCATTTGAATGATCTTTCAAATATGCAGATACTTTAGCCATTTCCACCAAATTTATGACTTTCTATCCTAAACATATCTAATCCATCAATCAATCTCTTTAAGCTAACAAGATAGTATCAAACCTTAAATTGTTTCAGTTGATTGAACATCAAACAAATAAATCATCTTATTAGAAATAGTAATTTTCATATAGGTAAACCTTATATATCTTCCATTAGTCGCCCGTTTCTTACATCTAATTCATAATTTTAGTCCTTAAATCAATCCATAATTCTAGCTTGCCTTTAGTCCATTACATAACATTTTAACTTTCACTTTTTTCAGTCTTATTCTGGGCTTCTTCTTAAGCCAAGTAGGTTTCCATAGCAGAGCTTCCCTTCCAGCTGATAAGTCTCTCTTTATTGCTTGTAGTATCATTTTTATCAGTGAAAACCATCTTGGCCTTTCCACTGGCTCTCTAATTCTCTTAACCATAAAGTCTCGTTGCTTTAAGATTTCAAGTCTCAGTCTTTGCTTTTTCTGGTCCTCAGCACCATAAGTGAATTGCTTATAAGGCAAAATCAATTTCTTTTTATTTTCAGTTAAGTCCTCTTCTTGTGTAATCTGTTTTATAGAATAATCAGATGTAGTCTGAAAGTCAATTTTGAAGTTTGAAGGAGAGATTCTGGCTCTTAATTCTGTAGTAAATTCTTTCATTGTAGCACATATTTCTTCTTTAGCCTCATAGATCTTTTCCAGAATAAGTTTACAATTTAAATGTGAATGCAACTCCATTTTAAAAATTGTTCAGCTACATCAAATTATCTTTCTCTTGAAGAACAGTTTGAAGGCCAAAACCAGCTCCTCTCCAAATAGACAACAATTACAATATTAGCTTTTAACCAGTAGATGTCCTCAGTGAACTAAAAAAATCTTTTTCAAAAGTCATTTCATTTTTTTTCTTTCCCTTTATTCTATTTTTTTCAGGAAAAGGTGGAGGAAGAAATACTCAAAAAAAAAAGGCAATACACATGTTCTATTCTTTTGTTCGCCTTTCTTCCCAAACATGTAGAAGCCGCCTTTCCAAGCCAGGGAAACAATTCCAACAGGGCTCTTACAGGCAAAAAAAAGCAAAATAGCATAAAGAGAGGAACAAAAAAAAAAAAGATCTCACCCAGATTCACCACGGTGGGTTTTCAAGCTTAGCTGTTCTTTGACTTGTGGTTTCTAGCAGCTAAGTGATCAGCCATTTTACTGGCCAATCTTCTTCTCCGTCGGCCCTCAGAGTTGCCCGGACAGCTGGAGGAGCCGCCGCTCCTCCACAGCCGAGCAAAGCCTCTTCGACATAAGTCGCACCCTCTAGGGTGACTTTAGACCCGCATAAGGGTCTACTGGCGGAGGGAAGCTAGCCGACGAGGAGACAAGTCTCTTTGTCTGACTAGGAGTGCCGTAATCCGGAACCGGAAGTCCCCACTAAAATATTTTTAAGGACTCTCATCTCTTCTGTAGCTATTTTGTCACTGCTACCATATTTCCCTGAAAGTTAGACCCAGCCTGATAGTAAGCCCTAGCTTGAATTTTGGGGGTGGGCCTAATATAAGCCCTACTCCAAAACTAAGCCATAGTTTTGGGGCAAGGTGCACCCCTAAAAATCAAGCTAGGGTGGGGGTAGGGGGTGAAGCTGCCCCACAAGCCCCACACCCGCTTACCTTATTGGTAGGACCCCTATCACACCACTACTTGACTTCTGTGGCCACTTGCTGCCACTTGTGGCCAGCCACCATATGGTGCATTGTACCATTGCCACTCCTCCTGGCAGGATGCCACACAGCACTTTGGGGTGCTTCTGCTGCTTGCCCAGCACTTGGGCCACTTCTGTTGCCTGCACACTTTGGGCCACTTCCGTTGCTTGTGCGCTCAGGCCACTTCTGTTGCTCATGGCAGGAGGCCACATGGCACTTTGGGCCATTCCCGCTGCAGAAATGGCCCAAAGAGCCACGCGGCATCCTGCTGCAAGCAGCAGAAATGGCACAAAGCACCATGCGGCGTCCTGCCAGGAGTGGCAGCAAGCGGGTGCAGAAGAAGTCAAGCAGCGGCACAACAGGTATTGGGGTGTGGGAAGCCTGGTTGTGGTTGTCCTAAGGTAAGACATTCTCTGAAATTAAGACCTAGTGCCTCTTTTGGAGGCAAAAAAAATAAGACTGGGTCTTAATTTCGGAGAAACATGGTATCTCTATTCTCTATATTTGTCCTGAGTACCCCATTTTTCTCATAGCTGAGGAGGATAGCAAAAGTAGTAGAAAAGCAAAGAAGGCTACTCAGCATTGGAAAAGGAATTCTGTTGCCTGTATTAATATAAATCCATGGCTTGATGTAGAATGAGGCACATTCCCCCTGGATCTTCACTTCTGGCCACTTTCACTGCAACCAATGAACTTCCAGCTTCTCAGTGTCTTGAGGCACTTATGGGACCCAGAACATAAGAGAAATGAAGGACAATGGCCATGAGAACAGAAATAGCTATTTCAATCAATTTTTCATTTTTGCCGTTTTAATTATTTTCTAAAACAATATTTTAAACATGAGCATGCTGAAATCAGTCCAGAGTGGCTTCTAGAACTCAATATTTTCTAAACCATGCCATACTACCACTCTAAGAAGCTAGTTTGGAAGACAGGTTCAGCAAGAACCAGTATTGTCATCTTGCTTCTGCAAAAATCTCTAGGCACTTACACTTGTGAAGGCATCTTGGAACTTAGTTGGCTTTTAGTGCAATGATGCTGCCTATACAATTTGTCTGGAAAAATTTCCCTTCCTTCCTATCAGCACAGGATCTCAATATAGAATTCCAATACACAGCCACATGCAAGCCAACACATTTATCTTTTTCTTAATATGATAAAGCAAGGTATAAATTAAGTAAATAAAAATAATCTGAGATTTGGCTGAAATTAAACAAGACAAAAATGAATAATTTAAAATTCAATTGGAACTAAATGATTATTCCAATAATTTTGTGGCTAGTAATCTAGATCTTCAATAAAATAGACCAGCTTCTCTCATGTTTTGCAAGACCCTATTTGAAGAAAAGTTTGAATAGAAAAAGTCACCTTACTCAGATTCACAGCCTGGAGTTTGATTTTGGGGAAGACTGAAACATGCTCAGATAATAATGGATCCACAATTCATTTTTCAGATTTTAAAGTAGCTTCACAGTTCATTTATTTACAAGCAGTAAGATTTGTTTAAGGCAGTCAGAGATCCACAGCAACACCTTTTAAAATCCATAAAAACTATCTTTATTTCTGTCTCACTTTTCAAAACAGAATGTGCAACAGCATAGTTGAGAATTGTTTCTTAATATACTAAACTAAAATATTTTGGGTCTGTCTGGAATATTTACAGCCTTTTGTCATCTTAGTCTACAGGGGGATGGAGTTAATAATACATACTTTGCCTCACTGTCCAAACTTCACTAAAGATTAAATTTAAATTTTGAGGAACATATAAGCCTTTTTCCAGGCTGAAGTCATTATTGTCTGGAAGAAAGAATATTGGAAGAAAAGAGAAAAAAAACAATGTTATGAAAAATTGCATCACCAGAAAGATTATATTAAATGAGTTCTGATACAGAACACTGACTTGGACATAAAGCAGCACATCAAATAAATAACTTCAAATAAAAATCAAAAAGGGGGAAGCCTAGCACATTATATTCCAAAATAGTTGTGTGGATCCTCTTTATTGATTGGATTTTTTAAAACCTTTTTATGACCTTTCCTTAAAAGTGCAATCTCACACACTTCCAAACCTATACAAAGAAATACTGGACCTGTTCAAAACTTTTCACAGATAATTAGTAATGCATATATCAAAACACTCAACATACCTCTGGACTTTGGTGAAACTGTGTTGTTGCACTGAGACAGATTTATTTTTTAAAGTTATTTAGCACATCTTCCTGGAAATTTTTCTCTGGCATCAGCTGGGAAAGATCAGTTTTACATGTTGACATATGGAGGCGGGTTTTTTGTTTTTTGTTTTGAAACATAAAGGCCTCCAGTCAACAGATCAATGGGAGTCAATTAGTTCTGTTTCAATGTGTAAGATTGTCAATGTTACTAATGCAAGATTTTATAGGGGAAAATAAGTGCTTGCCTGAGTACCTTGCAACATTGTCTTGTAAGGTTTTTAAGTTTAGAATCCTAATAAGATTCCAGTGAGACTCTGAACACAAGGTTACTGCAAACAATACAACTTTATTCTTGATCAAGGAAAAGCCGGGTGTTCCCAATCTCCTGTCCCCGACACAGCGAGACAGAGGAGAAAAGGCACACACTAATAAAGGAAGTTTTTCCCTTTTATAGCTAATGCGCTTTCTCATGCTAACAATTCTTGCGCAGCTAAGGATTTCTTTTCATCCAAATACACATTTCTTTATATATTAAGTTAAGCACAGCTTGTTACAACTCTACACTTCGAATACACAATTGCTGGCATGCAGCCAGGAGCTTTTCTCCTTGAGCAGTACACTTAAAGTTACATGGAAGCTTTTTCTCTCTTTGAACAGTATATTTAAAGTTATACCAAAGTGAGGTACAGAAAGCAGGCAGGAAAGAATGAACAATAGCTGGGTTATACATAAAAGATTATATTCTGGTCCCTTCATTCTTCTCTTTTTATTGGCAATAAGATGCTTCCTATTGCTGGACTAATAGTGTATATTCTTCAGGCATTGGCATCAGAATGAGGACCCTAGCTCGTTTTTCTTGCTTACCTGATGCTAAAACCATCACACCAGAAATTGTGTTAGCAACAATTGATCTTATTAAAGGTAACAAGCAAGGTAATATCATTAATCCTCCAAAAGCCAGAGCTATGAAGAACAAAATTATTTTTCAATCTCCAAATATTCCTCCAAACCATCCAACAGAATCTATGATTCCATCCCAGGTTTGGACAGGAACGTGGTCCTCATTTGGTCTGTGATTTCTTCAATTGCCTTTCCATTATCATCATTCTGGATACAGCAGTTGGATAGGTTAAATTTTCCATAGACTCCTCCTTGTTACTATTCATTATATATGAACATTTTCCCCTATAAGTTCCCACTCCCCAAATCTCTCTTTTATGCAATGGAAAATATGACATGCCAGGTCTCCAAACACCAAGGTTGAGAAGACAAAGAATACTAGTGAAGCCCTCCTCAGGAGTCGGGGAAATCAACTTCAGGATCAAGATCAGAATCATCAGAATCCCTTTCAGGTGGAAAAACCTGGAGCCATATCTCATAGTCATCACTGTTTTATTCTTCATTTGATGGCAGGTCATCATGGGAGATGGAGTCCTCGATGACAAATAGATTTGGCAATGCCTCCTGTGGAAGGGAAACAACAGGAGCCAGGGGAGGCAGTGGACACATCAGGCAGTTAACACCACTAGGTCTGGTGGGAGAGTGGTGAAGTCCACTCTGTTTTAATCATCATGGCTCTCCTCTAAAAAATGCAGCAGTTTTCTTTCTAATATAAAAGTGAATAACAAAAGTTCTGGAATCCAGGTCATCAAAAAGATCTGCAGGTGAGACTGGGGTTCGTTGCAAACATAGCTTCAAATCGGTGATGGGTTGACACTCCCAATGGGGCAGTGGAATCTTCTTTAATCTGGAAACATGGATCCATGCTTTGATGCCCTCGACTTTAGCCACTGTGGGTGTGCTGAGAAGAACTTGGTGGGGACTTGACCATTTGGCACTGATTGCACTTGGGAAGAGTTCCTTTACTTGAATCCACTCTCCAGGTTGGACACATGATGGTGCTGTTGTTATAGGTGGTAAGGTGTCTTGCACCTGTTTAGAAATACAAGGTAGAACCTGGATCAGTTTCTGCAAATATTGGGTTATATTTATCTCTCCTTCATCTCTTGATATTGACTGGGATGAAAAAGGTCTACCATAAAGCATCTCAAAGGGTGACAATTTTCACTGCCCTTGAGATAATGCCCTGGTGTTAGTTAAGGCAATGGGCAAGACCTGTGGCCAAGGCAAATGGGTCTCCTGACATAACTTGGCTAAATGAGTCTTTAACATCTGGTTGAGTCATTCTGCCCATGCTGAAGCCTGAGGCCTGTAGCTTGAGTGAAGGCTCCAGGTAATCCCCAAGTACTTACTCCCTGAACTATTTGGGATGTAAAATGTCTACCATTGTCAGAATCAATACTTCTTGGTACTCCAAATCTAGGAATAATTATTTCTATCATGGTTTTAACAACTTCTTTAGCTATTTGGGTAGCTGTAGGGATGGCTTCTGGCCATCCGGTGAACATGTTGATTAAAACCAAAAGGTTATTCTTGCTCCTTTCTTATGCATTTCAGTAAAATCAACTTGCCAAGCCTCTCCTGGATAGCAAGCTACTCTGGTAGGTCCTTGTGGAATTTTGGCTCCTCCTATTGGATTACTTTTCTGACATACCTTGTACTGATCCATTACTGTCCTACATAGTCTTCTCATATTCTCAATCCTGTATCTTCTCTCTAGCTATCTTTTCATCACTCTTGGATCTGCATGTGTGGCCTGGTGGATTCTCCTCCAGGCCACACATGCAGATCCAAGAGTGATGAAAAGATAGCTAGAGAGAAGATAGCTGCCTAGGCAGTTGTACTCTGTCTTTTACTATCCACCAGCCTTCCTTCCATTGACCATCTGTTTTTAACTTATCTCTACTATTGTACAAAGGGGGAAGGAAATCAGTAGGTTCTTCTGGGATCAGTGCAACCGCACAGGTCGTGGTTTCTGGCATCATGGCAGTCTGTTTAGCCAATAGTCTGCTGCCTTATTGCCCCTAAAGGCAGGACCAGAGTCAGTTTGATGTCCACGACAATGTATGATTGCAATAGCTTTAGGTAGATGAACAGCTTCCATCAAATCTTCCAGAAGGGGTTTCATCTTTAAAGTTTTTCCATCAGCTCCCACGTAGCCTCAGGTCTTCCATAGAGTGGCATGGGTGTGTGCAGCTAAAAAGGTGTATCGGCTGTCAGTATATACAGTCAATCATTGGCCTTCAGCTAAATAACATGCTTCTATGAGAGCCATTAGTTCAGCTTGTGCAGACATATGTGAAGGGAGCCATCTCTGAAGCAACAGTCCATCTTCTGTTACTACTGTGTTAGAGGGTTACAGCTTTCCAGCGCAAAAATAAGCCCAAAAAATAAGCACACATTCAAAATGAGCAGGAGGCATAGTTTAGAAAAACTTTGTCTTTAAAATATATATAAACATGATATATACAGTTTCATTCAGTTCTTGGCAGCATGGTAGAGAACAACAACTAATTCAGGAGATCAGGGACACAGGGAGAAACTAAACCACGCCTAGACCTAGGTTGGCACACATGCTTCTCACAGCCAATTCTGTGTCTCAGTTAAATAACAGTTCCCATTGGCTGGTTCATTGCTATGGCTATTCCAGTTCATAAATTCTTACACAATGACACTCCTCCCTTTATGACTGAAATAGACATAAAACCAAATAACTTAATACTCTTCCCATAGTGTACTCCACTCAATGGCTTGGTCATTACATCTGCCAGATTGTCACCTGAAGAACAATGAAGCAAGCAAATTAGTTTACTTCTGATGGCTTCTCTGACATTACAATAATGTCCACATGCTTGCTTCTATTTTTCATTCTGTCACCTGTTGCCATTTTAATGCAAGTAGCATTATCTTCAAATACTGTTACAGCTTCTTTACTTTCTATACTTAAAGCCTTTAACAGCTGTACATACCAGGTTACCTCTTAACAAAGTTCAGACAGAGCAATAAATTCTGCTTCTAAGAATAGAAATAGCTACAGTTGTTTGTTTTCTGGACTTCCATCCAATCAAAGCCCCTCCAAATAATACCACAAACCTAGAATTGGACTTTCTGGTTTTCACATCATTGGCATATCACTGTCAATATAATATTTTAACTTTAATTCTTCAGAGACCTGTATTTGAAGACCTAAATTCATAGTTCCCTTCAAATACCTGAGAATTCTCTTCACTCCCATCCAATGCAACTGTGTTGGTGCGGCAGTAAAGAGACTTAAGATGCTTACTGCACAAGCTATGTCTGGTCTGGACCACTGTCTAAGATATAATAGGTTTCCTATTGCTGACTGATATATCTCCTGATCACAGGCTTCATTTTTGTCCTCACCTAAAGGGTTGTGAAAATCTATGCTCATAGGTGTTGGAGCAGAATTACAATCATAAGAACATAAGAACATAAGAAGAGCCATGCTGAATCAGGCCAAAGCCCATCGAGTCCAGCATTCTGTGTCACACAGTGGCCCACCAAATGTACATGGAGATCTTGAGCAGAAAGAGAAGGCAAAACCCTCCCTTTCCCTTGACCCCCAAACAAATGGTACTCAAGGGAATCCTGCCTGCCTCAACCAACATAGAGGCGGCACATGGACATCTGTTTTAATAACCACCAATACACTTTGCATCCATGAATCTATCTAGCCCTGCCTTGAAGCTGTCAAGGCTGACAGCTGTCACGACCCCTTCAGGAAGTGAATTCCATAAATCAACGACCCTCTGGGTGAAGAAATATTTCCCTTTATTTGTCCTCACTTTCTTAGCTATAAGCTTTAGGGAGTGCCCCCGTGTCCTGGTATTGTGTGATAGAGAAAAGAATTTTTCTCTATCCACATTTTCTATCCCATGCATGATTTTATACACTTCGATCAAGTCACCCCTTAAACGTCGTCTTTCAAGGCTGAAGAGACCAAGGTGTTGCAATCTGGTTTCATAAGGGAGGCATTCCATTTCCTTGATCATTCTTGTTGCCCTTTTTTGCACCTTTTCCAGTTCCATTATATCCTTCTTGAGGTGCGGTGACCAGAACTGTACACAGTACTCCAAGTGTGGTCTCACCATCGATTTGTACAGAGGCAATACAACACTTGCTGACTTATTTTCGATTCCCTTCCTAATCATGCCAAGCATGGAATTTGCTTTTTTTACTGCTGCTGCGCATTGGGTTGACATCTTCATCGAGCTGTCCACCAAAACCCCAAGATCCCTTTCTTGTGTTGTCTCAGAAAGTTTGGTCCCCATCAGTTGGTAAGTATAGTTGGGGTTCTTTGCCCCGATGTGCATAACTTTGCACTTGTTTAGGTTAAAATGCATTTGCCACTTTGTTGCCCACTCACACAATTTCGAGAGATCCTTCTGGAGCTCCCGACAATCAGTTTCACTTTTCACAACCCGGAACAATTTAGTGTCATCAGCAAACTTGGCTACCTCACTATTAACTTCTACATCCAGATCATTGATGAATAAATTAAAAAGTAAAGGCCTCAAAACTGAACCTTGGGGTACACCACTTCTCACTTCTTTCCATCCGGAAAATTGTCCATTTATTGCCACCCTTTGCTTCCTACAATTTAGCCAGTTACCAATCCAGGACAAGACCTGTCCTCTAATTCCGTGGCTGGAGAGCTTTTTTAGGAGCCTTTGGTGAGGGACTTTGTCAAAAGCCTTTTGAAAGTCAAGATATACAATATCAACTGGGGCCCCTTTATCTATGTATTTATTTACACCCTCAAAGAATTCTAACAAGTTAGTAAGACATGATTTGCCTTTGCAGAAACCATGTTGATTTTCTTTCAGCAATGCCTGTTTTTCTATGTGCCCTGTAATTTTATCTTTAATAATGGTTTCCATCAGTTTGCCTGGAACTGAGGTTAGACTGACTGGTCTATAGTTTCCTGGATCACCTTTGGATCCTTTCTTGAAGATCGGAATTATATTTGCTTCCCTCCAATCCTCTGGTACAGTGCCTGATCTTAGAGAAAGATTGTATATTTTAGCTAGAAGTTCAGCAATTTCACACTTGAGTTCCTTGAGAATTCTAGGGTGGATGCCATCTGGACCCGGCGATTTGTTGACGTTTAGTTTAGAAAGGCATGCAAGAACATCTTCCTTGTTTATCTCTATCAGGTTTAATTCTTCTATTTCCCTCCCTGGGAAAACTAATTCAGTGGCACCAAGATAGTTTTATATTTCACCCAGACTTTTCAACTCAAACCTTTTCTCCAATTGATTAGCAAATTCCTTCACCTGTGCCAGATCCTTTGCAATGAAGCAAAGATCATCCACAAATGCTAATAATTGGTAATCCCCACCATGGAACCTTGCAATATATATGCAACCATCAGCCTTACAACTTTTGAACCCAAGACCTTTCAATGCCACATCTAAACAGATGTTCCAGTTTCTGGCTGATTGCTTTAGCCCAAAAATGGCCTTGTTCAGTTTATACAAGGTGCCAGGCTTTTTACTTTCATACATTGGTGCTTGAACCATGTAAATTTCTTCCTCCAACTATGCATTGAGGAATACTGTGGTTATATCAAAGTGCCAAAATTTATGACCACATGCCATTGCCAATGCTAGTGCCATCCTTATAGTTTCACTTTTTACCGTTGGTGCAAATATCTCATCATAGTGCACATTTTCTTCTGCGAAAACCCCTGTGCCACTAATATAGCCTTATATTGGACTTCATTGTTGGGTAACACTTTTTTTTTGTATACCTTTTTACATCCTACAGCTTTTGTAGCCTTGTGGCAAAGTCATAGAGGTGAACACTTTATGTTCATATCAGGATTTCATTTCTTTATCCATGGCCTCTTTCCATTTCACTTGCTCCACTTTGGGTAGTGCCAATACTTCCTGATAGTTTCTTGGCTCATACCACACATTACACACCTTTACTTTCCCAGCAGAATACCTGTCAAGTGGAATCCCTTGGTTCCATCGCTCTGACCTGCGTGGAATTGACTGCTCTTGACTGTCACCCTTTCCTGCTTTACATTAGAGTCACCATCTTCTTCTGACTCCTTTTCTTGTCCTCTTTCAGCTTCTCCTCCCTGAATGCCGACACTGTCACTAAGTGAGTCACCATCACTAAGTGGACCATCCCCAGAATTGGCATCAATTCTGCCCCAATTCTGCTCTGCAAAGCTAGAAAGTCTGGAAATTAGTATCATTCTGCTTCCATCGCTAAAGCAATAGCTCTTTGAGCCAGGCTCATAGCCCATAAAACTGAGCTTTCTAGCCTTTTGTTGCCCTTTTCTCCTGATTGCCTTTGGAATATGCACCCATGCATTGCTTCCAAACACCTTTAAATGTGCTAGAGATGGCTTTCTCCCATATAGCACAGCATATGGAATATCATCCATAGAGGAACTCCAGAGCCTATTGACCAAATAATTAGCAGTCAATATGGCTTTGCCCCAGTACGACCTGCTCAGACCAGAATCCTCCAGCATTGAGTCTTTCATGATCTGCAAGACTCCATTCCATCTTTCAGCCATGCCATTCTCAGCTACTGTGTATGGATTTGTGCGTCTATGTCTTATTCCTAGCTGTCCCAACCACTGTTGAAAACTTGCTGACATGAATTCCGAACTCGTCAGTTTGCAGATGGCATACCTGTTGCCTATATCTTCTTTCTGCAAAGCTCATCCATAGCTTGAAATTCTGAAGCACCTCTGTTTTGCTCTTAAGTAAATAACAGAAACCAAATCTGCTGAAATCATCTACAATGACCAGCGCATACCTGGCTCCTTCCAAGCTGGCTTGCATTGGTCCTACTAAATCTGCATGTACCAGCTCTAAAACCCTTGTTGTCTGCCTTGTATTCTTCTTGCTCACTGGTGTGGGAAGTCAGCCCCTGCCAGAGAAGGAAATATTAAAAGGGCAGAAAAATATATTTCTTCAAAGGATCTTAAAGAGGCAGAAAAGCATGCCCAGTTTTCTTAATAGCCCCAAGTTTCCCTCCCCTAAACAGAAACCAGTTCTGTAGAAATGTAGATGTAAATAATCCAAGAAAGTTGGAGGCCCCCAGCTAGAAGATTAAGAAGACAAAGACACCTAAAATCTACATGCCCCACCCAAACTCTAAGACAGGACATAATAGGATTAACCCACAGATGCCAAAGGGACACAGGTCAAAATACAGGAAATACAAAGTCTCAAATAGGAACAGGAAACAACCACAAGAGCCCCAGAGGGTATAAAAATCCACTCTCTACATGTGCTCTCTCTCTCTCTTTTCTTCCAGAGCCATCTTTCTATCTGGCTCTCCTGTTCAATAAACTGCAACCTTCTTTCTAAAGCAGTTGCCGTGTTGTTTATTCCCAGCTTGGACTGAACCATGATGCAGACTTTTCCTTCAACACTGGGAACACCTTGGATTTGATGATTTACATATTGCACAGTCTAAGTATGCCTTACACCTTTTAAGGTTAATCCCTCTGCAAACTGTGGCATCCTATGCAACACTCTGAAGCTGGCATGGCCAAGCTTTCTGTGCAAGAGATGAATGCCTGAATCATGCTGTGCCACATTACCAAATGTTTGTGCACATTGAATCTTTTCTGCCTGCAACACATAAAAATTATTCCAATTTCTTTTTTGAGACATTTCCCCTTTACAAATGTGGTCTCAAACCCTTGTTTGTCAAGACTGGAGACACTCAGTAAATTATGCTCCATTTCAGGCACACATAATACATTATTAAACCTTTCCTCCAGACATGGAATCAGCACACTGCCTTTCCCCATGATTTTTGCCTTCTGGCTATTTGCTAAGGCCACTGCATCTCCTCCAGTTGAGTTCAATCTGGAAAACAACTTAGAATTATTAACAATTGTTTCACTAGCCCCCACTGTCTATTAACCATTTGTTTCTGCTATTACAATAGCTAACTTTTGCAACAGCTGCCTGTCCATTTGCTATTTTTCTTCCTTGTAAACAGTCTTTCTTGAAATGAGTTTCAGCCCTACAGATGAAGTATTTCTTTTTTTCCTGTTCTTTCTTCTTGGTAATTCTCTGCTGAGATGTAATCCAATCTCTGCAGAAAGTCAGTCTGTTGCTCTGATCTCTCTGCTCCTTGGACACCCACCTCATGAATTTCTCCTCTAAAATGCATTTCTGTTCTTCCGAAATCAAACAGGCTTTAAGTCTTTCCATACTTAATTCCTGTTCTGGTCTGCATACAGCTGAAATGATGACCCATGTTTCATCAAGACTGTTTAGTACCAACAGCACCTTCTGAGATTCAGGAATTTGCATTCTTTGCTGTTCTAATTCAACAAACAGTTTCTGCATGGGGAACAAATGTTCTTCTATGCTCTCTTGTGGCAGCAGCCATGCTCTGTACAATTGCCTTGATAACTGCACTATATTGCATGCTGAAGCACTCACATGCACACTTTTCAACTTCAACCAAACTTCTTTTGCAGTTTTTAAGTCAGTTACATTTAAGAATTGTTCATTTTCCACACTTAAGATGATGTAAGCCAGTGCCTTATCATGCCTCCATTGATCTGCAGCTGCTAATTGCCCCTGGGGTGGATTAATCACAATATCCCAGAGCTCCTTAGCCTTCAGGAAGCATTCAATTTTTGCAGCCCAAATAAGATAATTCTTTTGTCCCAATTCAGGCAGAGAGCTCTCCTTTAAATCAGCCATCCTGCAAGCCTTTAGCTCAGCAGCCTTTTTCTTTCTTATTTAACTCAGACAGTCCTTCAGCTTAATTACAGCTCCATGTTGAGCTTCAATCTTTTTCTTCAGACCGAACTGTGTGCAATGGCTGGCTGGGATCTGGGCCCATAACCTGTTAGAGTTTTACAGCTTTCCAGCGCAAAAATAAGCCCAAAAAATAAGCACACATTCAAAATGAGCAGGAGGCATAGTTTAGAAAAAATTTATCTATAAAATATATATAAACATGATACAAACAGTTTCATTCAGTTCTTGGCAATGTGGTAGAGAACAACAACCACTAACTCAGGATATCAGGACACAGGGATAGACTAAACCATGCCCAGATCTAGGCTGGCTCACAAGCTTCTCATAGCCAATCCTGTGTCTCAGTTAAATAACGGTTCCCATTGGCTGGCTCATTGCTACGGCTATTCCAGTTCATAAATTCTTACACACTGACATACTGCTAATCCTGTGTTCTTTTTCCATCTTTCATGAAGGACGAGCCATCTGTCCAGAACACCAGATTTCCATCTGTCAATGGCTAGTCTTTAAATCACATCTGGATCCGGTGATGTATTCTAACACATCTAAGCAGTCATGGGGTGGCTCTCCCTCAAGCCATGGCAGCAGGGTAGCGGATTTAGAAGCTGACATCTGGATAATTGGACATTTTCTTGTTCCACTATAGTACTCACATATTGGGAAATCCTACTGGATGTTGCCCAAGCAAGAAGCTTTTGTTCTAATAAGGTTTGAACTGCGTGGGATGTAAAAACATGGAGAGAGGCTCCAAGGATAATTTTCTGTGATTCTGCAATCAGGACAGCTCTAGCTGTGACTGCTTTTAAGCATGCAGGCCATCCTTTAACAACATTGTCCAGACTTTTTGACAAGTAGGCCATTGGAACCCATTCTGGGACCACCTTTTGAAGCAAAACTCCTACAGCACAACCTTTTTGTTCTGTAAGGTACAAATCAATTCCCTGAGACTGGTCTGGCAGAGCCAAGCAAGCTGCTCTCACCAGACTCTCCCTCAAGGCTTTCCAGGCTTGGGTATGTTCCCCAGTCCATTCCCAAGCTATATCTTTTTGGGTCAGTTGGTACAATGGTTTGGCTATTATGAAGTAAAGGGGGACCCATAGTCTGGCATATCCTGTAATGCCCAGAAAGGATCTAAGTTGTTTCACATTGGTTGGCATTGGTAAGGCTGTCAGTGCCTGGAGCCTACTTTCATATAAGCATCAAGTTCCATTATCTAGCACATAACCTAAATAGTTTACAGTTTGCTTAGTCCATTGGATTTTCTTTCAGGACACTGTATTTTGGCCAGATGATTTAGCAACTCAACTGATTTTTTCCTCCAACTGTCATTCATTTTTGGCTGCCAGTAGTAAGTCATCTACATATTGTAAAAACATTGTGGGTGTGGCATCAAAGTCCTTTAAATCTGCAGATAGGGCAGCAGCAAAGGCTGTATGGCTGTTTTTGTATCCCTGGGGCAATCTAGTCCATGTTAACTGGCAGTGGCATCCATCATCTGGATCTTTCCATTCAAAAGCGAAATAATCTTGGCACTCTAAGACCAAGGGAATGCAGAAAAAGAAATCTTTTAGGTCTATTACAGTGTACTACACTTGGCGGTGTGATAGGGTGGTCAAAAGGGTATAAGGATTGGCCACCACAGGGCATAAAGCTTGAATCCTCTGGTTTGTTTCTCTTAGGTCTTGGACTGCCCTCCAAGTCCCATCAGGCTTTGGGAATGGAAAAATTAGAC
This sequence comes from Bothrops alternatus, assembly GCA_034064705.1. Taxonomy (NCBI): domain Eukaryota; kingdom Metazoa; phylum Chordata; class Lepidosauria; order Squamata; family Viperidae; genus Bothrops; species Bothrops alternatus. Next base: position 10,030,685 of record JARGCV010000006.1, on the reverse strand, counting down.
TGAGTTTCTCTAAGAATGCCAAAATTTAAAAAGGTTTAGAATATGTTCTTTTATGCCAATGCACGCCTCCTTTTTTATTGGATACTGCCTTTTTGAAATGGAGGCTGCATTATGTTTCAGTTTTGCCAAATGGGGAACAACAAATTTAGCATATCCAGGCATTCCCTGGTACCATACAGAAGGGTTAATGTGAGAGTCTGAAGGTGATTTAGAATCCTGCAGACTCGGGAAACACAAATATGCTGTACTCCCTCAGGGGAGCACTTGAGGGTAGCTACCAACTTGCCTAATAGATCCCTTCCTAACAAATTAATAGGACATTGAGGCAAAATGAGAAATTAATGGGTCACACTGGCATCTTGGATCCCTTTATTTATTTATTTATTTATTTATTTTAATTAGATTTTTATGCCGCTCCTCTCCAAAGGACTCGGAGCGGCTAACAACATAAACAAAACATCTCAGCATTTAAAAAAAATCTAAAACCACATCTACAAAGCATTTAAAAAGACCCCCCAAACACATTCATCATTCACACACAATCATCCAGTCATCCCCAGGCCTGCCGGCATAGATAAGTTTTTAGATTCTTCCGGAAGGCTGGGAGAGTGGGGGAAACGTGGACTTCAGGGGGAAGTTGGTTCCAGAGGGTGGGCGCCACAACAGAGAAGGCCCTCCCCCTAGGACCCGCCAGACAGGACCCGGAGGAGGCCGACCCTGTGCGCTCTCACCGGTCGAAGGGAAGTATGTGGCAGAAGACGGTCCTGTAAGTATCCTGGTCCAATGCCATAAAGGGCTTTATAGGTAATAACCAACACTTTGAATTGTGCTCGGAGACCGATAGGCAACCAATGCAGCATGCGGAGGGTTGACGAAATGTGGGCACAACGTAGAAGGCCCACAATTGCTCGCGCAGCTGCATTTTGCACTAATTGTAGTCTCCGAACACTCTTCAAGGGTAGCCCCATGTAGAGAGCATTGCAGTAGTCGATCCTCAAGGTGACAAGGGCATGTGTGACTGTGAGTAGAGACTCCCGATCCAAATAAGGGCGCAACTGGTGAACCAGGCGAACCTGGGCAAATGCCCCCTCGCCACAGCTGACAAATGATGTTCCAAAGTCAGCCATGGATCGAGGAGGACTCCCAAGTTGCGCATCTTCTCCAAGGGGTTTATAACTTTACCCCCCAGGGTAATGGAAGGACAGATTGAAATATCCGTGGGAGGCATCACCCACAGCCACTCTGTCTTGTCAGGGTTGAGCCTCAATCTGTTAGCACCCATCCAGACCCTCACAGCCTCCAGACACCTCACATCACCTCAACTGCTTCACTGATTTGGGCAGGAGTGGAAATGTACAGCTGAGTATCATCAGCATACTGATAGTATCTCACTCCATGCTGATGAATGATCTCTCCCAGTGGCTTCATGTAGATTTTAAAAAGTAGGGGGGAGAGAACTGACCCCTGAGGCACCCCACAAGGGAGTGACCTAGAGGTGGACCTCTGACCCCCCACTAACACCGACTGCGACTGACCAGAGAGATAGGAGGAGAACCACTGTAACACGGTGCCCCCCACTCCCATTCCACCCAGCCGTCGCAGAAGAATACCATGGTCGATGGTATTGAACGCCGCTGAGAGGTCAAGAAGCACCAGGACAAAGGACTGGCCTCCATCCCGGGCCTGCCAGAGATCATCCATCAGGGCAACCAAAGCAGTATCTTTCTTTCTTTTTTTTGATTTTGAAAATATTTTTTTATTATTATTATTATTATTAATTATTAATTATATATTTATATAAACAGAGGAAACAAAGGAAAAAATCAGGTTGAGTGCAACTCAACTTAATACAATCATTTTGTACTTGTAAACATTCTTCACTCAGCATATTATGATTTAACTATAAGCTAGATACATTTTCTTTGATTGATGTTTCTCTTGTATGTAGTCTATCCATTTTTTCCAGTCCAACATATATTTTTCATTTGAGTGGTCCTTCAAGTGTGCAGATATTTTGGCCATTTCTGCCAGATTTACGACTTTCAAGGTCCATTCTTCAATAGATGGTAATTCTGGTTTCTTCCAGTATTGTCCCACCAACAGTCTTGCTGCTGTGATCAAATTCAAAATTAAGTTCATCTCCAGGGTGGTACAGTCTTTTGTAATCCCTAACAAAAACATCTGAGGTAGGAATTCAGTACGCTTTTTCAAAATGGTTTGAAGTGTCCACCATATTTTTCTCCAAAAAGCTTTAATTTTTCTACAAGTCCACCATACATGAAAGTAGCATCCATACTTTCGCATCTCCAACATTTAGGTTGGAGGTCAGGATAGATATATGATAGTTTTTTCGGAACTAGATGCCATCTATAAAACATTTTGTAAAAGTTCTCTCTTAAATGTTGCGCTTGCGTAAATTTTACATTTTTCACCCAAATTTTCTCCCACGTTTCCATCATGATAGGTTGTCCAAAATTTTGTCCCTACTTTATCATACAATCCTTGACTAGTTCAGTTTCGGAGTCCATTTCTATCAATACATTATATAATCTTTTGATATGCTTAGACCTTTGGTCTCTAACCTGTTTAATTAAATTCTCATCAGTTTGGGATAAACCCATCTTCAAGTCTTTTTGCCATCTGGACTGCAATTGTAAATATGAAAACCAATTATAAACTATTCCTTCATCTTCTAGCATATTTGAGGACTTTAATGATAACACATTCCCTTCTTTCATTAGGAGTTTACTATAGGGCACCACATCTTGAGCTTGTACCATGTTTATATTCTCTATTGCGTGTCTGGGGACCGTCCAAGCGGGAATCTTTTCATTTAGTAAGTACTGATACTTTTTCCAGACACGCAACAGAGAGTTTCTCAGTATGTGCTCCTTGAATCTCTTATCCACCTTTTTGTCATACACTAGATATGCATGCCAACCATATAGTAAATCATACCCTTCAATATTCAGTATTCTATCATTGGATAGATTAACCCAGTCACTCAGCGCAACTAGAACCGCAGCATGATAATATAACTTAAGATTGGGCATTTTTAAACCACCTCTTTCCCTTGTATCCTGGATAATTTTTAATTTAACCCTCGGTTTCTTGCCATCCCAAATAAATCTGTTAATACCCTTCTGCCACTCCTCCAGGTTCACATCCTTTTTAAGTATAGGTAACATTTGAAAAAGAAATAAAAATTTTGGCAATACATTCATTTTTACTGCAGCTATCCTGCCCAGCAGAGATAGTTATAGTTTTTTCCATTTCTCCAATTCTATTTGTATCTTGTTCCACAAAACTTCATAATTATTTTTATATAGCTTCCCATTAGAAGCTTCAATATCAACTCCTAAGTATTTAACTTTCTTAACTATTTCACAGCCCGTTATTCTTTCCAAGTCATGTTTTGAATTGTTATCTAAATTTTTAACTAGCATCTTTGTCTTGGATATATTTAATTTGAAGCCTGATACCCTACCATAATCCTTAATTATCTCCATCAATCTCTTGGCTGATTGTGCTGGTTGAGTCAGTGTCACAGCAAGTCATCCGCAAAGGCACATAAGCTGTAGTCATGTTGTCTAATCCGTATCCCTTTTAAATCATCTGCCGCTCATATCTTATTCAATAAAACCTCCAGCGTTAAAACAAACAGCAAAGGGGATAAAGGACATCCCTGTCTAGTACCTTTCTCTATATTAAATGAATCTGTTAGGTCCCCATTTACAATGATCTGGCCTGTTTGTTTCTGATAAATTGCCAATATGGAATTAATAAACTGTTCTCCCATTCTCATTCCACCAATTATTTTTTTCAAAAACAACCAATTCAGTCTGTCAAAGGCTTTTTCTGCATCCAAAAACATAAGAACAGCGGGCACCTGGATATACTTTTCCAAGTATTCTACTATATTAAGAAGTTGTCTTACATTAGTTTTCATCTGTCTTCCTTGTAAAAAAAACCAGTTTGGTCCGTGTGAATTATTTTTTGTAACACTGTCATTAATCTGTTAGCCAAAATTTTTGCAAAAATTTTATAATCCGTATTCAATAATGAAATAGGTCTATAATTTTCTGGTTGAGTGTTGTCTCTTCCCTCTTTAGGAATTAGAGAGATGTAGGCTGTTTTCCATGACGGTGGCACCTGACCACCCTCTTGTATGTTGACAAATAGTTCTCTAAGAGGTTCCACCATCTCCTCTTGAAGATACTTGTAGTAGGTCGCTGTTAACCCATCAGTCCCAGGGGATTTTCCCATTTTCAATTGTTTAATCACTGAAGTTATTTCTTCTGATGTGATCAATGCATTTAATCTGTCTCTTTGTTCATCGGTAATTATCAATACCTTTTCATTTTGCAGAAACTTTTCTATCTCATTATCTTGTGTCTTCTCTTCGGCGTATAACTTGGAGTAAAATTCTAGAAAAGCTTTCTTGATCATTTCTTGTTGAAATGCTTCCTTCCCTTTATAATCTATTTTTTCAATTATACGGGATTTTTGTTTTCTCCTTAATATATAAGCCAACCATCGACCAGGTTTATTAGAATTAAAAAATGTATTGTGTTTTGCATATTGTATATTCCTAGCGACTTGATCTGCCATCAACAAGTCAAATTGTTTCCGTAAAATCTTGATCCCTTCTTTAATGTCTTTATCATCCGGTCTTTCTATTAATAGTTGCTCTTTCTTACTTATTTCCTCTTCTAACTCCTTCCTTTTTTGCTCTTGTTTACAACGGTGCCTTTTGTTCATATCAGTTAAAATCCCACGCATGTACACCTTGCTTGCGTCCCATATCATTTCTATAGGTGTATCTTTGTTCATATTCATGATAAAGAATTCCTTCATAACATTTTTGCATTCATTCACATTTATATCGTATTTAAACAAGTTTTCATTAAGTCTCCAGGATCTCTTAGGTCTCTGTCCTACCCTTAATTCCATCCAAACCGGGTTATGGTCTGTTAAAACTTTGAGTAGGATTTTCACCTTCTTTAGGCTACAAAGCAAATCACTTGATGTTAATATAAAGTTGATTCTCGAAAATGACTGGTGTCTGTCTGAAAAAAAGGTAAATACTTGCTCTTTGCCATGTCTTTCTCTCCAAATGTCTATCAGGTCAAAATCATCCTTTACATCAAAAAAAGATTTGGGCAACTTGGAACGTTTTTGCAGAGTTGGTGATGTCTTCTTTTTATCCAAGCCGATCTCTATAACACCATTCCAATCTCCCATTAGGATACAAGATCTATAATCGAATTGTATTAGCTTTTTGTGTACCAATTTATAAAATTTTCCTTGTTGTTGATTTGGTGCATATATGCCCATCAAAAGAACTTTCTTATCATCTTTTACAATTTCGATTGCTAGATATCTACCTTGTGAGTCTGATTCTATTAATTTTGCTCTTATATGATTTTTCATGTAGATGACAATGCCATTCTTCTTTACAGCAGCCGCTGCAACAAAATGTGTGCCTAACTTATTGTTTATTAAGTATTTCTGGTCAGTCGTTCTAATATGTGTTTCTTGTAAGCAAATTACATCATTTTTACCTTGAGTCAAGTAATGAAATATTTTCTTCCTTTTCTGTGGGAGTTCAACCCATTAACATTCCATGTCTTTCCTTTCTTTTAACATCTTTGGAGGGATCTCCTTCAAAATTGCCACGTCCTGACCATCTATGTTTAATTTCTTGTTATAGGATGTTGTAAGTATAAGATCTCGGAATTCCCTTGTTACAAAATAGATAACAACATCTCTAGGTAGATTTCTTTGTCTTGCCATCCATGAATTAACTCTTTGGATTCTATCAATTTACCACGCGAAATTTTTAACCTCATCTTCTAAAAATTTTCTAAAATTTTTCAAAAATTCTTCTCAAATCTTCTTGCTTCCCATTTGATCCCTCTCTCAGCCCTCTGAACCTGATTGCCATCATCATCTGGTGATATTGCATCATAAGTGTGTGGTCTTGTATTTCACTTTTCATCTCAGCAAGTTGTCCCTCTACCTGTTGCTCGACCTCCTCCACCTTTTCTTCAACGCTCTCCCAGACCCCCTTAAAAGTTTCCACAATATCTTCTCTTATTTTCTTATTGTGAGTCTGCATTGTTTGTTTGATTTGGTCTAAATCATCAGTCACAGCTTTGTTTTGTTCCTCCATCTTCTTTTCCAATTCTTTGCTTTGTTCCTCCAACTTCTTTTCCAATTCTTTGCATTGTTCCCCCATCTTCTTCTTCAATTCTTTGCTTTGTTCCTCCACCTTCTTCTCCAAATCTTTGCTTTGTCTCTCCATCTTCTTCTCCAATTCCTCAATCTTGTTCTCCAGTTTTTCACTCCTTTTTTCAGAATTGTCATTCATTACTATAAGCCTCTTCTCCAGATTTTCATTCATTGCTGACAATGCAGCCTTTAAATCTTTCACAATATGCATTTCTGGAGAGGCTTGGATAGACAGGGGGTCTGGGACTCTGTAGATATTGAGGAAGATGAGGGAGCAGGAAAATTATTTACTGATATTTTAGGGGCTTGAGCTGGGGAGGATGCTGCCACCTTTGAGGGAACTATTTTTGATTGTCTGGTAGCCATTCTATATTCAGTCCCCTGTTAACAAGGTTTCTTTATGCAGAGGAAAAATCCTTACACATATATTGCCAAGATGTATCCTCTTTTTGTCTTCTTTAGGTATACTTTGTAAAATTTTTAAGATATGAGTCTAAACTGTCTTCTAGCGCTCGCTCTCGCGTTGCGCTTTCACTTTTCACTTTCACTTCCGGTAACTTTCTCTTTTACAGTGAAAGAGATCGCGATCTTGGATACATTTTGTTGATTGTTAAAGTAATTGATCAGAAGTAAAATATAGAAAATACTTGCAGTTTAAGCTCCTGTGTTCAATCCGTCTGTCTCTAGGTCTCTTTTCAAAGTTTTTCTCGAGCAGAGGATGGTCGCAGTGTCTGGTTCTCTCCGCAGACAGAAGCGGCTCCGGGCTGGAGCTTCTTTGAGCGTCTGGGGAGCTCTCACTCTTTCCCCCTGAAAGCTTTTTCAGGGGGTTTTCAGAGGAGCTCAACCCCCACACGATGCTCTCCACCCCTTCTTCGATCGAAGAGGGGTTTTTTTCGCCGCTAAAAACAGCTGATGTTTGCTGTTTTTGCGGCTTTACAAGCCCTGGAGCTCGGAGCCTCTGAAGGAGGCTGTAACAATGCTGGAGCCCCGCCCCTTCCACCAAAGCAGTTTCGATGGTGTAGCCGGGCCTGAACCCGGACTGCAGAGGCCCCAGATAATCGGCTTCCTCCAGAGACCACTGGAGTTGAAGTGCCACCACCTTCTCAATAACCTTCCCCACAAAGGGGAGGTTAGAGACCGGATGATAGTTAGTGAGAATTGCTGGATCCAGGGAAGGCTTCTTGAGGAGGAGGTGCATGAGTGCCTCCTTCAAAGGAGCCGGGAAGGACCCCTCCTCCAAAGAAGCGTTAACAATCTCCTGGATCCAGGTGCGTGTCACCTCCCTGCTAGCAGAAACCAGCCAGGAGGGACACGGATCCAACAAGCAGGTGGCGGAACTCACAGCTCCAATGGCCCTGTCCACTTCATCAGGAGTAACAGTCTCAAACTCGCCCCAGATGACCAGACAAGAGCATGCCCCTGTCCCCTCAACTGAATCATTATCAGTCGACTCTGCTATACAATTGGAGTCTAGGTCGGCCCGGATCTGAGCTACTTTGTCTGCGAAACAGTTGTTAAAGTCCTCGTTGCTACCCTGCAAGGGAGGCCCCGGACCCCTCGGGTTAAGGAGGGACCGGGTCACCCTAAACAGGGCGTCCGGGCGAGATTCCGCAGACGCGATCAAAGCGGAAAGATACAAAGATCTTGCCACCTTAATCGCCTTCAAATAGGCTCTAATAAATGAGCTCAGTCTGGTTCAATCAGATCCGGACCTACTTCGTCTCCATCGCTTCTCTAGACGTCTCTTATGGTGCTTCATCCCCCTGAGCTCCTCGGTAAACCAAGGAGACCTCCTGGGGCCAGCACCACAGAGAGGTCGCAAAGGCGCAATCCGGTCAATAGCCCCCTTCGCGGCCGAATTCCATGCCGCTACCAGGGACTCCGCCAAATTGTGGATGAACAAGCTCGGTAATTCCCCAAGCGCCGTCTGAAAACCAATTGGATCCATCAGGCGTCTGGGGCGGAACCACCTAATCGATTCCACCTCCCTGCGGGGAAGGATTGGGGCCATAAAATTCAGTCATAGCAGAAAATGATCAGTCCATGACAAAGGCAAGATAGCTAAGCCCCTTAAAACCAGATCATTACCCAACTGTTCCGAAAGGAAAACCATATCCGGGGCATGCCCACCCTCATGCGTCGGACCCTGCACTACTTGGGTCAGGTCCATGGTCGCCATGGTGACCATGAACTCCTGTGCCAACCCCAAGGACTCGCCGAGTGATGGCAGATTAAAGACCCCCAAGACCATAAGCCTGGGGAACTCCACCGCCAATCCAGCAACCTCCTCGAGTAGCACAGGCAGGGCAGATGCCACGCAGCTGGGAGGCAGGTACATAAGCAATACGCCCACCTGAACCCCGAGGTCCAGCGTCATAAAGATGGACTCGCAACCCGGAATATCGGAAACAGTGAGCCTGCGTAGGCTGAGGTTCTCCCGGGCCAAAAAAGCCACTCCTCCCCCCCTTTCCTGGGGTCGCGGCTGGTGCCATACCTGATAACCTGGTGGGCACATACCCGAGAGGGGAACTCCCCCCTCAGGGCCCAACCAAGTCTCAGTTACACACGCCAGGTCGGTCTCCTCATCCATGAAAAGGTCATGAATGAGGGAAGCCTTATTGTTAACCGACCTGGTGTTGAGCAGCAACAGCCTGAGCCAAGGGCCCGAGCTACGCTCATCACCAGGGTCCTGGGGTGATCTAGGTTTCTCAGAAGGGCCAGAACAGGGAACTGCTATGAGACATCAGGACCAAGTTCCCCGAGTGCAGCCTACCCCCTGCTCCCGCCATATCTGCCTCTTCCCTGAATGACCGGTATACTCCAACCCTCAGTGACCCCAGAGTCCGCATATCCCCAGTCCCCGGCCTCCCTCAAGCTCGGCAGGCCTGTCCATTCATCAGGTCCACAACCACCCATCCATTCAACCCGATTCATTCCACAGTCAATCCCCCCACATCATTCATAGTTTAAGTAAAAAACTAAACAGTATTAAGATTGAACAATAATTAAAATTAAATTAAACTAAACAGTCTTAAAATTTAACAATATTAAAACATTAATAATTAAAATTTACATAAAAAATTTAAAAAACATATTCCTCCTAAATCAGTCCGGGCTCCCCTCAGAGAAGTCCTATGTATAATGTTATAGCTGGAGCCGTAATGCCTTCCAAGCATCCACTCTGTTTGGCAGTTTCCATTCTTCCTGTAAAACGTATTATGGTGGTACTTTGAGTGGTTAGACATGGCACAGTAGTCATTGAGGACAACGTAAGTTGCCCCGGTGTCAACAAGAAAAGGTTGGAATCTTCTCCCCACTTGTAACTCCACCAGAGTTCTGGGGTAGACACTAGTCTTCTGGAGCTCCATCAATATAGGTCTTCTTGCCATCCCATCATCTACTTCTGGGGAGGGCCTGTGGATGGCTGGAATTGAGGCCATCATTGTTGAAGTTGTCTATTGAGCTGAGGGCTTTGACGATTTAGCAGACACTCATTCTTCCAATGTCCCATCTGTTTGCATCAGGCACATTGGTTTTTCTGTAAATTCCCAAACTGTTGGTTTGGAGGTCCTCTCTTAGGCTGTGACTGTAATGCCACAGTTAGGAAAGTAGCCTGTTTCTTCATCTTCCCGTCTTCCTTTTCTTCCTTCTTTTTCCTCTTGTTGGGAGTAGATGGTAAAAGCTGTTTGAATCAGGAGTTACAAATTTTGGGTAGTTGGGACATCTAATCTTTGGAGTTTCCTCCTGATATCAGGGGTGCTTTATTCTATGAAAATCATTTTCAGAATGACTTTATTCTGAAGCATCATCTGGATCTAGGTTGGTAAAGCATTGGAAGCCATCTTTCAAATGGATTAAAAAGTCTGTCAGGCTTTCTTTTAGCTCTTGCATAATTTGGTATATCCAATGAAAATTTACAGTTTTGCACTCCTTTCCTGAGATCTTGGATAATGGCTTCCTGAGCTTCCCTCAAAACTTCCATGCCTATAGGATCACTGGTATTTACTTCAAAAGATGGAGCCAATAAATTTGCAGGCTCAGGCCAGTGTCCTAACGGGGGATTGTTAATGACTGTTCACTTCACTTTGTAATGTTTTTCTGCAGCCTCCAAAACTTGTCGCTTGTCTTCTGGGCTCAAGAAGGCAGCAAGTAGGGCATGCAGATCAGGCACTGTTGGCCTTTGGGTTGCCACAATCCTCTGGACCAGTTCTACATATGATTGAGGGGCTTCTCTATATGAAGTAAACGGAGTATGAACATAAGCAAGGTTGTTTCCCATTGGCAATTGTCTCAAGGGAGCCAACAGCAGGGCTGTAAATGACCCATCAAGTCCTCCATAAGCCGGGTGTTCCCAATCTCCTGTCCCCGACACAGCGAGACAGAGGAGAAAAGGCACACACTAATAAAAAAAGTTTTCCCCTTTTATAGCTAATGTGCTTTCTCATGCTAACAATTCTTGTGCAGCTAAAGATTTCTTTTCGTCCAAATACACATTTCTTTATCTATCAAGCACAGCTTGTTGCAACTCTACACTTCGAATGCACAATTGCTGGCATGCATCCAGGAGCTTTTCTCCTTGAACAGTACACTTAAAGTTACATGGAAGCTTTTTCTCTCTTTGAGCAGTACATTTAAATTTACACTAAAGTGAGGTACAGAAAGCAGGCAGGAAAGAATGAACAATAGCTGGGTTACACAAAAAAGATTATATTCTGGTCCCTTCATTCTTTAAGAGGATTTTTATATAACAATAGACTTTCAACCTTTTCCTTGTCTCATCAAGCTTCTTTGGCATGGCAAAACAATTGTTATAAGGTATGGGAGAACTAGCATCCAATGATGTGATGTGCTATGAATGCTTGGTCCCAATTTTTCTTTTAATTTCAGTAGAAGGACCAGTCTTCTACTCCTAAAAAGATCTGTTGCAGAGAGATTTCCCTCTTTCCTATGTTGCCAGACCTTCCTTTCAATTCTCTTTTTTGGAAGATCCTCTGGTGTCAAGTTTCTCTAGCAAGATGCATTGCTAAATCACCTATTTTTTGTTCATAGTGGAGCAGCAATTAAGCTGTAAGGCTGGGTACTCTACAAAGGATTCAGAATTGTTCTGGACTTCATACAAGTGCAACCAGTCTGCTCAATTAATTATAGTCTACCTAGCTGTACTACTTCACTGTAGTTTACACTGGGTTGTACGTAGACTATTTGGAACCTGAAAGTGGTCTAGACCACGGGATGTATGTAGTGATTGGTTCCTGACAATGGAAGCATGTAACATCAATATTGCAGTTTTATATAATCCAAGCTGTTGGTTATGGTCTATAAAGCTCTCATGGCTTGTCATCTGGATTATCTATAGGATCACTGCTTGAACCAAATTTGAGGTGAGAGGGTTCTAACATTAGGAGATGTTGCTTTTCTTTGGTGGCACTGTCAGTTTGAAATAGTTTCCCCTTCGAGCTCAGACTCATCCCCTCCTTCTGTTATTTTTTATAACTCTTGGAAACTGAATTATTTCAATGGGCATTCTATTGATTTAATGTACTCTACCACTCCTATTTATTTCCATCGTTATTTTATGTAGCTATTTCTTATTTTTGTTGAAGTTTATACGTGTGTATATTGTGTATACAATGGATGTTTCAATTGCTGACAGTTACATGATTGTGGCAGTGTACAAGGTTGATAATAAAGTAAAAATAAAGCAGCTCAATCTTCTTTGGGCTTTGGTACAAATCTGAAAGAAATGTGCCATTTTGTGTTATGGAATAAATTGTAGCCCAGCTGGAATTTCTAGGTCAAAACCCAAACCAAGAGACTTCAGTCCCTTCCACTTATGGGACCGTCTTCTGCCATATACTTCCCTTTGACCAGTGAGAGCGCACAGGGTCGGCCTCCTCCTGGTCCTGTCAGTGAAACAATGTCTGGCGGGCCCTAGGGGGAGGGCCTTCTCTGTTGTGGCGCCCACCCTCTGGAACCAACTACCTCCTGAAGTTCGCGTTTCTCCGACTCTCCCGGCTGTTGTGATAAATGTCCAATTCTCCTTTAAGAAATCCTTCTCTGCCTGGATGGGCTTCCCTTTTCCCCCTTTACAGGCTGTCAGCTGACAGCTGTACTAGGGGGGTGGAGGAAGATGCAGGGAAAAGTTTCATTTCTTGAGAAAGACGTCATGCTTTCAAGTGTATTGTTTAACTATCTATGTACTATGATTGGCTGTAAATCAGTAGGGTGACAATTTGTGGGAAGAAATCTTTGATGTGCAATAAAAGGGGAGGCCTGGCTTCTGCCGGGGCTTCCATCCTGAGACAAGCTCAGATCTCTGTCATTAATCATGGTTGCCAGGACGCCACGGACACACTTTCGCAACAAGTGGTGACCCCGACATGATAACCCTGAGAGGTTATACATCCCTGGACCCTCATACTTACTGCCCAGATGTGGCCAAGCACACTTCATCAGTTCATCGCTGGACGAGGACTGACACCATGTAAGTTATGGGGGGAGATCTCTCAAAGGTGCAATAAATGCATTTGACTGGGCTCAGAGAGATAACCAGGAAGAATTATGTTTATTATACAGCTAAGAAGCTGACAGAAGGAGATTTAAGATCTCTCCTTGAATTTATTTGGAAACACATTCCTTTCTACCCAGAGGCAGGCTGCCTTAAAGTTGAAACCTGGAGGAGAGTGGGGGAGTTGTTACATACAAATTCTAGGGCCCCCGCTTCTATTTTAACATCTTGGAGAGTAGTGTTAAAAGCTTTGGAGACACAAGAACAACTATTATTAAAAACATTACTGAATCCATTGAATTATAATGAAGTTAAACTTCTTCCCCCTGCCAGTGAAACTCCAGTAACAATTAAAAATCACAGCAGGGTTTTCCCTAACAATGTTGAGTTGTGTGATCCTCCAGCTCTGACCAAAACAAGTAATTTTATTCAGGAAACGTTACAGAATGATTATGAAACAGGAGAATTAAATGCTGAGGACATGGCAAGTTTATACCCTGTAACTATAGGTGTGGATGCACAAATGAAACCAGCTAGAGAAGTCAATAAAATTATTGTTCCCATGGAGCCCCTACAGTGTGGCCTGCCAAATCCAAATTTGATTCCTCAAACATGGGACCTTGTTATCATAGACTTAAAGGATTGCTTTTTTAGTATTCCTTTATTCCCAGAAGACAGAAAGTTATTTGCCTTTACCCTGCCATCAATTAATAATAGTGCTTCTGCCACTAGATATCAATGGACTGTGCTACCTCAAGGCATGCTGAACAGTCCAACCATGTGTCAAATGTATGTGGTTCTTGCATTACAACCATTTCATAAATTACATATTAATTGGAAAATTTATCACTATATGGATGACATTCTCATTGCCGGCCCAGGGCCAAAAGGCATGATTATGGCTTCATATAAAGAATTGGAAACCACGCTGGCCAGGGCAGGATTGGCTATTAGCCCTGAAAAAATACAAAATACAGCGCCATATTTATATTTGGGACACAAATTGCAACAAGCCCATTCATCGCCCCAAATGGTGCAATTTGATTTGCCACTTGCACCTACATTGGTTCAACTACAACAATATTTAGGAAATATTAATTGGTTAAGGCCATATATAGGTCTTTCTACCTCGACCCTTTCTCCTTTGTTCATGGCATTAAAAGGCCTCAAAAATCCCACAGACATTGTGACATTGACCTCCGACCAGTTATTGGTCGTTGAGAAAGTCCAAACAGCCCTCAACACCCAGTGGACTGATCGGTGTGTTGACAATCACCCTGTGCATTTGAATGTGATTTTTGATCGACCACCCACAGTGGCAATTACTCAATCTAAAAAGCCTTCAAGAAATTGTTTTCACTCCAGCTATGACTTTGGCTGAAATTACACATCGTGGCCACACGATGGCGCCAGATTTTTGGAATTGAATTTGCAATTATTTTTATCCCATTTTCCTTAAAATTGTGGGAAACTTTGATTCAAAATAATTTGGTTTTGCAATTATTGATTGGTGATTGGCCTGGTCAGTTTTTTTTGTCATTCTCCAGCAGATCCATGATTTTTGGCCATAAAAAATTTACCTTTTGCTTATATCTCTCCTAGTTTGTATGAGACTTCGTTGACACTATTTTTGACATTGCAAAAATCTATTGAGACAAGATATTGCCCTTATTTTATTGCACATATCTGAAGTCATCAAAATTTTCCAGGAATTCTCAGTGAGGGGAATTCCCAGGCGGATATGGCACCACACAAGTTATGACTATGCAACAACCCACTCCCTGGGATAGTCATAACTATTTTCATCAAAATGCCAAGGCTTTGGCTAAACAATTTGGCATAACCCCCGGGGAGGCAACAGCTATCATTCAACAGTGCCCTAGCTGCTCACAACAAGGACTGTCTATTCCAATGGGTGTGAATCCCCGTGGACTTGAGGCATGTCAAATTTGGCAAATGGACGTTACCCAATATGCATCATTTAGTCCATGGAAATATATACAAGTGACTATTGATACATATTCTGGGTTCATCCTTGCTACTCCACAGCGTGGAGAGGCAACTAAACATGTCATCAATCATTGTATTCGAACTTTTAGCACTCTGGGTACTCCTAAAGAATTAAAAACTGATAATGGATCCGCATATTGTAGTCATGGCTTTGCTCAGTTCTGCAATTGGTGGGACATTATTCATAAATTCGGCATTCCTTACAATTCACAGGGGCAAGCAGTAGTGGAACGGGCCAATTCCACTCTTAAGCACATGCTTGACAAATTGAAAACAAAAAATGGGGAAAATATCCCCGGACTACCTGGAGTGCAAAATCATCTTAATTTAGCTTTATATACTCTCAATTTTCTAAACCACCTGGCACAACACCTAATACAGTTGCCAGCAGGCATTTTTCTCCCCTTCCAGACGCAGCAACCACGGTTCGACCGCTAGTTTGGTATCGTAAACTACCAGACCCCCAATGGAAAGGACCAGCTGAACTTATTACGTGGGGTCGTGGATATGCTGCGGTGCAACATGAAGGCAATACGATATGGGTTCCTGGCCGCAATATTCGCCCTTACAGTGTACAGCCAAAAGATTGCAAAGACTCTGGTGAGCCCAAAGTGGACGGACAATAATTTTGGAAGGACAATAAAAAGTTAGTGCCTTAACAAACTATACTGACTGCTGGATGTGTATGATGTCACCATCGGATGCCAGTCAAGGACTTTCTTTAGTTGGACTTCCTTTGAACAACACTGGAGCCAGCAAAAGTTTTGTACATATTAATGAGGCAGGACATTATACGCTGCCACTTAGGTTTTATTATGTAGTTTTTGCATTAGTGTATTTTAAATTTTTCTAAGGGAATTATTCTTTTAAGTATATATCTCTCTTGTAATATCACCTTTAATATGCCTGATCATTGTGATCAAAGTAATAACAAAGTGTATGCAAAATGTGATGATGGAGAGTACAATGCAAGTGTATTGGGTTTGTAGCTATTTTAATGGCGCACGGAATTGGACTGCAGCCAATGACAGTGATGGCCATTGAAATGCTTAATGAAGAACAAGGACAAATCCCTCCACCAATATCCGGAGATCATAAGCATTGGGGATATTTGGAATGCATTCTGGTTTTGTTACCAAATTTTCAATGGTTAAGAAATTTGATAAGTAGTATTATTTTGTATTGTTATATTATTCCATTGTGGATGCTTTTATATACAATGTTTGCCTGGTATTTTTGCTATGATGAAATCTTTTATACCAAAGAAAAAATTGTCTCCACACATGAACATTAGTCAACAAGGATTCGAGCGGATGCCAATGGATAAACAGCCACCTCAGTTGGATGAAATCGAATACATGGACTGAAAGCCTTGCTTCCAAACAAAAACAAAAAAGGATGAGATGTTGTGATAAATGTCCAATTCTCCTTTAAGAAATCCTTCTCTGCCTGGATGGGCTTCCCTTTCCCCCCCCTTACAGGCTGTCAGCTGACAGCTGTACTAGGGGGGTGGAGGAAGATGCAGGGAAAAGTTTCGTTTCTTGAGAAAGACGTCATGCTTTCAAGTGTATTGTTTAACTATCTATGTACTATGATTGGCTGTAAATCAGTAGGGTGACAATTTGTGGGAAGAAATCTTTGATGTGCAATAAAAGGGGAGGCCTGGCTTCTGCCGGGGCTTCCATCCCGAGACAAGCTCAGGTCTCTGTCATTAATCATGGTTGCCGGGACGCCACGGACACACTTTCGCAACACCCGGCCTTCTGAAAGAATTTAAAAATCTACCTCTGCCGGCAGGCCTGGGGATGATTGTTGATTGTGGTGTGACTGAGGAGTATGTGTGGGGTTTATTTTTAATGTTTTTTTTTGGATTTATATTGAATTGTTTACTTGTATGTTGTGAGCCGCTCTGAGTCTGCGGAGAGGAGTGGCATACAAATCCAAAAAATAAATAAATAAATAATAAATGTTAGTATTGCTTTCTGTCTGACTCTATATTTTTTCCCTACAGGTTTTTAAAAATTATATACCATCAAATAGGTGTCAACTGTTAAGAGCAACATATTTTCTTTATGATGATCTATCCTTAACCTAGTCTTTCAAGTCTTCCAACAGTACACTCATTGCCACTGCAACAAAGTCCCATTCTCCTTGCTTCTGTTCACCTTCTTCCCTTTCCTTCTACCTTTCCCGCCATTACAGCCTTCTACAGAGAGATAAGTCTTTGCATAATGTATCTAAAGTAGGGTAATTTCAGTTTGGTCATTTGTGTCTCAAGTGAGAACTCTGAGTTGATTTGTTTTATGATCTATATGTTTCTTTCTTTATCTGTCCCTACCTGTAAATTATTTTATATTCAGTATGATTTCTTTAGCTACATTTGATATAAAATTCAGGGCAGTATAACAATCAGGTAAAAAATACTAAGCGTTATTCATGCATTCTTATGCCATCTGACATACTGACCAGTCTGATGAATGATCCAGATTTTAAATGGTAGTTTTCATTCATCATTATAATAGAATTGCTAATTCATAAATTCATGCTCAGCCAATTTTCTATTTTTGGAAAACGTTAATAATAAAAGTAGAAAGAAAAAAATGGAAAAAAAATGGACTTGTTAAAAATTTGGAAGTTGTTTAAAAGTTCTTTCTTAGAGTAATCTTATTTTATACCTGAAGTATTTTTTTATTTGGCAGCCTTTCTCAAAATACCTAGTGTTGAAGATCCTGTAGTTTACAATATTTAGAAGAGAAAGAAAATATGATATATAGGTCTTAATGAGACATCTTAGGAGATAAAACAATACCTTTTGAAAATAAGCTTAACTAATAAAATTCCTAGCATCTATTTTTCACTAATATATAGTGTAGGTCACTACAATATGAAGTGTATTTGTGATATTTCAATTTTGAACACATAAATGCCACCTCTGAATATTATTTCACCACAAGCTGAACAACCACAATTAAAAGTATTCATGAACACTTACTTGCATGAGAAAGTATATATTATGTTTGGTGATCAGTGAGGCATCGACGAGACAGCAGGTGAAACAACTCTTTATTAAAGGTTTAAACAGAAGCCTGGATAACTGCCGCTCCACCCCTTTTTATACACTCAGCAACTAGGTGGTAGTCAATAGGATTCAAGTATTAGTTCCCGCTTTAACACAAGTTAATTACCATGTAGACAGAAAATCTGGCTCTCAATTGACAGTCTTATGACCGTTTTTTCAACATTTCCAAGTAATTCACCTCAATACATTACAGTATATGTAGCACTACACTAACAAAAGCTGTAGTAAATGTTGGAACTAGAAACCAGAAGAGTGTGAATCAACTGTCTGTCTGTCTGTCTCTCTCTCTCTCTCTCTCTCTCCCTCTCCCTCTCCCTCTCCCTCTCCCTCTCCCTCTCCCTCTCTTGTGGGAAGAATAGGGAATAGGACCATTATGTATGACACCTGCAGTTATACAAAATAAAGATGGGATAGAGATAAACAAACAAACAAACAGGCAAGGAAGGCAGGCAGGTGGAAAATGGAAAGGCCCGTAAGCATGAAGAGTGCAGAACATTATTTTTAAAGGATTAAAGTATTTAATCCTTTTCTCTTTTCCCTCTCTGCTTTGTTGCTCCCATTTGGCTGAATTATAGATGGCTAAGTTTTTCAAACCATAGAACAGCGCTCTGAGTACTGCCATATGCACTGATAGCATTAAATACATATATAAAATATAAAGCACTCTAAAACTCAGAGTAAAAGCTGTTGTTTGAATTGTGACACCCATTGAGACATCTTCCATAAATCAAGAAACTACCAAGTTTGAAAAAGTATGAAGACACCATTCCTAATTATTTTCCATGGCTTCTCAAATGAGCCACATAACAACTTATTGCCAGCCCTTATCAACGTCTTGTCCCTACAGATGCAAATCATAGGGTAGGCAATAAATAAAGCTTGGAATTGCAACCAGTTGAAATTAGCTAGCAGGACAGGAGATCAATGCTTTCCTAGTAGGTCAAGATAACCGAACTGTATTTTGAATCACAGCTCTTAAGCATAAATTTAAGCTGTTGTATAAGGTTTACATAACCCACTTTGTTCAGGATATCGAAATACGTGGTTGGGTTTCAGCATCCAGATTGTAATGCTATGCTTTCTTCTCTAGTTGTACTAAATGGTGATAGACTTCTGAGTAGTATAGTTACAGAACAGCATTTTTGGACATTAAATTGCCATGCATACATGGAGAGAGTGATAGTTTCTCATAATTTCTATTAGCTAGTGTAATATTTAAAAATGATTTCATTCCATTTTTTTGAAGAAAGCTAAACCTATCTTAAACAAAGCTTGCATATAGAAGAAAAATGAAGCATTATTTAAAGTTCTTATTTGCAGAATGTTAAAACATAAAACAATTTATAAAATAAGAAGGAACACAGTTTTCCATGGCTCCACTATTAAAATACAATTCACTGAGTAAAAGTTCAATAATTTTAAGAGAATATGTGAAAGCTTCATCTGTTTGCATAACTTTTGCTCCTATTTTTTGTTAAAACAAAGGCTTGGAACATGAATTATAAAATGTCATGATTAACAAGTATGACTGCATTTTAAAAGAATATACTTTTTTAAAAAAAATTGTTTTCCCAGAGGTACTAGCCATAAAAAATGGGTCAGCTATCAAGTCATTTGCAAAGAGGAATTAAATTAGAACCGAATGAATCAAAATACATTTGTTCAGTCAGCTACATAATCAAAGGATAAAGATTCCAACTGTATAATTTACTATTCTACTTCCCAAAGTAATCCTTTTTGTTATAAATATTTTGCTGCAAGTTTAGCTAAAGTTAGTTTTAGATTTAGGGATAAACACAGTCACATAGCATTTCACAGAAACTGGGAGCAAGTCTATTTTTAAGGTAGAGCTATGGTGGCATCACAAAAGAAGTCCAAGAGAGCAGATACAGAAGTCCATAAACTTATTGGCACATTGAGATATGAATCCTGATTATAATTCTCCTCAACTGGTTATTATTATGAAAGAATCCAAATACAAAGAGTTCCCTAATTCACCAGTATTTGATGTTTTGTAAGATTCAGTATCTTAGAGTTTCTCTCCTGTAGAATGAAAGAAGTTTAGATGTTTAGACATACAGCTTAACTTCAAGGTGGCATGGCTGTTTTTGAATAGTGGGCTTTTGACAATGAAATGAACTCCTCTGATCATGTAAGCAATGAAGTGGGGGGGATTCAAACTGGGCACCTAAGGTTAAGCACTTCAATTGGCAAATGCAGGCTATGACCAATGGGACTTGAACGGTGACCAGATTTCAAAGTCTAAGCAGCTGCAGTTCCCATGAATTTACTGTAGAATTTAAATCAATGGAAACTGTGTGTGACCATCCTATTTATTTCCACCACAGGAAACATTCCTTTCATATTCTATAATGGGCAGAAATGTGTGGTTTTGTACATTACTCTGCATTTTTAAAGCCTGAAGCAGCCATCTTAAAGTTAAATTCAGAAGACACAAAATATTAAAAGCCAAAAATGAAAAACTCCACACATAACCTGAGTTAGATAGCTGGAAGACAGACTCTCACCAATGACAACAAAGCTATTCTTCCAAAGAATTTATTTGAGATACATTTGGATTGGACTAAGCAAAGGAGTACTGCAAAGTTTTAAAAAATGGGATTTGTTCCTCTTTATTCTTGCAATACTGATCAGTACTCAAATATTATCACTACCGCTTTTCACTTACATTTCTTATTACCCATAATATGTAAGGTGTTGTGTGGTGAGCCTGCAAAAGCAGGCTCAGGACGTTGCATTGGTCCCGGGCATTCCAAAAACTACCCGGGACCAGACAGAGCAGCGCCGGCCTTGTGCGCATGCGCAAGGCACGAAAACGCTCTGTTCCTATTGGTTGACACTGACAGGGCTTCTGGTCACATAAAAAGGCTTGTGTGCCTTTTGCTTTTGCTTGGTTGTTGTAGAAGGAGAATAAAGTGTTTGTTCAGCATCGCCATGTGTCTTCATCATTCGCACGCGAACGAAGTATACAACACTGGCAACGAAGGTGGGATCCTTTGCAAGCTGAAACAAAAGATTTAAGGACTTCCCCAGGAAGTCCTGCAGAGGGGAAGACGGCGTCTGAATCAGCGTCCCAGCCTGGCAGTACAGTGAAGGTCGTAAAGTTTATGATGTCAAAGATTGGCCACTTGACTGATTTCGATGTCTACCCAGAGAGATGGAATTCCTACATAGCACGGGTGGAGAACTATTTCAGAGTAAATCAGATTAGAGAAGACGGTCTGAATGCAGCAACTCTTTTGTGTGCCTGTGGACAAGAAGCTTTTGACATCGCAGAAAATCTGGTGGCCCCTGCACCTCTGAAGTCAGTAACATATGCTGACTTGAAGAAAATATTGAAGGAACATTTCCATCCGAAGTTATCCGTCATTGCTTGGAAGCACCCGTACGAGCAGAGAGACCAGAGGCCGGGTGAATCTACTGCGGACTTTATTGCAGCCTTAAGGCAAGCAGCCAGACCTTGTGAGTTCAAGGATCTGGAAGAGAGGCTGCGAGATCATTTTGTCTGTGGCTTAAGGAGCAGAGATTTACAACAAAAGATTTTTGCAGGCGGGGCTGTAAAGGCCTTGCGCCTCGCCAGGAATTCTCCAGACACAGCTACCGTCCATCAAGAGGATGCTCGAAAAGGGAGAAGGGACGTCCGGTCAAGGCCCCAGCATCTCTTCAATGCTTCTGGTGCAGAGGACGCCACAAGCGAGCTGACTGCAGGTTTCTCTCCGCCATTTGCAGGCTGTGTGGCAGGCAGGGCCACATTGCCTCCGTCTGTTTGGGTCGCCAGAAGGTTCAACCTCAGGAAGAATTGCTTCAGAAAGGTACCAGGGTCCCCAGCCAAAACAGGGTGGGTTTCTGCACATCGCACAGGGGCATTCTAAGAACAGGGACACACAAGCCCTTAAGAAGAAACTTTCCATTAACGTAAGGTTGCAAAGAGTTCCCTTATTGATGGAGTTGGACACAGGGTTTTCTCTTTCCATTATTTCAATTAATACCTTTAAAAGGATTTGCAGCAGTAGTGGCCTTCGAGTTAAACTCAGGCCATCAAATCTACTACTCACTGATTTTCAAAATTCTATGGTGGGTGTTAAGGGGGAGGCCACCCTTAGGGTACAGTATAAGGATTTTGAAGGTTCCCTAGATGTGGTGGTTGTTGGGGGTGAACGTACAAGTCTTATTGGACTCGATTGGTTCGAGGCTCTGGGAATCCAGGTAACTGGGCTGCACAGCTTGCAAATGCTGGGCCTTGCAGAGGTTTGCAAGGAGTTTGCAGATGTGTTTAGTTCAGAGCTAGGATCCTACGACAGGTCTCCCATTTTGCTACGATTAGACCCAACCATCACACCCATCAGGGTTAAGCCTAGGAAGGTACCTTTTACCCTCAAACGTAAGATTGATGCTGAGCTGGAAAAATTGCTCCAGCAGGGCATTCTAGAACCTGTGGATTCTAGTCCATGGAAACCCCCATAGTAACGCCTCTAAAGGCTAATGGGGACATACGTATATGTGCAGACTATAAATGCACACTGAATAAGGTGCTGCAACAGCATGCTTAACCAGTGCCTTTGGTAAGTCACATTCTGGCCTCCCTCAAGGGGGGGGCGCATTTTTGCGAAGCTTGACCTGGCACAGGCTTATCAACAGCTACCTGTTCATGAGGCAGCTGCAGAGGCCCAGACTATTGTAACTCATGGGGGGCCTTCAAGGTCAAGAGACTGCAATTTGGGGTAAATGTAGCCCCTGGCATATTCCAAAGTGTGATGGAGAGCACACTTAGAGGTATTCCTGGGGTCTGTCCCTAATTTGATGACGTCCTCATTGCTGGGGAGTCATCTCAAAATTTAGCAGAAAGATTAAGGACTGTCTTGCTTCGTTTTCAAAAAGCAGGCCTTAAAGCAAATATGGATAAATGTAAGATAGAAGTCACTTCTACTGACTTCTTAGGATTCAGGATTGATGCTCAAGGCATTCACCCTGCTGAAACTAAATTGCAAGCTATCCAGCAGGCCCCAAACCCTAAGTCTAAGAGTGAGCTGCAAGCCTTCTTGGGGGCTATTAAATTTTTACCATGCATTTCTCCCACATAAAGCTGCAGTGGCAGAGCCATTACACAGGCTCTTAACAAGCAGGCTCCGTGGCAGTAGACTAAAGTCCATGATAAGAGCTTCAATGAGGTTAAGGCCTTGCTCACTTCTAATGCTGTTTTAGCGCATTTCAATGAGCAACTGCCTGTTTGCATCGCATGCGATGCATCTCCTTATGAGGTGGGAGCTGTACTTAGCCATCTGAAGGCTGATGGGACACAGGTCCCTGTGGCCTATTACTCAAGGACTCTGTTTTCTGCAGAGCGGAATTATGCTCAAATTGACAGAGAAGCCGTGGCTATAGTGGCTGGCATTAAAAAATTTCATGATTTCTTATATGGCCGCCATTTCACAGTCTATACTGACCATAAGCCTCTGCTGGGTTTGTTTACCACTAACAAACAGACCCCACACATTATTTCTCCTCGTATGCTGAGATGGTCCATTTTTCTGTCAGCAAATGACTATACATTAGTTCACAAACCAAGAAAAGAAATGGGTCATGCAAATGGCCTGAGCAGATTACCCCTGAATCAATTAGAGCCACATCCTGCTCCAGCCATTATATTCTGTCCATTCAGGAGTTGCCTGAGTCTCCCTTCAATGCTAGGGATGTGGCTGCAGAAACTGCCACTGATCACACGCTTACATGCATGCTGACATGGGTGTTGTAAGGATGGCCTGACAAGTGCCCAGATACTGAGTTCCAAAGCTTCTGGCACAAGAAGCATGAGTTTTCCTCTTTCAAGGGTTGCCTGTTATGGGGTAGCAGGGTAGTGATCCCAGCCTCATTGTGGCCTAGAATCTTGATCTCTCTGCATGAGGGACATCCTGGTATAGTCAGGATGAAAGCGCTTGCGCGTAGCCATCTTTGGTGGCCTAGGCTTCATAAAGCTATCGAGGCCCAGGTGCATGGGTGCCAAGTGTGCCAACAGTCTCAGCCTGAAATGCCTCAGGAGCCAGTACATAGGTGGGAGGAAACTCAAACCCCATGGTCTAGGGTGCATATAGATTATGCTGGGCCCTTTCAGAGGTAATTCTTCCTGGTTGTTGTTGATAGCCATTCCAAGTGGCTAGAGGTTGTTCCTGTTTCCTCCACTACTACTGCCAGGACCATCCAGGTGTTGAGAGGAATTTTTGCATCACACGGTCTTCCATATGTTCTGGTTTCAGATAATGGCTCTCAATTTACGTCTTCTGAGTTCCAGGCTTTTCTTCAGGCCAACCTGATCCAGCATGCAACATTGGCTCCCTTCCATCCATCCTCCAACGGATTGGCAGAGAGAATGGTGCGCACCACCAAAGATGCTCTCAAGAAACTGACTTACAATAACTGGCATCACAGGTTAGCTGATTTCCTTCTTGCACACTGCACCACACCATGCTCAGCCACAGGGAAGAGCCCTGCTGAACTCCGTTGGGGTCGCCACCTCATCACTAAACTGGACAGGCTGCACCCTTACCGGGTGGCTTCACAAGTGTCACAACCACGGGCACCTAGGAGATTCCAGGTGGGCGGTCTGGTTTGGGCAAGAAACTATGGGCCTAGACATCTCTGGGTCACAGCTGTGGTCTGCAAGGTCTCTGGGCTGTTGTCATACGAAGTTGCCTTGGGTGATGGCCGCGTTCTTCGCAGACACATAGACCAACTGCATTGGAGACTGGACTCTCACTCTTCCACTCCTGGCTCTGCTTGGGGGGGGGAGGAGGACCATAATATGCATTCTGGGTCACAGTTTCCCAGGACTAACAGGTCCTCACAAACTGCTACTGAAGCTGTTTGGGATTCATCCCAAGGTTCCACAAGTGCTCCTAACAGAAATTCACGGGACAGGGTGTCATCCCACAAATCCATAATTACTCCAGATAGGGAGTCACACCGGGAGTATCCACAGTATTCACATATGTCAGATAGTGCTCCAGACAGGGAGACTGACCACACAATTTGTTGTATCCACACAAATCACAAGCAGCAAGAGAAAAGAAATTCCATCAGGGGCGCCTGCCTAATTCAGCAATTGCTCCCAAAAGGAAGTCACCAGCAAAGGGGGTTGCCATGGAGGCGACTCCTGACTCTGGCACCTCGGGCACATGCTTGGGGGCCACAGAGTACTGGGGCACTTCTGCTACCCAGCCCTCTCCAACTGCTGGCCTTGGGCTTGAGGGACAGTGTTCCCAAGAGGGGTCCATTGTGGACTCGGGGACTTCCACCCCTCCAAGGTATGCTGGCTTGGACTTAGAGGGTCCAGCCAGCCAGCAGCTGGGTGGGTCAACCAGGTATTTGGGGCAGCAACGTCCTGGCCTGCCTAGCCTGGTAGGCAAGCAGGTGGGCCAGGCAGTCTCTCCGGGCCTTAGAAGGTCGCAGCGGGCCAAGTGCCCACCCAAACATCTGAGAGACTTTGTGAGGTTGCTGTCAAATCATGAGGAACCTGCTCATGAGGTCCCAGAATAAGGGGAATAACTCATGGGTAGATTATTTTGTATTATTTTTTATTTCGAATACATTTATTTGTATTAATAAATACTGAAGGGGGTTTGCCTGAGGGAGACTCGAGATTCCACACTCTTTGCATTTGAATAATGTAACTGTATGCCACTGTTCCCAATGCACGACGTACATGTGTGTACGCGAAGTATGTTCCATCTATGGGGGAGGGATGCTCTGTCCTGAGCCTGTTCGGGACATTGCATTGGTCCCGGGCATTCCAAAAGCTGCCTGGGACCAGACAGAGCGGCACCGGCCTTGCGCGCAAGTGCAAGGCACGAAAATGCTCTATTCCTATTGGTTGACACTGTCCAGGCTTCTGACCATATAAAAAGGCCTGCATGCCTTTTGCTTTTGCTTGGTTGTTGTAGAAGGAGAATAAAGTGTTTGTTCAGCATCACCATGTCTTCATTCACACGCGAACGAAGTATACAACATAAGGAATTTTATTTACAGTGAGATCTCTCCTTAAACATATCTGCCACTGAAAGGGATTTCAAAATTGAGAATCTGGAGATATTTAACACCAATGTGAAGTTACATTTTTTTTTATCACAAATTTCTATTGGAAAGGAAAAATTGGGACATCTTGCCTAGGTACCAGTATGATCACTTGCATGCTTTCCCAAGTTCTTTCCATTGACTTCAAGGGTCTTAGCCCATGGAGCCCTAAGCTTTCTTTTTCAGTCATTGTGAAAGGCAAGCACAAGTAGCTTCATTTTGTCGATTTTTTGGCAGGACTCAACTGAGAAGACAGATGATCTAAGCCTGAAAATTAACTTTATTGTATAAATATCCCAGTTTCTGATAACAGGCATACATATTTATTTTGTGCCTTTTAGTTAGTGTTGACTTCTGGTAACTGCCTGGACTAATGCAATTCTCTTGGCAAAGTTTTTTAGATGTGATTTGCCCTTGCCTCCTTCCTAGGACTGACAGAGAAGGACTGGCCCAAGATCACCCAGCTGGTTTTCTGCTTCAGGTGGGACTAGAATTTACAGAATCCCAGTTTCTATTGCAGTGCCTTAACAACTACTCCAAACTGGCTCTGATTTTACAGTAGGAGAATATTAGTTCTTAAGAATGTTTTCCTTATTGCTGAACCTGTTGCATAACCTGTCTTCAGAGGGTCCATAAGAACCGTCTCCCCCCACCCCTTGGATATTTAATTCAACATGTAGTATGAAAAGACAGGGAAGAAAAACATTGAAAGTCTCCTTTCAATTTCATTACAAAGAGATATTATGAAGAAACATCAGTGTGTTCAGTAGCCTTCTGTAAAGATTCTTTCATTCACATAAGTGTGTAAGAGTATCTAGCTTGCAAGTTGCCTTTGTATATATTTTACTAGAAACAGAAGAGTGCATATCTTTACATTTCTGTATCCCACAATTTGTGTTATAAATATTCTTATGTAAATTTTGTTTGTTAAATTTTTCACTCATATTCTGTGGACTGACAGGGGTATCCATGAGAAATTTGGTGTGAGATATTTGAAGACTTTTTCCAAAAAAATTGCAGTACAAATGCAGTAGATATTAAAAGGGAATTTAAAGCCCACAACAGAGTGAAAGAAATCATTGTTTGGAAAAGGAAAATACATGGAACAAAGAAAGCAGCCTATATTCTGAGTATTCCCCCAGTTCTTTATTATTTAACTTTCTGGGGGGGAGTTCTATTTCTGATTATTGTAAAAAATATTTTTAGGTATAGATAAATCCATGTGGAATAATAACTTTTTGTTTAGTTAGTTTCATGTTTGGGGGGTTCTGCACAGATTTTTAACAGTATTATTTAAAGGGTACTAGCAACTGTGCAGCCAATTCAAACTTATACTTCTCAACAATGAATAAATAAAACTATTTTAGTAAATAGTTTACTAAAAAATAAGCCTTTGGGTTGACAGGCATATTATTACTGCAAGTTGTTAATGTCAATTGCATGGGGTTGATGTATTTTTAAATATCTTACACACTCTATACCCATGGTGGCGAACCTATGGCACGCGTGCCATAAGCGGCACGCAGAACCATCCCTGTGGGCATGCATGCTATCACCCCAGAGGGATGCCGGGCCAAGCTGCTCCCCTCCCCCTCTCCACATGCACCAGCACTCTTGCTCTCTTTCTCTCTCTGCACTGGGAGTCATGGAGCAGCTGCAAGAGCTGGAAGGGGAAAGGGGAGAAGCCAGAAGTGGCGCAGAGAAAGAGGTGTCGAGACGAGCTCAAGGGCCGGGGAGGGAATGGGGAAAAAGATCGCTCTTGCCACAATCTGCCTTCTGCTGGCCACTGGGAAGCCTGGCGGCACATCTTGGCATGGCTACAACGGGAAACTCCAGTGCCCCAGGTTTTAGTGCAGCAGCGGGACAAAACTCACCAAATTGCTGAGTTCTCTTTGTGTGGGTTTGTGGTGCCTTTGTAAGAATGGCTGCTCCCCTCTGCCTTCCCGTCTCCCCTTAGCTAAGGGGCGCTTTGGCATGAGCAACTGGGGGAAGGGGAGGCCTGGCTTCTCTCAGGGGGCCAAATTAAACGCGTGTTGAAATGGGAACCTCTGAGTCAGGGGCAGCCAAAGTTAGCCCTCCAGCTTGGGAGAGGAACTCCTTCCTTTCTGCACAGAGCGACTCCCACCTCCCACAGCAAAACTCTGCAAAGGCAAGAATCACGGAGATTAGGCAGTGAGTAAAACATGCAAGATGATCGAAAGCCTTTCTTAAGATTTTAGGGGGGCGGTGGAGGGGGGGAAATGGCATGGAAAGTTTGGTGGACGTTGCTAAGAAGTGGGTGAACGACTTCAGTTCCAGAATCATGTGGAAACATATGCAATATCTGGAGTGTGGGTTGGAAAAGGGTGAGCTATTATTTTATTCTTTTGTGAGTGGAAGTCCCTAAATTGGGGGGAAAGGCGGGGGAGAAATAATCTATATGTTGAGGAATTCAACTTTGGAAATGCTGGATAAACCAGTACTGTAAACTCCAACTGCACTTGCAATGTGACAGCAGTTAAATGGGGCGTTGTCTTACCTGAATGCCTTTTCTCAGCATGATGCTGTAGAATCCACCGGTGGGTAATTATAGCCTTCCTGCTCAGAAGAGACTAAGTCAGAACTTTAGCCACGCCTCCCTCTGGGAGTATTCTCCAGTTTTTGATGAGGCGAAGCATCCACGACAAAGTCTGACGCAATGGCTCCAAAAAGAAAAAAATAAGACACCTGCCTAGACAGTCTGAAGGGAGGGTGTGGATTCTACAGCATCATGCTGAGAAAAGGCGTTCAGGTAAGACAACGCCCCTTCTCCAGCATGATGCCTGTAGAATCCACCGGTGGGACATACCAAAGCCCTGCATGTCCCTACGAGTGGGAGTCTAGGCTTGTGTCTCCCGAGAAGAAACAACTTGCTGCAGCACTCTCCTGCCAAACGAGGCATCTGCCGCTGCAAAACTGTCAATTTTGTAATGTTTGACAAAGGAGGATGGGGAGGACCAGGTCGCTGCCCTACAAATCTCCTCTACCGAGGCCTGAGTAAGCCAGGCCGCAGAAGTGGTAGCACTCCATGTGGTGTGAGCAGTAATGTGCAAAGGAATTGGAAATGACAGAGAAAGATAGGCCCTAGCAATACATGCCCCAATGGTCGAAGAAGAAACCTTCTGACCCATGGAAGAGGGCTGAAAGCACACGAACAATGCCTCTGATTTGCGAAAGGCCGAGGTCCTCTTAACGTAATGAAGCAGGGCCCTACGTACGTCTAATTTATGCCATCGTCTCTCTAAACGATGGGAAGGATTTGGACAAAAATTTGGAAGAACAAGATCCTGCGAGCTATGGAACCAAGTGTTGACCTTTGGGACAAATGAAGGGTCCAAATGCAGGATTACCCTATCCTCGAAAAAGGTACACAAGTCACTCCGAACTGAAAGTGCAGCTAACTCTGAAATCCTCCTGGCCGAAGTGATAGCCACCAGAAAGGCTACCTTCAAGGAAAGGTAGTGAAGCGAACAAGAACCAAGGGGCTCGAATGGCGGTGAAGTCAATGCCTGCAGAACCTTAGGCAGGTCTCAAGACGGAAAATGATGAACCACAGGTGGCCTAGCATTAACCGCCCCCTTTATAAAGGCACTTACAGCTGGATGTTGTGATAAAGGGGCAAGGTTATCACAGGTAAGGACCGTTTGCAGGGCCACCGCCTGTCTACAGATGGTATTAAGTGCAAGCACCTTATTTATGCCTTCCAAGAGGTACTCCAAAATGTTAGGAATAGTAACAGAAAATGGTGTAAGGCTCTGTTTAGCGCACCACGTGCAGAAGTTCTTCCACGTGGCATCATATATCCTATTAGTCGAAGGATGTCTCGATGCTTGGATTATCGAGATCACCCCCGACGAATAAGATTGTCTAATTAGACTTTCCCGCTCAAGTGCCAGGCGGCTAACTGGAGCCACTGTGGATCCGGATGTTGAAGATTCCCTTGGCTGAGAGACACTCGGTCCGGGGGAATCTTCCAGGGTGGCGAAAGTGAGAGATCTACAAGGTCTGCAAACCACGGACGCCGTGGGCAATGCAGAGCAATTAATATTATCTCCGCCCCTTCCTGAATTAATTTGCGAATTGTTGCCTGCAGCAACGGGAGGGGAGGGGAGGCGTAAAGTAGCCCCTCCGGCCACTTGCACCATAGAGCGTCTGTTCCCTTCACTCCCCTTGTCGGAAACCTGGAGAAGAACCTGGGAAGTTGGGCGTTCAGCGGAGATGCAAAGAGATCTAGATGTGGACGGCCAAACCTGGTCGAGATCTCTCCAAACAGGGTCGGGTCCAGCCTTCACTCTGAGTGGTCTACTGTGACCCTGCTCAAGGAGTCTGCTTGGTGATTTGCTTCCTGATATGTGTTCCGCTTTTATGGAACCCAGAGCAGACTCTGCCCACAGGCCCAGATCCAGGGCCTCCTGCATGAGTGCCCATGACCTGGTCCCTCCCTGCTTGTTTACGTGGGTCTTGGCTGCCACATTGTCTGTTAGCACCAGGACATGACGTCCCATGACTAGGGAGGAAAAGTGACGAAGAGCTAAATGTATGGCTCTGAGTTTGAGCCAATTTATGTTGTGTGCTAACTCCCGTCTTGACCACTGACCCTGGGTGAGATGGGTCTGAAGATGGGCACCCCAACCAAACAGACTGGCATCTGTAGTCAAGGTGAGCCTGGGGGGCTCCTTGAAAATCGTCCTTTTGGAAATTGCTGACGACGTCCACCACAGAAGAGATAGCAGGGTGTGATGAGGAACCCTGACCTTTCTGGTGGACGAACTGAGGTTCCTTTTCTGGAAGGGAAGGAGGAACCATTGAAGGTTTCTAGAGTGGAGTCTGGCCCACGGGACAATCCCCATGCAAAAAAACCATCTTTCCCAAGAGTTGAGACAGCTGTACCAAAGGTACTGTTCTCTCTCTCTCTCCAAATCCTATGCACGAGCTGTCGGATGCTGACCCGACACTCCTGAGAAAGATAAACCTTGCAGAGATCGGAATCTATGATCGCCCCTAGATGAAGCAGTCGCTTTGTGGGAGTCGTGTGGCTCTTTTTGAAGTTCACCGAAAATCCGTGAACCTGAAGGGTATGTAAAGTGACCTCTAGATCTGACTGGGCCGACTAGAGGGAACTGGACTGGGCCAAGATGTCGTCCAGATAGCATTGCATGCGCACCGGCAACATTCTGAGGTAAGCCACCAATATGGCCAGAACTTTTGTGAATACTCTTGGGGCCGAAGACAGGCCGAAGGGAAGGGCTCTGTATTGATAATGCCGGTGCGCGTAGCAAAAGCAAAGGAACCTGTGGTGATCCAGAAGAATTGGAATGTGTAAGTACACCTCTGTTAGGTCTATGGAGGAGAGAAAATCCCCTTTTCTGATGCTGGCCAAAATTGATTTTAGGGACTGCATTTTTAATCTTCTGTAGGTTATGAAGTGATTTCGCTTTTTTACGTCGAGTATTGCTCTCCATCCCCCTGAGGTCTTGGGAACCATGAACAGAATGGAGTAGAAGCCCTGCCTTTCCTGTTCCCGTGGCACGGGCTCTATTGCCCTGATTTCTACCAGATGGGAGATGGCCAAGGCCACTAAATTTGCTTTGGATGGATTTCGTGAGATGGGGCACTGTATAAAGCGACCTGGAGGGGGCAAATAAAACTCTAGGGCTAGACCGTGTTTTATGGTCTCTCTGACCCAAGGGTAGGTGGTGGTGAGCTCCCAGATGTCGCTGAACAGCTCCCTGACGTCACTTGGACCACCTGTAGGGACAGCCCCCAGCACCCCTAAAGGGACATTTGGATTGAAACTGGCCCTTGGCTGCGCTGCTCTGGCGGTCCTGTTGGCAATCCTGCCTGGGAGGAAAGGATCGTGAGCCTCTGGGCCAATCCCAGGACTGCCCGCTCCGAAAGGGCTGTCTCCATTTTCAGGAACCGCTTGGACGGAAAACCTGTCTACGGAATTCCTGCTGGGGACGCCTATCCAATCTCTTGGATGGGTGTACTAGGATCTTACGTTTATCCTTTCCCTCGATTATGTGTGGTTCAAGGATAGGACCGAATAATTGAGAGCCAGTGTACTTGGACGTGGACAGACGCCACTTGGACTTTAAGTCCATCCGCCACTGTTTGAGCCAAAGTAGTCTGCGCGAAGCAACAGTCGCCACTATGGATCTAGCTGAATACCTGGTGGCACAGAGAGAAGAATTTGCCATATATTCAGACGCTGCCAATAACTTCCCCAATGTTTGGTTGAGTGCGAACCTGCTCAGGCAGAACGAGTGACTGGAGTTCACGGAGCCACATGATAGATGCCCTTGCGAAGAAGGAAACTGAAGTAGTAGCTCTTATCGCCCATGCCGAGGATTGATGAACTCGATGAAGAGAGAATTTGAATTTTTTGTCCTCTGCCTTCAGGGTCTCAGCCATATCCCCTGGAATAGCAGAGGTGGAAAAAAGAGAAGTTAAAGGAGTGTCCATGGAAGGCACGTCCAAGAGGGACGCAAATGAGGAAGAAACATTGAACAGTTTCTTCTCTGTACTGTTGGGAGAAGGCACCGTCGCCAGAGAGGCCCACTGTTTCTCCACCGTAGAATGAAAAACCTGTGGACAAGGAATTTGTTTGTCCTCTGCCACCTGTTCAGCAAACAAGGGGTTGGATTCTTGGTCATCAGAAGTGGAAGGTTTGTCATCCTTTGCCGAAGAAAGGTTGACCATGGTACAGGCCTTAAGAAGTAGGGACCTAAATAAGGATGGATCAAAGAGACCCGAAGTTGATGCCTGTTCAGGCGCTGCCTCCTCATCCTCCGACAATGGCATGTCGGTCATCTCTAGATCCACCGACCCTTCCTCTCCTAATTGCAAGGAAGCCTCTGAGATACCAGAGCCTGGGACTGTGGCACGTTCCACTTGGGAATGGGGTGCAGAAGGAGGCAATGGAGGTTGAGATGGTGGTTGACCCCTAGAGGAAGACATGAATTGATCAAACATTTGTTGCATAAAGGTGTGAAATTGTTGTGACCACAGATCTTGCTGATCTCTAGTACTGACCCCTGCTTCGGTGGCTGCATGTGTGGCTTCAGGACCCTGTTGCATAGGTGAAGATGATGATGAGCGAGGGGGACCAACCTGTTCAGTTTCTCCCCGGGGAGACCATGCCCTAGGGCATCCTGGACAGGCACAAATTGCAGCTCAAAAGGAATAGGAGTGTCCAGTGGAGAGGGGGAAACTACTTCAGCTCCACTGGACCTGAGCCTTTGGGCTTTGGAGAACTCCCTCTCCAGCACCTGGTGTCGCCTCGTGGCCTCTCGCTCGGCTGCCTTGGATGGCTCCTTGGTAGACAGGTGCTTTGTTTTAGCTTTCTTCTTGCCCCCCCCCGCATCCAAATCAACAGATCTGTGCTTTGTTAGTATGGGGGGGTGCCAGAGCCTTGGTATGCCTGGGGCGAGAAACTGTCTGCCATTGCTATCTAGATAATCCGGGCAAGGGATACCTAGATGGTGGGGGGAACCCAAAGACACAGATCTATTCATCAGAGATGGGAAGCGACCCTCGCTCTGAACTACTGCAATGGCAAGAACAGCCAGACAGATCCCTAGAACTGTCTGTGAAGGCCGAGTGGCACAAGGCCACAAACTAAACCAGTAACAGGTGGAATAATAATAAAACTCCCCTTCGTCCAAATCAACTGCAAAGGGAAACAGTACACAAGCTAAAGTTCAATGAATAGACAGTATATGTATGTAAGACAATAGGTCACCACAAGAGTGATTTTTAAAAACAACCTGCAAGGGTTTTGTTGTGCAACTATCAGAAACTTCTTTTTTTTTTCCGGTGAAGGCCTGACTCAGCAGGCTATATCTGATATTAAGCAGGCCCACAGCAAGCGAGGAACACGAGATCCCTACAAAATGGCCTCCGTTCCTGAGCTCCGTCAAATGGCGGCCACGCCTGAGTATCTTCCAAAATGGCAGCCACGCCTGAATCCTTCAAAATGGCGGCCACGTTAGAAACACGCAGTCAATGGCGACCGCACCTCTTAATGCCTTGTAGAAAGGCGAGAGGCTGAAGAATGGAGGATTAAGATAAGCAAGAAAGCCTCTAAGCCAACCAGGATCGCTTCCCCCCACTCAGAAGGCACTTGCGATTGAGTTGCACAGCTCTGCTGCAATCCAGATCCACCTGCTTCGTCCACCGCAGCAAGGAAGGAGGAAACCCTCTCCCGATGAAGACGGCTAAGAGAAAAGCCGTTTTGCCGATCTGCTTGGCGATCGGCTGAATGGGAACGAAAGAAATGTTCCACAAGCAGTCTTCCCAGATGGAGCCTGTTAGGCTCTTAAGGCCCAAGGCCGAAATAGTCTGAAGAAATGCAGCCAAATGTAGACAAATTTAGGTCCAATTAACAACAAAAATCTTTTAGAAAATACCTAATTAAGTTTTGGATTGAAAACAAATTAAAAATGAATCAATGTAAATCAATTTAACTCTCTAAACCTAGTCTAGCTAAGAAGCCACAAAAATTGCGTCCTGCTGAACTGTAGACTAAGTCAAAAACTGGAGAACACTCCCAGAGGGAGGCGTGGCTAAAGTTCTGACTTAGTCTCTTCTGAGCAGGAAGGCTATAATTACCCACCAGTGGATTCTACAGGCATCATGCTGGAGAACAGTGGTGTCACATTTCAAAGTTACAGTTAGAGTACTCTGATTGCAGCTATTTTCTTGCAGGTATGTGGAATGGAGTGGGACCCACAGGTTTTGCAAAGTGAAGAGAAAAAGTTGGTTACAGTTTATTAGGAAAGATAAAGTAGACAACCAAGAATGCTTAATTGACCATTCTTCATCCAGATTTTAAATCAATTGCATCTGCTAATACAGGTGTTCTGAGACACTCTTCTGTTTTAACTTTTTTTTCCTTGTTGCTTTTTGGAGTTTTTATCCTGCTTTTGTGAGAGGATAGCATTTGGAAGGGGGTGTAGCTGCTCCCTTCCCCCCCCCCAAGCCATCAGCTGAGCAAGATGCCCGCCTGCCCGTGCTCTTCCCCCTGTCCGAGGCTTTCATTGTCGTGAGCATTTCTGTTGAGGATTGGCAGGGGGGCTGTTTGGTTTTTATTCCCGTCCCATCTGCTGGGTGGTTGCAGCAGGTTTTGGTCTCTTCTGTCATGCTTTGAGGTTACCCATGAAGCACATTTGTTTTTTGGGGGGATCCCTACTCCAGTTGCTAAGCTTGCTTAAACCCTCTTCCTCCGCTTCCTCATCACCGAAGCCCCCCTTTGTCTGCAACCAGCCCCTGCCCCGGCCCATGCCTCACCTTGCTCCACGGCAATGGTGCCCCCACCCTGTCCCATCCCTCATCTCACACTGCAAGACGAGCCTCCTGCCCACTGCCCCATCCACCAGAGACCCCCTGGATCTCCCCCAACTCTCCCCAGGAGCAACATTGATGTGGCCACACCCACCCTGGCCATGCCCACCCAGTCTGCCATTACCACCATAACCATGCCCACCCAGTGGGCCATGCCCACCCAGCACCTGGCAATACATAAATGGCTTTTGAGTTGCAGCTTGAACACTTAGTCTCTAAAAGGTTTGCCATCACTGCTCTATACAGTAGATAGATGATCTGATACATACTGTGTTCTTTCCCATTAATTCCTTCAAGTAATTAAAATTTACTAATTTTTCCAATTATGGAAAGAAGAGGTGAATGATATGTAACCTTGCAGCTGGGATGTTATTCCAAAAGTAATAAGAATGAAAAGGGAACTATCACTCTTTGGGGTCTTGGAATTGATCGATGGTCCTGAAGAATCTGATCATTTAACCTGACCAAAACTCAGCTTGTTTTGCTCATACAAGTAAAATAGCTGAGCAGTTTTTGTAGTAATTAGAGAGCAAGGACCTGAATTGGCATTTCCACCATAAGTACTTTTATATTTAATATCTCAGCTAGTTTGGATGACTTCCATATACAGCCAGCAGAGTTGATTATATAAACTGTTTTTAAACAATTTAAATAAGGCATGGTATGCTCATGAGAATGGGTTCAATGTCAGTTTTAGATGTTGTTTTTTGTTTTTTTTAAAGTCCCTTTTTAATGTTTCTGTATTATTTCCTCTTACTTCCTCTTGATTTTTATATTTTGATATAAAAGAAAAATGAGAGACAGCAGGCAGGGAACATATTGAGATACAGCACAGTCCACACTTCAGTATAATTTATTGAAAATACTTATTATTAAACACAGGAAGACATGAATAAATTAAATACAATATTAGCATTATTAGTCACAAATAAGGTAGGAAGGAAAAGAAGAATGCCAAGATTTCTCTAGCAAAGAGAATGCCATTT
Source organism: Bothrops alternatus (assembly GCA_034064705.1). Lineage (NCBI taxonomy): Eukaryota > Metazoa > Chordata > Lepidosauria > Squamata > Viperidae > Bothrops > Bothrops alternatus. Next base: position 9,994,420 of record JARGCV010000006.1, on the reverse strand, counting down.
GTTTGCTAAATTTATTTATTTGAATTAATTAGCTGCCCAACTTCAATGGACCTCCTTTCCTCTAGGAGCTAAAGATAATGTTAATATTCCTCCACTTTGCATTTGTCCTCAGTTGGTGATATAGACTGAGCAAGAAAGAGTAACTGGTCCAAAGTTTTAGTGAGCTCCCTGTAACTGGTTTTACTCTTTCCTAGTCCAGTATCCTAATCACATTGGTTCTTAAAATATGACATACTTAGCATCAGGATGCAGTAAATTAATCTGCAGTTATAACCATACTGTCAGCATTAAAGACAGTCAGATCAAGAAACCAAAATAATAAATATTAATACTACTTTTCTTGAAAGACTAAAGGAATCTTGCAAGACCAATGTCAACGCTGCTAACATTGTATGTTCTTGCTTTGACAATGATAGAGATGCAGCCTTTTTCTTTCTGTTGTTTTACTCTTAGAGTTAGATGATGCTGGGGGGAGGTGAAGGAATGCGATGGGAATTAGTTAGACATACAATATCATAACAAGAGCTGATAAAGAATGGAGGAGAGGAAACTGGGCAGGAAGCCAGCATCTCAAACTAATTGGAGAATGTGATTTATGACTGTTAGTTGTAGGAAGGAATTGTGCTTTGATCTATGTGCTGAAGGGAGGGGAAGTCAGATTTTGGCTTCAACTATGTACATACCGAAGCTATGCTGTTCGATTAAAGATTATTTAAGGTAAACAATGCCTCAAAGTTCTTGGAAGGGTTTCATCTTTTGGAACCATGACAACCAAAAGCACATCTCCTCTCCTATGCCTTTACATTCCAGACATTGGGGAGGTCAAGCCTCAATTAAGGTACTTTTTCAAATTGCATGTCTGGTGTGGGTTCAGGTTTTGTTTATTAGACTATTGTCTAGGCTGTGTCTCTTCCTCCTGCCTCTCAAAGTTATTTTCACAATCCATTAAGCATATCTGCAGCACAGATAACAATTCTTACATAGTTTTATTGCTGTGACAAAATATGTCTATTCTTGCTATTGAAATATACCTTGTTTAACTCAGTTATATTTAGGGCAACTGAGTTAAAATTGATTAAAAACCAACCGAGATAGAAATGCATCTTTTTAAGGATTTAGGTATTGGCAATTTTGTATCTGTAACTAAGCATAAGTTCCTATTGAACAACTAGATAATTTGTAGATGGAAAGCATTTTAATCTGATGTTATAGGGAGAAGAAACTCCTCAGTCTGAAGACAACTTTATAAAGGCTGATCAGCCAAACTGTATATCTTTGTGAATTCAATATTCACATAAATGGATATGTGATTGTTGTAAGTAAGTTAGTTCCCTTTTTATTTTTTTCAGTGAAAAATTTCCTTTGAGGAATTGAAGAATTGTGATTACTCTACTTTGGAAATATTTCAAATTGGTAAACTAGAAATTGGACAGTTTACTAGAGGTGACAAATAAGTTGAAAAGGATATTTTGATGAAGCTTGAATCAATGTACAATATCGCTTTTCCTATTCTCAGTCTTACAAGGTAAGAAAAGGGATGGAAATGAAACTTTATTTTCTGTTTGTTTTTTGATAGAACTTTTGATAGATACAAAACTGGAATCCCACAAAACTTGCATTTTGGGTCTCTCCTGAAAAGGAGTAACAATTAGATTTCCACATACTTTTCATATGAATAGATAAAAATTCTTCTAGCTCGCCTATAATAGAAAGTGCTTCAACTTTAGCTAAATTAGTATAGCTAGAAATCAAATACTAAACCGAAGAAGCCTTGCAATCTCAAACAAACCTATGACATTTTCTCCTGAAGTTAGTTTCTAGTAATTGCATATGAATAAAAGAAATAAAGGTCTGAGTACATACTGAAATTCTTCTGCTAAGCCACAAAGGGTCAGTCTTGCTGTTCAGCTCCACCTTATATACTGTATACTTTTAGTCAAAAAAGAACATGCCCCTTTTGACAAACATACCTTTTAAAACAGAATAAAAGTTTGCTTGTCAAACATTCAGATTTCAAAAATTGTCTTAGCATAAAAGTAACTGCAAAAAAGCAGTTTGATAGTATGCCAATTAATGAATTTTACAGGACTGTACAAAGCATTAGAAAGCAGAGAAACAGCACTTCTACTGGTCTATCAATGAAGCAAATAGATAATAGAAGGCTCCAAAATATATAGTCATCCCAAAATCTTCAAAATAAATGCACTAGACTACTGAAGTACAGAGATATTTTAATGTTGCAAGGAAAGTATTTCATTTTTGTTAAAACATCCCTGAATACTTTGCAAATGTTATTCATTTTAATTATTCTAAACTCAGTTGCAAGTTAACAGTTAAAATGCTATTTATATGCTTTTGCTATCAGATATCTGCTACTAGATAATGTCAAATGTTGTTTGAGATATGTTTGACACTATTCAACTTGAGCTGAAATTAATTTCTAATTATTTTGTATTTCTAGATTTCAAATTCATCATTTCACTAACTCTAGTATTCAACATTCACTCAGACAACCTCTGACACAGTATTTGCAATGTTATTTGTATTGTCATTTTTTATCACAAATAACAGGTGACCTACAAGTACTTACAAAATAGAACATATGGATTAACCTGAAGCAGCATCCTGGATTCATAGATTTAATAATTTTTCCTTTTTATGTGATGATTCTATATATATGTTTGGACAAACCACCAACTAGTTTGAGCAATTTGTTTGTCATAACTAAATTTTCCAAAGAAAATCCCCTGACAAATTTACCTTACTATAATAGTAATAACAATAACAATAACAATAATAATAATAATAGTAAAGTTGGAAGGGACCTTTGAGATCATCTAGTCCAACCCCCTGCTCAGGCAGGAAACCCTATACCATTTCGGACAAATGGCTGCCAAGTCTCTTCTTAAAAACTTCCAGTGTTGGAGCATTCACCGCTTCTGGAGGCAGGTTGTTCCACCGGTTAATTGTTCTCACTGTCAGGAAGTTTCTCCTTAGTTCTAGGTTGCTTCTCTTGATTAGTTTCCACCCGTTGCTTCTTGTCCTGCCTTCAGGTGCTTTGGAAAATAGCTTCACTCCCTCTTCTTTGTAGCAGCCCCTGAGATATTGGAACACTACTATCATGTCCCCCCTCGTCCTTCTCTTCATTAAACTAGACATACCCAATTCCAGCAGCCGTTCCTTATATGTTTTAGCCTCCAGTCCCCTAATCATCTTTGTTGCTCTTTGTTGCTAGTAGTTAATGAATCTCTACATTCAGTTCCAGCATGTATTCAAAAGTGATGGCAGTACCATGGTACTCAAAATTATTCAGAAAATAGAGTCTGAGTATGCATGCACTCAGACATTATGTAAATAAAGCAATGAAGAAGGGGCACTTGACTTTGGTAGCATTTTTATAATGCAAGAATTCACCTAATTAGGAACAATTGCATGCTAAATTTATTTCATGCAATATTAAAACATATAGAGGTTATCCCAAATAAAAAGGTGTAACTGTGTACAACAGCTTGTTCCATTTTTATTGCCAACTGCTTAACTGTAACATTTGTGCATTAGCTAAATAACATCTCAAGAATAGCTGGAGATGCAACCTTGATGTCTACTGATTGTACATATGTGAGTTTGTGCTCTCAAAGGATGATCCTTAAAACATTCCCTGCTGGAAGCTTTTGTGCATATTGTAAAAGGACTGATGCTAAGTACCAATTTAGCCAGTGTATACTTGCCATTTTAAAAAAAAATTGCATACTACTTATGTGAAAGAGGAATATTTGAAATTTAGACTGAATTACACCAAAATGTCATTGTAGCAGCTATTCTTTCCCATAGGTACCCTTGGTCCCTTCTGGTTTTAAGTATGGCAGTGACAAGATATATTACTGTAAATGTTTAAAGAGCCTGGTGTTTAAAAAAGCCATAAAGACATTAAGCAATAAAAAAGCAAGTGTATTATTTATTAATAGAAAAAATATATATAAGCCCAGAAGTATTTCCCATGCAATTCAAGGGCTGAGCAAGGAAATACAGATTGTTGTATTTGAAAACCACCACCAGATTTTGTTGCCTTCAACTGTTTAACAATTCATTTTAATTTTTTTCTTGCAATTGTCTTTTTATTTAGGGTAAACTGTACAATGGCAGAACCTGGGAAACTAGAGTGGAGGAACCTATTTTGCTCTGACACAAGTATGAACCTTGAGAAAGCAGGCAGAATTCTCTGTATTGTTCACCCAGCCACCTATGTATTACTATATAGATCTTGTGCGTGTTGCTTGGTTAAAGCCATGCATGAACTGACTGACAGCTGGGTACTTGCAATGGAGGTGGCATATCTGAGAGAAGAGGTGGTTCCACAGGCCTTGAAGAGGCAGTGACATGCCTCTTCTTCAAGAGTCTTTCCCAACTATGTTAGACAACTTTTGTCCAGTCTCCAATCTTCCCTTTTGGGGAAAGGTTGTTGAGATGAAGCGTTGACTTACCTGAACGCCTTTTCTCAGCATGGGGGGATGGAGAATCCACTGCTGGGTATTCAATGCCTACCGCCCAATCACAGACTAGGTCCGAAATTTAGCTCCGCCTCCTGGCTTCCTTCCCCAGTTTTTGACAGGCGAAGCTCCTCATCAGGTCGGACCGTGTAGCTCCATTTCAGTGTCCTGTAAGAGAACTCCTGCCTAGACTAGTTAGAGGAGGGTGTGGATTCTCCATCCCCCAATGCTGAGAAAAGGCGTTCAGGTAAGTCAACGCTTCTTCTCCAGCATGGGTGGATTCCGAATCCACTGCTGGGACGTACCCAAGCCCTCATGAGTCCCCTTGGGTGGGAGTCTAGGCTATCTCTTACTAGGACTCAACTATCTGCTGCAGGGCTCTCCTGCCAAACGAACCCTCAGCTGCAGCAAATTGGTCGATCTTGTAGTTCCTAACAAAGGAGGACGGAGAGGCCCACGTGGCCGCTCTGCAAATTTCCCCCAGCGGTGCCTGCATGCGCCAAGCTGCCGATGTGGCCGCGCTCCTTGTGGAGTGCGCCGTGATGTTGCTTGGTACCTGCAGGTCCAATGATTCATAGGCCTTGGCTATGCATGCCCTGATCCACCTCCCAATGGTCGAGGAAGATACCTTCAACCCCTTGGAAGAAGGATGATAGGAGACGAATAGCGCCTCCGATCTCCTGAAAGTTGCTGTTCTATTAACGTAGTGGCGCAGAGCCCTGTGCACGTCTAATGTGTGCCACTGTCTCTCCAGACGGTGCGTGGGGTTCGGACAGAAGTCCGGGAGGATCAGTTCCTGGGACCTGTGGAACCATGTGTTGACCTTAGGAATGAAGGTTGGGTCCAGCCACAGAGTCACCCTGCCCTCTGCGAACGTGAGCAGGTCCGGGCGAAACGACAGGGCCCCCAACTCGGAAATCCGTCTTGCCGAGGTGATCGCCACGAGGAAGGCCACCTTCAGCGTCAGGAAACGGAGTGAGCTGGTTCCCAGTGGTTCGAAAGGAGCCTCAGTTAGCGCCTGTAGCACCTTGTGTAAATCCCAGGATGGGAAACGGTGGACTGCAGGGGGCCGTCTCGTAGCGGCCCCTTTTAGGAAGGCGCTCACCGCTGGGTGTTGTGACAGGGTTCCCCGGTCTTCACAGACCAGGACCGTCTGTAGGGCTGCTACCTGTCTACGGATGGTGTTGGTCGCTAGACCCCTGTTCATGCCCTCCCACAGATACTGGAGGATGTCAGGAATGGTGACTGACAGGGGGTTTAACCCCTGCCTGCTGCACCAGGAGGAGAAATTCCTCCAGGTGGCGTCATATATCCTATTGGTGGAGGGTCGACGGGCATCCTGGATGACCGAAATGACCTCCTCTGAGAAGGCCTGCCTACTCAGACCCTCCTGCTCAAGTGCCAGGCGGCTAGTTGGAGCCATTGTGGATCTGGATGTTGGAGTTTCCCTTGGCTCAGAGATACCTGGCTCGGAGGGAGTCTCCACACTGGCGAGAGTGATAGATCTACCAGGTCTGCGAACCATGGACGTCTCGGCCAGTAAGGAGCAATTAGTATCACCTCCGCTTGTTCTAGAATCAGCTTGCGGATTGTCGCCTGTATTAAGGGTGGAGGAGGGAAGGCGTACAGTAGCCCCTGGGGCCACCTGCATCTGAGCGCGTCCGTCCCCTCCGCTCCCCGCGTCTGGAACCTGGAAAAGAAACGCTGAGTCTGAGTGTTTGCTGGAGACGCGAAGAGGTCCAGGCAGGGCGGGCCGAACCTGTCCGAGATTGCTTCGAACAACTCCGGGGCCAGTCTCCGCTCTGCGTGGTCTATCGTTGTTCTGCTGAGGGAGTCCGCCTGCTGGTTTGCCTCCCCCGATATGTGTTCTGCCCTGAGCGAGGCCAGATGCTGTTCTGCCCAAAGGCCCAGGTCCCTGGCTTCTTTCATGAGTGCCCCTGACCTGGTCCCGCCCTGCTTGTTTACGTGTGCTTTTGCTGTTACGTTGTCCGTCAGGACTAGCACATGATTCCCTGACAAGTGGGCTGAGAATTTCCGCAGGGCCAGGTGTATGGCCCTCAGTTCGAGCCAATTGATCCTGTGATGTAGGTCCTCCTTGCTCCACCTCCCTTGAGCTATTTTGTCCATGGAGTGGGCCCCCCACCCAAACAGGCTTGCGTCGGTCGTGACTGTGATCCTGTCTGGTTCCCTGAGCGGGGTACCCCTTCTTAGGGCGCCTGACCTCCCCCATCTGAGGGATGCTATGACCTGGGGTGGAACCCTGACCCTCTTGAGCGAAGCGCTCTGGTTCTGCCTTTGGTAAGGGAGCAGAAGCCATTGGAGACTTCTGGAGTGGAGCCTTGCCCACAGAACAATTCCCAGGCATGAAATCATCTTTCCTAGGAGCTGAGAGAGCTGTACTATGGAGACCGTCCTTCTCTGTGTTACCAGAAGCGCTAGCTTCCTCAGGCTCCCCCACCACTCCTGTGAAAGATAAACCATGCCCTGTTCTGAATCTATGATGGCCCCCAGGTGTAGGAGCCTCCTTGATGGTGTGAGCTGGCTTTTCTTGTGGTTTACTGAGAAGCCATGAGTCTGGAGGGTGTCTATGGTGATCCGAATGTCTGTCAGGGCTGCCTGGTGAGAGCCCGACAGGATCGGGATGTCGTGTTGATAATTTTAAAATGCCCACACACACCTTCGGGCACACATTCTCTCTGACCACCGGCTCTCAATTACTCGTTATTTTCTTAGGCCGGTGAATCCTTTCACCTCTGTTGGCCGGTAGCCGCCTGTCTCCCTAGGCCCAGGCCCAACGGGAGGAAACAAAGAGGCTTACCCGCCCTCTTTCTTGCAAGGATTTTTCGCGCCCTAGCGACGAAAACCAATCAGGCGGCGCGGACTGTCTGGCGACGCCCCCTTTACGAAATGGCGATTCGCGCCAGTAGCCGGGACCTCCCCCTTTCCAAAATGGCCGCCGCGCCAATTTTTTGGTCGGAGCTCTGCGCTCCCGACCACGCAGTGGATGCTTTCTACCGGCCCTGGTCTACCCGCTTGACTACGGATGGCTCCCGCCTCCTTTCACCGACCCGGTGATCCGGCGGCCTCCTCCCCGCCTTCAAAGAAACCCCACTTGCGGTTAGTCGTAGCGGTCCCCCGCTATTCTGCGGCGATCTGGTCGACGACCTCCGGCGACGTCCTCTTCCTCGACGCCTGCGATCCGGTGGGGTTCCTGTCCGCTTCCCGGGCTCAGTCGGGAGTCCAGGGATGTTCTTCTGTGACTCCCCGTCCCTCTCCCAAGGCCCAGGGCCTTGGGCGGTCGCCCTCACGCTCCCGACGGGGAGGAGGAAGGATTGGACCGAAAAGGCGTCCAATCACCAAAAAAGTAACTTAAAATTCAAAACTTCCCTAAATTTCGTCTATCCAATTAATATCTAACAAAAACCTGTAGAGAATATACTTTACCAGTCCTATTTAAGCAAAAAAAACCTTTCTACGGAGCTACCGAGAAGAGCTGTTTTGGGGCTTCAGACTAGGAAAAAACTGGGGAAGGAAGCCATGAGGCAGAGCTAAATTTCGGACCTAGTCTGCATTGAATACCCAGCAGTGGATTCGGAATCCACCCATGCTGGAGAATGTGTTTTGGTTACAATGGGGCCTTTGAAGAAACTGATTATTTAGACCATTTGCAAGTGAGTGTAGGCTGAGACATAGCTCAGAAGCAGCATTTGCTGGACTTGTGGATGGCCTGGGAATGAGCAGGGATGGGAAGGTGTAACCACTGTGGTTGTCCCTAATCTCTCAATAGCTTTTAATGCCATCAATCATGGTAACATTCTGGAATGAGTGCAGGTTGTGAGAGAATGAGATGTAGTATTATAGTGTTTCCTGTCCTTGTTGTTTCTCCATGGCCAGGGGCAATCAATATTGGTAAGAGGACTTCAGTGCTATTGAAGTCATGTCCTTTTGGCTTGGGGTTATGAGGGCATAGAGCTTAGGTTCACTCACCATGCAGCTGTGGGTGGTAGTGCCTCTGGTGCTTGGAATCGTCCATCTTTACCTTTGAATAAGATTGTACTGCCCCACTTGAATCTAGTAATTAATCTTATTCTGGGAGTCTTTACGGATTCACAGTTCCTGCTTGAAGAAAAATCAGGGGGATCTTTGCAGAGATTCATCTTGTGTACCAATTGACCAGGAATCCCTTCTTATGGGCACTCACACTTTGGTCACCTTACAGATGCATAGGATTGAATATGCATGGGACTGAAAATGAATATGAAAATATTCTAGAAACTATTGCTGGTTCTGTATGGCATGAACAGTGATGGGAAGTCCTGAACTGCACTGGCTACAAGTTGGCTTCCAGATGCACTTCAAGGTGCTGGTTGTCACATTTAAATTCACACATATGTAGAGAGTAAGGAAGATAATCTTGACAGATACATGCAAAAGTTGTTGCCTAGGCAAAAGGAGCTGAACCATTTTTTATATCCAGAACAGTTCAGTAACATTTGGAAATGGCTCAGACAAATTTCCCCCTAATTCACTGAACTATAAGAAGGAAGAGATGGTACTACCCAGTCAGTTAGCTTTCCTATGGAATTGATTTCCCAGTCTGCCTAGTGGGGCTGACAGTATCTGCAATGATGGACAGGCATTCTAATGTACACATAAACACACATAGAACTTTTCATTTCATTCTGCATCCCATTAACACAAATAAAAGAAATATAACACCACCGTAAATATCCTAAAACCCCAAATAGCCAACTTTCTTTTAGTGATCTTTGACCAAATGATCACTAGACCAGCTCACCTGCCAACTAAGACATATAAAACAAAGCCATGTTATTTCATAGAAGCTGTAAATTATATAGAATCTCAAGCCAGTTGGTGGGTGCAAGACAGGCAAGTGAGGGAGAATACTCCAGTCAGAATTAGAAGCCAAGAGCTGAGAGATAGAGAAAACATTTGACTTATATTGGAACTAATGCTGAAGAAGTTGTGTCATGCAGTGATTTATTTAAAGGTGAAACAGGCTAGAGTTGGGAGAAAGATTGGGAGATTGGCAAAAAAAAGAAATATGATTGCCCTGTAGATGTTTGCATTCTTTAAAGTCTATTTGTATCTTTTCTAAAGCAGAACTTATATATCACTATAATCAGCAAACATGAAGGTCCAGACCAAAGGCATCATCTGCTCTTCATGGTTCAACTACAATGAATGGAAGATATGCAACACTTCCACCATGGGCTGTGTTCTGTATGATTGTAATAAAGATACATGGAACTAAAAACATTGGCAGTAATAAGTTATAATAACAGAACAATGAACGCTCAAAAATATATAGGGTGTTATTATACTACAGCACTCATGCCTGAAATATTTAAAAATTGTAGATTTCAATTTTTATGCTGGATTTTATCAAAGCACATATTCTAAAATTATCCATTTTAGGGTCCATTTTTAGCAAATTAATATTTTTACCACCTAACAGAGAAGCAGAATTTTTTAAGCCTATAACTGTGACATTTCAATGGAATTAGCTGGAATAATAATTTTATCAAATCATATCTTTTTTTCATCTCCCCACCCAAAATACCATTAATTGAAACATTATTTATTACACTGAACTATATAAAAGTAAAGAAAACATCATTCTAAAAATACTTGCCTGGAACCACAAGTGGATCACAACATGCTACAATAAATATAGGCACATATTAGAAATCAGATGATATACAGGTAGTCCTTTTCTTATGATCACAACTGGGGTAGGAATCTCTGGCATTGAGTGAAATGGTTATTAACTGAGATGGCCATATGACTACTTCTCTCATTAACTACAATCACAGCATTCCTGGTTATGGTTAAGTGATTTTGTGGGTACTTAAGTGGGCTGAGACCCAGGGAAGGAGCACAGGATGCCTCAGAGGAATGGATGAGACCCTGGGAGACTCTGCTGAGGAACTGAAAATCCTCCCTGCTGAAATCTAAGGATTGTCAGCCAATAAAGGAGAATATTTGCAGCACAGGGTTGAAATGAGGACTTGTGGTGCTGTCTGATCTTGGTTGTTTTCTTTCAGACATTTCATTACCCAAACTGGATATTACTTAGTTTGGGTAATGAAACATCAGTAAGAAAACAACTAAGCTCAGAGAGCACCAAGGAGCCCTCAGGATTCTCAGTCCCTGAGCTGAGAGACACTTGCACCTAGCCTGCACCAGGCCTACAAGCTCCTCCCCCTCCACAGTACCCAACATTCTTTTCTTCATGCTGCCTCTTCATTTAGAAGACTAAAACCCTGTCAAAATCCAAACAGGATTTCCGACTCTTAAACAGACGTGTGCAGCTTTTGCTGGGCCTCTCCCACCTGTCTGAGACACTCTACACTCCTTACCATACCACGTTGCCTCTCCACTCTGCTTAGATTTCGGTTCCCTCTTGTCTCTCTGAAGGATTTCAGCTCTCCTCTGTGCACAGAAGAAATTCCTTTGATGGGGTACAAGAAAGAAAGTAAAATCTTAGGATTTCAGCTCTGTTTCTGCATTCTGCCGAAAGAGTTCAGCTTCCTTCCATGCACAGAAAGGAATTCCTTTGGCAGCATTCAGGTCACCAGACAGGCCTTTCAGCCAGCCCACAGAGACAAGAGGGAATTCTCTTGGTAGGCAGCAGCAGCTTGCAACCTTTCCTGCTGGCTTTCCCACTGACTTTCTGGAGAATCTGGCACAGAAGATTGCAAATGGCAATCATCTAATTGTAGAGTGCTTGGCAACTGGTCATAAATGTAAACAGGTTGCTAAGCACCTAGATCATGATCAGGTGATCAGAGTGGTGGTGGTGCACTGAAAGTGTTTTCCTGGCTATAAAGCACTATTTCTGGCTGTTGTAATTCCAGACCATCATTAAACAGTCATAAGTCTGTATCTATAAACATATTTGATTGATTTTAAAATAGAGGTCTAGGAGAATACATTATTGAAAACTGTCATGCATTTCCATCTACATCCCCTTTAATTTTCCAAGTACTTACATTTTTCATTGAAATAGTTATCAAAACATCAATCCAGCGTAGTCTACCATTATATTCCCATTTGACCACCCCAGATAGTTAATAGAGCAAAATTAAAAAAATAAAATAAAAATAACTGTTTGTATATATACTACATTTTTCTCCTATGTACATGTAAGTGTGGTGAGTTATACTCAATAAACAAAATGCCTATGCGAGGAATGAGATTGACTAACAATAGTAGAATGCAAATGGTTCATTGTCTGTATATATTTGGAACAGCCCTCAAACGTTTTGGGAGTAATGGTGCAGTCATGAATGAATAAAAAGCATAATTACATTCTTGCATTCAGACTTAAAATACTTTCTCAAATCTTGATTCAAATGAAATTTCAATGAAATTTAGAATCAGTAGTAAGGACCATATTGTTATGAATGGCTTCTGCAAGCTAGAATTCTCAAGTATTATTGCTTCGCAGGCAAAATGTTTATCTAGGGCAACTAGCCAAATACATCTTTGTATGCAACAATATTGACTATTTATTTAAATATTTGGATAACTTCTTGTACTTTTTTTAGCCTTTCAGTTTAAAATCCAGTTGTAATTTTAAGTCTCATTTCTACATAGTTTTTCTTTCAAGAAGTTCAGAGCCATTAAATAATGTAGTTCAAATATATTTGGTATTATATATTAGTGTTAATTTGCTCTGTGTTAAATTATTGTTTTTATTCTATCCCTCACACCTCTTTCTTGATTATCTATAAAAGAATTTATTAATATTGTTTACTCCATGTTTGCATTTTTTAAAAAATACAAAGTTCCTTCTATCCTGTTTATGAAGAATTGTTAATTTATTTTTTTATTTTATTCAAAAATGTTAAAATACAAAATACAAATACAAAACTTCAAAAAATTTATTCAAAAAAAGATTAAAAATACAATACAAAACAAAGACATTTAAAAAGTGCATTAAAAATACCTAATACGGACACACATATTACTCCCCCCAGTTGAATGCTGATTAATATGAATATTAATTTCCCACCCCTTGTGAACCAGGCCCCAAAAATGTTTAAAACTACTAAATCTATTTGCAGTTTGTTAATTTATGACATCTGTATAGAAGAAAGGCAAGATTAAAGTTTCAAAACCCTGTTAACAAGTTATTATTGCAATCAACTCATAGAAAATTTACCATGGCATCTTATCTATCCCAAATCATCCCAAAAGATAATAGTGATTCATCCTAGAACAAATATCCATGCTTGTTTCTTAATACTATCTGTTGTCTACTTCGTTCGCATGTGAATGATGAAGACACATGGCGATGCTGAACAAACACTTCATTCTCCTTCTACAACAACCAATCAAAAGCAAAAGGCACACAGGCCTTTCTGTATGGCCAGAAACCCGGACAATGTCAACCAATAGGAACAGAGCGTTTTTGCGTCTTGCGCAAGTGCACAAGGCTAGCGCCGCTCTGCCTGGTCCCGGGCAGCTTTTGGAATGCCCGGGACCAATGCAATGTCCCGAGCCTGCTTTTGCAAGCTCAGGACACAACACCCCTCCCCCCTAGATGGAATATACTTCACGTACATTCATGTATGCCATGCATTGGGAAGAGTGGCATACAGTTGCATTATTCAAATGCAAGGAGTGTGGAATACTTGAGTCTGCCCTCAGGCAAACGCTCTACAATATTAATACAATAAATCTATCCAAAATGAAAAAAATAATACAAAATAATCTACCCACGAGTTGCTCCCATTATTCAGGGGCCTCATGAACAGGACCCCCATGATTTGACAGCAACTTCACAAAGTCTCTCAGATTTTTGGGTGGGCACTTGGCCTGCTGCGACCTATGAGTGTTGTTGCCCTAAATCCCCAGGTGACCTTGGTGAGGGTGCCTGGCCTATCTGCTCGCCTACCAGGCTAGGCAGGCCAGGACTTTGCTGCCCCAAATACCTGGTTGACCCACCCAGCTGCTGGCTGGCTGGACCCTCTAAGTCCAAGCCAGCATACCTTGGAGGGGTGGAAGTCCCCGAGTCCACAATGGACCCTCTTGGGAACACTGTCCCTCGAGCCCAAGGCCAGCAGATGGAGAGGGCTGGGTAACGGACGTGCCCCAGTACTCTGTGGCCCCCAAGCATGTGCCCGAGGTGCCAGAGTGAGGAGTCGCCTCCATGGCAACCCCCTTTGCTGGAGACCTCCTTTTGGGAGCAATTGCAGAATTTGGCAAGCGCCCCTGATGGAATTCCTTTTCTCTTGCTGCTTGTGATTTGTGTGGATACCCCGGTCAGTCTCCCTGTCTGGAGCACTATCTGACATATGTGAATACTGTGGATACCCCCGGTGTGACTCCCTGTCTGGAGTAATTATGGATGTATAGGATGATCCCCTATCCAGTAAATTCCTGTTAGAAGCACTTGCGGAACCTTGGGATGAATCCCAATCAGCCTCAGTAGCAGATAGTGAGGGCCTGTTAGTCCTGGAAAACTGTGACCCAGAATGCATATTATGGTCCTCCTCCCCCCCCCCAGAGCAGAGCCAGGAGTGGAAGAGTGAGAGTCCAGTCTCCAAAGCAGTTAGTCTATGTGTCTGCGAAGAACGCGGCTGTCACCCAAGGCAACTTCGTATGACAAAGTCCCCGAGACCTTGCAGACCACAGCTGTGACCCAGAGATGTCTAGGCCCATAGTTTCTTGCCCAAACCAGACCGCCCACCTGGAATCTCCTAGGTGCCCGTGGTTGTGACACTTGTGAAGCCACCCAGTCAAGGTGCAGCCTGTCCAGTTTAGTGATGAGGCGGCGACCCCAGCGGAGTTCAGCAAGGCTCTTTCCTGTGGCTGTACATGGTGTGGTGTGGCGTGCAGGAAGGAAATCTGCTAACCTATGATGCCAGTTACCGTAAGTCAGTTTCTTGAAGGCATCTTTGCTGGTGCACACCATTCTCTCTAACAGTCCGTTGGAGGATGGATGGAAGGGAGCCGATGGTGCATGCCGGATCAGGTTGGCCTGAAGAAACGCCTGGAACTCAGAAGACGTAAATTGAGGGCCATTATCTAAAACCAGCATATCTGGAAGACTGTGTGATGCAAAAATTCCTCTCAACACCTGGATGATCCTGGCAGTAGTAGTGGAGGAAACAGGAACAACCTCTACCCACTTGGAATGGCTATCAACAACCAGGAAGAATTGCCCCTGAAAGGGCCCATCATAATCTATATTCATCCTAGACCATGGGGTTTGAGTTTCCCCCCACCTATGTACTGCGGCCTGAGGCATTTCAGGCTGAGACTGTTGGCACACTTGGCACCCGTGCACCTGGACCTCAATGGCTTTATCGAGCCCAGGCCACCAAAGATGGCTACGCGTAAGTGCTTTCATCCTGACTATATCAGGTTGTCTCTCATGCAGAGAGATCAAGATTCTAGACCTCAATGAGGCTGGGATCACTACCCTGCTACCCTATAACAGGCAACCCTTGAAAGTGGAAAACTCATGCTTCTTGTGCCAGAAGCTTTGGAACTCAGTATCTGGGCACCTGTCAGGCCATCCTGACAACACCCATGTCAGCACACGTGTAAGCGTGTGATCAGTGGCAGTTTCAGCAGCCAAATCCCTAGCATTGAGGGGAGACTCAGGCAACTCCTGAATGGACAGAATATAATGGCTGAAGCAGGATCTGGCTCTAATTACGTCATTACAGCAAAGCAGTGGAAGTGATGAACCGGTGCCTGGAGGCTGTTGAGGTCTGGATGGGTGCCAACAGGCTCAAGCTCAACCCTGACAAGACGAAGTGGCTATGGGTTTTGCCTCCCAAGGACGATTCTAATTGTCCGTCCATTACCATGGGGGGAGAAGTTTTGTCCCACTCAGAGAGGGTTCGCAACTTGGGTGTCCTCCTCGATCCACAGCTAAGCCTGGAACATCATTTTTCGGCTGTGGTGAGAGGAGCATTCGCCCAGGTTCGCCTGGTGTGCCAGTTGCGACCCTATTTGGATTGGGAGTCACTCCTAATAGTCACTCATGCCCTTGTCACCTCCAGATTCGACTATTGTAATGCTCTCTACATGGGGCAACCTTTGAAGAATGTCCGGAGACTGCAGGTTGTCCAGAATACGGCCGCGCGAGCTGTCTTGGGTCTTCCTAGACATGCCCATATCACTACGGCCCTTCGCGAACTGCACTGGCTTCCAATTGGTCTCCGAACACAATTCAAAGTGTTGGTTATGACCTATAAAGCCCTTTATGGCAATGGAACAAGTTACTTGCGGGACCGTCTTCAGCCTCATGAATCCCAGCGACCGGTCAGGGCGCATAGGGCTGGCCTCCTACGGGTCCCGTCTATCAAACAATGTTATTTGACGGGCCCTAGGACAAGGGCCTTCTCTGTTGCTGCCCCAGCCCTCTGGAACCAGCTTCCCTCGGAGGTGCATACTGTCTCCTCCCTCCTAGCTTTCCGTAAACTTTTAAAAACCCATTTATGCCGACAGGCTTGGGGGGTATGAACTTTGTTCTGCCCCTGGGCCAAGGAATCGCCTTCCATTGCTGAGTGTTTAATTGATTGTGTTTGCTTGTTGTATGTGTCGATTTTTTAATTGGATGTAATTATTGTTATTGATTTTTATCTTTGTCTATGTTCTTGTTGTGAGCCGCCCCGAGTCTTGGGAGAGGGGCGGCATACAAATTTAATAAATAAATAAATAAATAATTGGTTCAGGAGTAATCTGCTCAGGCCATCTGCATGACCCATTTCTTTTCCTGGTTTGTGAACTAATATGCTGACAGGAAAATGGACCATCTCAGCATACGAGGAGAAATGATATGTGGGGTCTCTTTGTTAGTGGTAAACAAACCCAGCAGAGGCTTATGGTCAGTATAGACCGTGAAATGGCGGCCATATAAGAAATCATGAAATTTCTTAATGCCAGCCACTATGGCCACGGCTTCTCTGTCAATTTGAGCATAATTCCGCTCTGCAGAAGACAGAGTCCTTGAATAATAGGCCACAGGGACCTGTGTCCCATCAGCCTTCAGATGGCTAAGTACAGCTCCCACCCCATAAGGAGATGCATCGCATGCGATGCAAACAGGCAGTTGCTCATTGAAATGCACTAAAACAGCATTAGAAGTGAGCAAGGCCTTAACCTCATTGAAACTCTTGTCATGGACTTTAGTCCACTGCCAAGGAGCCTGCTTGTCTAAGAGCCTGTGTAATGGCTCTGCCACTGCAGCTTTATGTGGGAGAAATGCATGGTAAAAATTTAATAGCCCCAAGAAGGCTTGCAGCTCGCTCTTAGACTTAGGGCTTGGGGCCTGATGGATAGCTTGCAATTTAGTTTCAGCAGGGTGAATGTCTTGAGCATCAATCCTGAATCCTAAGAAGTCAGTAGAAGTGACTCCTATCTTAAATTTGTCCTTCTTTAGTTTAAGGCCTGCTTTTAGAAAATAAAGCAAGACAGCCCTTAATCTTTCTGCTAAATTTTGAGATGACCCCCCAGCAATGAGGATGTCATCAAAGTAGGGACCGACCTACTGTCCATGACACTTTGGAATATGCCATGGGCTACATTTACCCCAAATTGCAGTCTCTTGACCTTGAAGCCCTCCTGTAAGTTACAATAGTCTGGGCTTCTGCAGCCGCCACATCAACAGGTAACTGTTGATAGGCCTGTGCCAGGTCAAGCTTCGGAAAAATGCACCCCCACTTGAGGGAGACCAGGATGTGACTAACCACAGACACTGGGTAAGCATGTTGTTGCAGCACCTTATCAGTGTGCATTTATAGTCTGCACATATACGTATGTCCCCATTAGCCTTTAGAGGCCTTACTATGGGGATTTCCCATGGACTAGAATCCACAGGTTCTAGAATGCCCTGCTGGAGCAATTTGTCCAGCTCAGCATCAGTCTTACCTTTGAGGGCAAAAGATACCCTCCTAGGCTTAGCCCTGATGGGCGTGATGGTTGGGTCTAACCGTACCGAAATGGGAGGCCCCTTGTAGGATCCTAGCTCTGAACTAAACACATCTGCAAACTCCTTGCAAACCGCTGCAAGGCCCAGCGTTTGCAAGCTGTGCAGCCCAGTTACCTGGATTCCCAGAGCCTCGAACCAATCGAGTCCAATAAGACTTGTACGTTCACCCCCAACAACCACCACATCTAGGGAACCTTCAAAATCCTTATACTGTACCCTAAGGGTGGCCTCCCCCTTAACACACACCATAGAATTTTGAAAATCATTGAGTATTAGATTCGATGGCCTGAGTTTAACTCGAAGGCCACTACTGCTGCAAATCCTTTTAAAGGTATTAATTGAAATAATGGAAAGAGCGGACCCAGTGTCCATCAGTAAGGGAACCCCTTGCAACCTTACGTTAATGGAAAGTTTCTTCTTAAGGGGCTTGTGGGTCCCTGTTCTTAGAATGTTCCTGTGCGATGTGCAGAAACCCTCCCTGTTTTGGCTGGGGACCCTGGTACCTTTCTGAAGCAATTCTTCCCGAGGTTGAACCTTCTGGCGACCCAAACAGATGGATGCAATGTGGCCCTGCCTGCCACACGCCCTGCAAATGGTGGAGCGAAACTTGCAGTTAGCTCGCTTGTGGCATCCTCCGCACTCGAAGCATTGAAACGATGCTGGGGCCTTGACCGGACGTCCCTTCTGCCTTCTCTCAGCTGACTGATGAAGTCTGTCGACCTCCTCTTTAGGATCCACTTCTGATCCTTCTCGAGCATCCTCTTGATGGACGGGAGCTGTGTCTGGAGGATTCCTGGCGAGGCGCAAGGCCTTCACAGCCCTGCCTGCTGCTTCCTCAGCTGCCACCTCTCACAGCGCATCTTGGAAGGAGACACCTTCTTTTGCAAAAATATTTTGTTGTAAGTCTCTGCTCCTCAAGCCACAGACAAAACGATTTCACAGCCTCTCTTCCAGATCCTTGAACTCACAAGGTCTGGCTGCTTGCCTTAAGGCCGCAACAAAGTCCGCAGCAGATTCACCCGGCCTCTGGTCTCTCTGCTCGAACGCGTGCCTCCAAGCAATGATGGATAACTTTGGCTGGAAATGTTCCTTCAATATTTTCTTCAAGTCAGCATATGTTATTGACTCCAGAGGTACAGGGGCCACATCTACGATGTCAAAAGCTTCTTGTCCACAGGCACACAAAAGAGTTGCTGCCTTCAGGCTGTCTTCTCTAATCTGATTTACTCAGAAGTAATTTTCCACCCATGCTACGTAGGAATTCCATCTCTCTGGGTGGGAGACATCTAAATCAGTCAATCGGCCAATCTTTGACATCGTAAGCTTTACAAACTTCACCACTCACTTCCTCTACAAGCTGCTGTTGGGGAAAGGGTCCTTTAGCCGAGGTCAACCTCCAGCGACACTGTACTGGCAGACTGGGACGCTGATTCAGATGCCGTCTTCCCCTCTTCAGGACTTCCTGGGTAAGTCCTCAACTCTTTTGTTCCAGCTTGCAAAGGATCCCACCTTTGTTGCCAGTGTTGTGTACTTCATTCACATGCGAATGATGAAGACACATGGCGATGCTGAACAAACACTTTATTCTCCTTTTACAACAACCAAGCAAAAGCAAAAGGAATGCAGGCCTTTTTATATGGCCAGAAACCCGGACAATGTCAACCAATAGGAACAGAGCGTTTTCGCTCCTTGCACATGCCCACAAGGCTGGCGCCTCTCTGTCTGGTCCCGGGCAGCTTTTGGAATGCCCAGAACCAATGTAACGTCCCGAGCCTGCTTTTGCAGGCTCGGGACACAACACTATCTTTTATCAATTGTTCTCTGAATAAATATGATAAATCCAATCTCCAAAGTCAATCTATCTTCCCAAAAAAATCCAGATGAAATTGTTTTCAAGTTAAATATGATAAATCAATTCCCCATTCTTTATTCAAACTTAAGGAAATTTATTTCTCCACTCAGTTAGGTTTCTGCCGTTGTGGAAGAATGCAAGCTTGAATTTTAGAGTTGTCTGTGATTGACTCAAATAGTCTGTGAATTCTGAGTATGTAGAGTTCATATTACCTTATAGTGAATCTACTGTTTCAGATTACATTCTTTTTGTGAGTCTAATGGCAATGATAGATTTAAAAACCTTAGGTATCCTGAGAATAAAAAAATAACTAAAAAAGCAGGGAAGATATTTTATAGATATTTCAATCCAAAATTCTTAATCATGAAATAATCAGGACACAATTTTCATTCATCTGTTTTGTTTCAGAGATAACAGGTCTTTTCAGCTCAAATCAACATACTTTTTAGATTAATTCAGCACCATAAACCCTTGAATCCATAAGTAGTTAATCTCAAATTTTATGAAATAAAACTTTCTGTCTGCATGAATATATTAGCAAGCTGCTTTCTCCCACATTCTATATGAAAACTGTTTTCCTGCCATATATAAAGAAATAGAAGAATTGTGGTGATTTAGCAGTTTGAGCAATATTGACTTATTCCTGGTCACTAACTGAGTTTCAAAGCCGACAGTGATTAAATTAAATTAAATCTATCTCACACTTGACATCTAGCCAATATCAATATTTTATCAGTTGTGGCATGGAGTCAAATAGGATCATTATTTGGAATTGCTTTTGATCATCTGTATGCTCAAATCTGGAAATTATCTAACAACTTTTCAGATAAAAAACCTCTTTTTTACTTACTGTTATTTTTTTATAAGTAGCTAAAGTCTTCATATTTTGGGTTTCAGCCCCTGTATCTTATTCCTATGGGGACCTAAAAGATTATGTTGTCCTATAAGAGTACAAGGCCAGATAGCAGAGGGAAGAAATCCAGAATTAAATGTCCCCCCCTGCAGGTATAGAACTTCTTTGTCTATTGATTATTATGCATTAAGACATTAAATATGATGTCCTTTTTATGGAATAGGACTGTGAGCCAAGGCTAAAAGCTATAGGCCACTCAATGGAAAAGCAGCTTATACTGTACTACAGAGGTTCCCAACCTTTTGGGCATCAGGGACCGGTTACATGGAGAGAAGTTTTTCCATGGACTGGAGGGGCTGTGGTTTTGTGTGCTGCCTGCATCCTGTGGATGGGGCTTTGCTTGTTTGTGTGGACCGGTTGCTGGTATGCTGTAGCCCAGTACCAGTCCACGTACTGGGAGTTGAGGACCCCTGCTGTTCTATATTCTTTGAAGGGGCTTAAAACAGGAGGTGAAGTTATTGGGTAGAAAGTACTAGTACTAAAACATACTCTTTAACAACTAGAAACAAGGGCATCATAAAATAAAAATATTTACCCCTTACTTTTTTAATTCTCCTTTTCATATTAATAGAATGGCTTTGTATTTTACCATGCCTGTGCTGTTTCAGTTCTTCAGTATTGGCTCTGAAAATATTGATTTCCAATAGAAAGTGGACCCTCAGCATAGTTTGAAGGTTAAGTCAAACAGCTACAACTATCTTGCTTAGTGACATTGTACAATATTCTTTTTTTCCGCATACTATACTATATATTTTTCAAAAAAAAATATCCATAATGAACAAAGAAGGGAAATTGGAAAATAAAAAAGACATAAAAAGAACAATAAACTCACATATGAGCAGGAATTCTATTAGAAAATAATCCATGTGCTGCAGTTGTAGCAGCCAAAAATGAATTCACCAGAAGAGTGGGGGTTTTTTCCTTAAAATAATACATATTAAAAGACAAATTAGAGAATGGTTGGAAGACTTCAGAATTTCTGTATCTGAAGACAGCTATTAGTGTTCTGTCCTCGCTACATGTTACTCTGTGTGTAGCTTGACATGCAGCTAAACCCACCTATCTTCCAATAAAACAGGCCATGTGTATAGTTCTGGATGCTTTATTAAAGGAAGAAGATGAGTGAAACTAGGAAAAATAGAAATACATACAATAAGAACCCAATTACAAAATAAGTTGCTGGTGAGCATAACAATTAACGAATATAGATAAATCTAAATCTCACCAGCGATGCTTGTGTATGGGATATAGATTTTTGTCCTTGGATGAACATGTGCCATGGATTAGGCTGGATTCTTCCTGGGCCTTCTGTTTCCTTCTGAATGCTAAAGGAAATGGAGCCTGGCCTGGCAGGATGCACTTGTTTTTGGAGTGGGGGTTGCTGGGAAGATCACTCTTAAAGTGCCGGGTCAGTTTCCAAACAGTACAGACTGGTATTTGGCCCCGGCTAATAGATGGGTCTAGTGAGCATCAACAGTATGCACGCAAATTATATGCTGGGGCATAACAGTATGCACAGACAATACAATTATAGTGTTAAAATTGTAGTCATCTAGTTTTCAATGAAACATCCACTGGAACACCATTAACAAATGATCATCCAGCTTCTGTTTAAAACTCTCCAGTGAAGAGCAGCTCATTAGCTAAAAGCTTAGGAAATTAGGAAGTTCTTCATGAAGTCTAGTCTGAACTATTCTTTATACTTTAATCCAGTGGTTCTAGTCCTGTCTTCTAGGGCAGTACAAAATAAGGCTATATGCTCTGATATTGCTTATTTTCTTCTTTGGGCTAAACATATCAAGATTCTTTAACTGTTTCCCACAGGACTTTAGTTCCAGATCACCAGCATATTCGGTAGCCTTCTTCTAAACTCCAATTTGTCACAATCCTTTTTTTAATTATGGTGATCAGAATTGGACAGTGTTCCAGGTTGGGTCTGACCAAGTCAGAAGAGAGTGGATCAGTTATTTTGCCTGATTAGATACAGTATATCTCCTAACTCAGTGTCGCCTCCAAAACTGATAAGTATCTGAATCCCTTCATCTTGATCACTGATTAAAAACATTCCAAAGATAAAGTCTTGCAGCATTCTACTTGATGCTTCCCTATAAATTAAAGTGAAATCATTAATGAGTACCCTTTGGGTTTAATCATTCAACTAACTATGAGTTCATCTAACTGGGACCTTTCCCTACTTGTGCCTAATCATAGTTCAGATATGCTCTGGAAACCTCTTTTCTCCTCTATATAGTGCCTTCATCTCTTTTCCACCAAAATTATATTTTCTCTCATGGCCAATGGGATCCAACAGTAGAAATAAAGTGCATCAAATCTGTTATCATTACATCAGAATCGAAGCCAGATGAACTCTAGCAGGTAGAATCAAATAGCCATTTTCACACCGATGCTGGTCTTTCTATTTCTTCCTAAGAGTAGGATACAGCAGAGCATGAATAAAGGTCTTTTATATTTGTTTAGGAAGGTAGCGCTGCAGTGCAGGTGAATGTCACCCTGTTACATTCTCCACAATATGTAGAAAGTGGTGGATACTTTATATATGAGATAGAACTAGAGTGTTTAGCTGTCAATAACATCAGTTAGTGTTTTAACTCTGTCATCTTTTACTAAGTTAGGCTGAAATAAAATATTAGTGCAACAAGTCAAACCCTAGCCTCCATTGCTTCCCAACAACATGGAGTAAACTGGAAGTGGGCATTAATTGCTTATATCAAAACAGGAAAGGGGAAAGAAATTCTAACTAAAAGCACTGCATTTGCAGTCTCCCCCTTCATTTTAGCTTTATTTAGCTTAGGATACAAATGAATGAGGTGTAGGAGGATAGACACAGAAAAATGTTTAGAAATGACAGTTCCAAAGTAAAGCCTACCCCATTTCAGTACTTTAATGAGCTTATGTTTTCCCCACTGGCTGGGGATATGCTGAAAAGGAAAAGTTGTAAAACTAGAAAAATCAGCCTTTCTCTGCCAGGAACCATTCAGTGGCAATTCAGGGCAGGAAAGCAAGGGGTCCAGGAAATTGTATGTATAATTTTCTACCAAGTAAAAAATAGCTTTAATTCAGTGCTGGGGAATCTCTAAATGTCCATAGTACAGTCTTTTTAGAACTGGAACATCGTCTCAATTCTGCAGATTATATGAGCAAGCTATATGAATGCAAATAGCTTTTGAAGGCATTTCACCAGATTTGCATTTGTTTCTTTTATTGTCAATATTACCTAGATATCATCATCATCATTTTAGCCATTGTCTATCCTCTGCAGGATGGGGCCTCTTCCACATATTTCCAACCAATATGGTCCTGAGCTTTTGCCAATTGGGCCTGCAATACTTGCTGATGTTGTCAATCCATCTTCTTTTAGGTCTTTTTATGGTCGCTTTCTATTAAGTGGAATCCATTCTATGACTGCCTAGGTCCACCTGACATCAGGTCTTCTTACTATGTGACCAGTCCATTTCCATTTCAATTTTTACTCTCTTGGTGATATTGTATAGTTTCATTTGTTCTCTAATCCATGTGCAGGTCTTTCTATCTTGTCTTGTAATGCCAAGCATGTATCTTTCCATGGCTATTTGTGCCACTTGTAGCTTTTATATCAATTGCGAGGTTAATGTCCATGTTTCACAGGCAAATTTTAGAGTAAGTAGCACACATTGATCAAAAACTTTATTCTTCAGGCATAGGAGAAGGTTGTTCTTGAAAATTATGCTTAGCTTGCCGAATACCTGCCAACTGCATTTAACATGCTGTTCAATTTCCTTTATTGTACCACCGTCCATTGAGATCCATTGGCCAAGGTATATGTAGTGGTCTACTGTGTCTAGTTCTTCTCCAGATATAATGTTTTTCTTTATTTGGTGAATTTATTAAACATGACTCTTTTTCAGGTTTATTTTTAAGGCAAATAGTTCTGTTGCTTTGTGCAGCTCGTGTATGTGTCTCTGTAGCTGTTCTGGGTCTAAGTAATTTAAATAGATGTCATCAATTTTTATTTCATTTTTTGCCCAGTCTAGTTTGTGAGATACTTCTTCAAGGCACTGTGAGAAAATGATAGGTGATATTGTATCCCCTTGTTATACACCTTGTTCTATGTTGATTTCCTCTTTAAGATCATTAAGGCAAATTGTCACCATTGTTTTTTCATATATTGATTGTAGTATGTTTATGTAAGCAGTGTCCATGCCTTGGTTGAGCAATGCATTAATTATTGCTTGCTGGAATACTGAGTCAAATGCCTTGTTGTAATCAATGAAAGCCATGCACAGAGGCATAGTGTACTCATCATGCTTTTCAATGACTTGCTGAACAACCTGGATGTGATCCATTGTGATGTAGCCACTTCTGAATCCTACCTGATCTTTTGGCTGTGCATCATTTAATGTTCAAAATATTCTTTTTGTTATTATCTTGATGATAATGTATTA
Organism: Bothrops alternatus; assembly: GCA_034064705.1. NCBI lineage: Eukaryota > Metazoa > Chordata > Lepidosauria > Squamata > Viperidae > Bothrops > Bothrops alternatus. The sequence goes on along the minus strand of JARGCV010000006.1, from coordinate 9,969,750 downwards.
TGTAAATGACTGAAAGAAGGCTTATTGGCCGATAGTACTTTAAATTATCTTGGGCCCCTTTCCAGTGTACAAGAATCACTTTAGCTTTTTTTCATGCACTGAGTATTTTTTTCTTCTCTGAGGCATCTCAAGTATAGTTTTGCTAGTATCTAGTGTAAACTGTGTGTCAAACCTTCAAATGATCCTAGCCACAGCCATCTTCGGATCGTTTTTGGTTGCCACAGCAATGGGAGGAGGGAGATGTGTTCTCTTAGTTTAGCCATAACAAATACTTTCTTGTGGGAACCAAGGTCAAGCTACCTAAGTTTTGGCGGGCTGGAGTTTCCATTAGAAAGCCCACCAAAGTAGATAATTGGGGATTGTGATATATGACATATATTAGGGGTGGGAAGTTTAACTTGTTATTTTGTAACCTTGTGGCGAGGGAACCTTCAGTCTTGGTTACATCTTTGATTGTGCCAATGCTATGTAGCCATTAAAACTATTTAATGTCATTTTCTGAAGCTTTGCCATTTTTCAATAATTTGATGGCACTTGATATTTCTTCCACTAGGAGGGAAAGATATACCGTGTTTCCCCGATAGTAAGACACCCCCGATTGTAAGACGTATCGGGGTTTTCAGGGGGTCGGCTAATATAAGCCGTACCACGAAAGTAAGACATATTACTCCTGCCCACTTCCGCCTCCTGCTTAAAATACTTAAATACTTAAAATACTTAAAATACTTAATATACTTAAAATACTTAAAATAAAACTGACAATTGTTTTCCAATCAATATAAGCCGTACCCAGAAAGTAAGACATAGTGGGGCTTTTGGGGATAACAAGAAAGTGTGACCCTGTCTTGCTTTAGGGGAAACACGGTACCTGAATCTAATATTCAGGGGGATTTACATCTTTGTTTTTCTTTAATGATATATGTATAAAGCATTTTCTTCCACATATCTCTCCTCTTTCCTCCCTTGGGAATATTTTTGCACTTGTTAACAACTGAGTTGCTTGCGTTTCCACGTTTCTTCTCTAGGTGCTGCATGAGTATCTATGCAGAGAAGTTGCAATAGATACAAAACACATAGGTTTAGCAATTATTAAAATAAGTTTTTTTCTTAAGCATACGGTAAGATTAAAATTCCATTATATGTTCTTTGTAAAGAAGAAGGAGTAGGAAGAGGAACAGAACAGAATAACAGAGTTGGAAGGCATCTTGTAGGTCATCTAGTCCAATCCCTTGCCCAAGCAGGAGACTCTACACCATTTCTGACAGATGAGTGTCCAGTCTCTTCTTGAAAGCTTCCAGTGATGAAGCTCCCACAACTTCAGAAGGCAAACTGTTCCATTGGTTGACTGTTCTTACTGTCCAAAAATTTATCCTTATTTCTAGGTTGAATCGTTCCTTGATCAGTTTCCATCTGTTATTCCTTGTCTGGCCTTCAGGTGCTGTGGAAAATAGGTTGAGCCCCTCCTCTCTATGACAGCCGCTCAAATATTGGAACACTGCTATCATATCTCCCCTGGTCCTTCTCTACACTAGATTAGCCATGTCCAGTTCCTGTAACCGTTATTCATATGTTTTAGCCTCCAGTCCCCTAATCATCTTTGTTCCTCTTCTTTGCACTTTTTCTAGAGTCTCAACATCTTTTTTACAGTGTGGTGACCAAAGCTGGTTGCAGTATTCTAGGCGTGGTCTTACTAAGGCTTCATAGAGTCGTATTAGTACTTCACACAATCTTGACTGAATCTTTCTGTTAATGCAACTTAAGATTTCATTAGCTTTTTTGGCTGCTGCCGCACACTATTGGCTCATATTTAACTGACTCCAAGATCTCTCTCACAATTACTGCTATTAAGCCTGGTTTCATCCAATCTATATCTGTACTTTTTGTTTTTCTTGCCTCAATGTACTTTTCTCTACACTGAATTTCATTTTGTTAGATAGGGCCCAGTGTTCAAGTCTGTCAAGATCCATCTGGATCTTAAGCCTATCATCTAGGATGTTGGCTATTCCTGCCACTTTAGTATCATATGCAAATTTGATAAGCTTTTTTTCTACTCCCTCATTTAAGTAATTTATGAAGATATTGAAGAGTACTGGGCCTAAGAAAGAATCTTGTGGTACCCCACTGCTTACTTCCCTCCATGTAGATGTAGTACCATTAAGGACTACTCATTGAGTATGGTTTGTCAGCCAGTTACAAATCCATCTCATGGTGATGCTATCTAGCTTGCCAAGAAGTAGGTTGTGATCTACCAGGACAAGGGGGCACTCCCTAAAGCTTATAGCTAAGAAAGTGAGGACAAATAAAGGGAAATATTTCTTCACCCAGAGGGTCGTTGATTTATGGAATTCACTTCCTGAAGGGGTCGTGACAGCTGTCAGCCTTGACCGCTTCAAGGCAGGGCTAGATAGATTCATGGATGCAAAGTGTATTGGTGGTTATTAAAACAGATGTCCATGTGCCGCCTCTATGTTGGTTGAGGCAGGCAGGATTCCCTTGAGTACCATTTGTTTGGGGGTCAAGGGAAAGGGAGGGTTTTGCCTTCTCTTTCTGCTCAAGATCCCCATGTACATTTGGTGGGCCACTGTGTGACACAGAATGCTGGACTCGAAGGGCTTTGGCCTGATTCAGCATGGCTCTTCTTATGTTCTTATGTTCTTATGTACTTTGTCAAATGCCTTGCTGAAGTCTAAGTATACTATATCCACAGCATTTTGCAGGAAGAGGAAGAGGAGGAGGAGGAGGAGGAGGAGGAGGAAGAAGAAGAAGAAGAAGAAGAAGAAGAAGAAGAAGAAGAAGAAGAAGAAGAAGAAGAAGAAGAAGAAGAAGAAGAAGAAGAAGAAGAAGAAGAAGAAGAAGAAGAAGAAGAAGAAGAAGAAGAAGGAGACATTGACATTATTTTGGCTTCCATTGTCACAGAATGGAATCATGCTGTGCCATTCTGTTCTTGGCATCAGAGCATGAGTGTGATACACTATAAATGCTTCATATTCTGAAATGGATAATGGTTACACTTGATTTCTTTTACTCTTGGTTTTTTAGAATTTTGACAGGCCACTTCACCTTTAAGAATTTCTGTTGAACTTTAGCACAGTGGGGTAGTTTTAACAATGGATGTATTCTTCTGGGAGGAAGTGATAAATGAAAGCAAATGCATTACATATCCACCATAGTGTCCTTGCAAAAAAAAAGTTGTAGCTATACAGAACTGACAAAATGGTGAACTTTCAAAATAAAAGGAGTAGCTTTAACTGAAGGCATATTCAGATGGCTCCACTACTGAAACATTTATACTCATTCACTTCATATCTGAGGTTTGTATTAATTTTAATAATATTTAATTTTTATCACTGATTTTTTTATATATTTACATGAGTGTTTTTATATAAAACTTGTTTTATTGGATTATTGTACACCAGGGTCTTCAGATTTGGCCCTTTTATGACCTGTGGACTTCAACTCCCAGAATTCCTCAGCCAGCATGCCTGGCTGAGGAATTCTGGGAGTTGAAGTCCCAAGTCATAAAAGGGCCAAGTTTGAAGACCCCAGTTGTACACCAACTAGAGCAGAGGTGTCAAACTGCTGGCCCACAGGCTGGATGCATCATGCTGAAACTGCACCCACCCCATTGCCAGCAATGGGAAAAAAGACATGATACGTGAACTAGAGTCACCTTTGATAAGATGGGCATCCATAAAAATATGCTTAATAAATAAATATGTAAACTTCATTCTACTAAATGATATTGAAAACATACACTGTAATTAATATTTCATTGCTATCTTTCCCACACTGTGAAATTAAGAAAACATTAATTTGATTAAAGCACAGTCATGGAGGTGGAATAAATGAGATTGAAATTTTCAACACATCATAAAGTCAGGTATCTAAACTATCTGAAATTTGGAAGCATCTGAAAAGAGTTCTTTTGTTATGACAATGTTTTTAATGATAAATGGGAGAGAAAAATGAAGTATGTACAATATCAAATCTGCATGATTTTAATACGATTTTATTGTAAGTAATTTGATATATCAGTTTCTCTTTAAAGTGACAAAAGACTCTTAGTTATTTTAGTGACAAGACAAAAATTGAAGTTATATGTAGACATAAATTGCAGTATCCATTTGCAGAGGCATTTCACAAGACAACTAAAGCACCCTACTCAAAAATTCACACAATTCTAATATACATCCATGTATTTCTGTGTGTGAGACAGTTATAAATATATAATATTTGGGCTAAAATTCTGAACTCAATTCCTGGAAAATGTATCTTTTTTAATTCAATCAATTTTCCTTCTACGATGAGCTGTACAGAACTTCATTGGAAAATAAAAATGTCTTGCTTTATTCAAAAGGTCATTATAAATATACCCAAAGTTAGAAGTAAAATTACAAAATGCTATAGCTTAAAGACTGTAATTCTAATTTTAGAGCAGAATAAACTCCACTAGATAAGCATTGTGCTGCTTATTATTTTACATCTGTCAGGTAACGATACGGGACTAAAAAAATGTGATTCATCAATAATATAAATTATTCCCTCCACCTCAAAAAAGAATTATTAAATTATTAACAGGCATGTTTGGGGCCTGCTTTACATTTTTTCAGCTTAGGTTAATACTCATACATTTATTAATATGACATCGGAAAGAGAAAAAATGTTTAAAGATGTCAACGTGATATTGAAGTGTATACATTTGAATTTTTTGATGCATGGAGAATTCTTGAATTATGCAAGTTATTTTAACAAAATGATTATTTACTTCATTGGACTGAATTTGCTATGACCAATTTAAAATTCTGGATTTATTTGTTATATATGTGCTCCATTTCAACTTATGAACTAGTTTTTAGTGGTCTATTCAAAAGATTAAACAAGATCAAAGTTTAATTACTGTTCAATAACTTATTTTCTTTACATATATTATTCTGTCCCTAAACTAATTATTGAAAATCCAACCAGCATATAATCTTCAACAAATTTATATTAAAAGTCTGGCTCAAGTACTCACAATTTTATTCTTTTTCATAGACATACACCTAAACTGTTTATAAGGCAGTGTTACAAACTAAATTCTCGGAAGTTATTTTCATGTTATTGTTTGCACATTTTAACTCCTCATAGGATGGTCTTGGGGCATACATTTTTCAGGCCAGGTCCCTACTTGAAAGCGGCTTGTCATTTAAACCAACCCAAATTCAGGTTTACATATAACAATTCTAAGGAGAGCAAGCAGTAGTTTCTCATTTGAAGGTTAGCTTCTCATTTGAAGGTTAGATAATAGACTAAACAATAAATGCAAAAATCATTCTGCAAGTCTGCTCTTCTACAACATTGTTTCTCTAGCAAGTCACATAACCGAATTTACTTTGGGCAATCAAAGCAGGTTTAGACTTGATTAGTACTTGGTTAGTACCTAGCTGGGAAACCATTAGGAATGCTCACATCTCTAGACTTGATTTGGAAGGATAAAATAAAAATCTCAAGAAGGAGAAGACAAATTATTTGCATTATTCTTTATAAATAATATGAACACATATGGTATTGTTATCATTACGGAAACTTGGTGGGATGAAACCCACAAATGGAACATACATACAGGGATTTAAATTATTTAAAAGAAACAGACCAAATAAAGGAGGAGGTGGAGTTGCTCTCTATATAAGAAATAACTATATCTCTACAGAAATAGAGCATAACAATGATGAAAACTGCCTTGAATGCATTTGGATCAATATAAAAGGGGGGGGATGACATTGTCATAGGTGTATACTGAAGGCCACCCAACCAAACAGAAGAGATAGATGAACTTTTTTCTGGTCAGTTAACTAAGGTATGCAGGAAGCACATCACAATAATAATGGGGGACTTTAATTACCCTAACATCAACTGGGAGACAAACTCTGCACCAAGTGGAATATCAAACAGATTCCTGACAAGCCTAGTAGACAACTTTGTCTCCCAAAAAGTAGAGAAGAGAACTAGGGGATCAGCCATATTGGAACTAATTCTCACTAACAGAGATGAAATGATAGAAGGTGTTGAAGCCACAGGAAGCTTGGGAGGTAGTGATCATGCAATATTGAAATTCAACATTCTGGAAGCACAAGCAATAGAACATAGTCAAACTAGAGTCTTGGATTTTAAGAGAGCTAATTTCAATAAACTTAGAGAGAACTTGGGAACAATTCCATGGATGAGAATCCTTAGTGGGAAAGCAACTTAAGAAGCCTGGGAAATTTTGAAAAGTGAGATTATAAAAGCCCAATTTGGCACAATACCAACAAAGAAACCAGAAACCAGAAAAATAACAGCTCTCAAAAGAAACCAGCATGGCTGTATAAAGAACTCTTTGATAAATTGAAAGACAAAAAAGACAAATATAAAAAGTGGAAAGAGGAGCACATAACTAAGGCAGAATATCAGCAAATAGCCAGAGCATGCAAAGATGAAATGAAGAAAGCTAAGGCTCAAAATGAATTAAGGCTTGCGACAAAAGTAAAACAAAAACAAAAAAAGCTTTTTTCAACATATAAAAAACAAGATCTTCATTTTCCAGGATTTCAAATAGTTTTATTCCAAAACTTACATTCTGTCCATAAACCACCTTGAAATTAGAAAAGCTTCAAAGGCAGACTCAGGCTCAATGTACATTATGTGCCCTGAAAATCAATTTTCTGCAATAAGGACCTAAAGATCAGTCCTATAACAAAAGATCATCCCCAAACACTGAAATGAATACTTATGGACTACTACAAAATAAAATGTTATTTTGTTGCCTGTTCAAAGATTTCCATATAATAAGCATATATCTAGTTTCCTTCATTGATCTAGGGTCAGGCCAAATAATAATACTGCCATTTCATAAGATAGTAAGCAAGACTAACCTATAATTTTAGCAAAAGCTAACTGTAAACGTATCCCTGAATTTGTATCAATTGAAAATTGCAAAATTATGTTAAGCATTAAGAAAAACTAGAAATTATTAATTTTCATTAATCCTATGCTAGAATTGTTTGGCTATATTTAAGAAAGCAAGTATTATTCAATTAACTTCAACACTATAGCCAATTCATCAATTATCTTCTAAAATCATATAACTTCTCAACAATTTAATAGAAATTATTATTTTATTATTTAAATTTTTAGACATTAGTTTAAAATTTTTAACATCTCAAACTTAAGCATATGTACTTGGAAATAATTATTTTATTGATAAAAGGGACTCTTTCTTAAAACCCTACATTTGATTATATTATAAACTAATTAAAACACACACGAATGATAATTTCTTTTACCTGTTTATTAAGCAGCTTTTAAAAATAAAATTTGAATCAATAAATTAAGATTAAACTTTCACAATCGGAAAGAGTGAAATAAATAATAAATAAATAAATAAATAATTTGTAGGATTTAAATGATATAATCACTGGTTAAATGTCCAGAAATGCAAACTGCTTCTACTTCAGACAATTGTCTGTTAGGCGAAATTAAAATCTTACAGTTTAGTCAGTTGAGAACTCTCTCTACATGAATGTCAAAACCTCCTGTAAGAGTCAACTCCAGGTTTGTGTATCCTCATCCACTCTAACGATCCATCATGCAGCACATGTGGAAATGGGGGTGGGGAGCTTTCTAATTAATCAAAGTCAGATCTGCCCGAATGCCTGGAGTTGCTGTTGATCCTTGTCCCACCTTCTCCGATGTTCTCTCTCTATGTTTCTACCTTGAAAAGTTCTGCTCTGAGCTGGGAATGCCTGAAGGGTTTGCACAGTAAGTCAATGCAAAATTATCTCAGCAGGAAGAAGTTGCTTTTCAGCTTAAATGATTTAAGGCAGCAATTTTTCACACTCTCAAACTCTGACAAACGCACAGATTGCCTCTCATGTTTGACTTCAAAATATTCAAAGAAAAGCTATTTTTATTAAAAACACTCTAGAGAAAATTGTATGTCACTTGTTCTGATATAACTTCATTTCTACTGACAGCGACAATTTTCACCTCAGTACAATTTCTTTATTTTTTCCAAAGCTAATTCTGCTTAATATTAGTATTTATACAAATTCTTATCAACTTGTCTCTGTGAAATGTTCAGGGGTGTCAGGTAAATGTTGCTCACTGTCAATCAACTTCTTTGGCACTCTAAAGGATCAATAGATTAAAATCTGAAGCTAGTTGCTTGGGATGGGAGTGTTTTATTTGCAAATAACTTAACAAATGATCCCTTTTGCTATATAAAAATAAGGCCTGGAAACAGAAAAATTCAAAGCATGAAAGTATCAACAAGGTGCTAAGAACTGAAAAAGTTTTTTTCTGGAAATTGAGTCAGTCTACACTTCTTGCAACAATACAAAAGCAAAGAAGCATGTTTTCTCTTATTCATCTTAAGAATTTATGAAATGATGTAGTACACTTTACTTTTTAGTATAGAATTTAAATTACCTTCATCTCAAGTCAAAATGAATTTTGCATACTTTCAGATGTGTATGCAGTTTTTTCATGCTGCATACAGTCAGTGTCAAGAGGGGGAAACTACAGAGATGTCTGAAAACTGAAAATTTTGACACAAAGAAAATATGCACTGTTTAAAAAGCATTGGTAACTAGATAATTCAAATCATTATAGTATATTACAGTATAGCGCTATTATAGTTACAGTGCTATTCTGACCAAAAACCAGTATTTATAATCCTGTGATTAGTTTTACACAAAAAATAATTTGGTCAATGGATTAATTAATATTATTGCACAGTTCATGAGGATTAATATATGTATTTACAATATATTTAGATAAAATAAACAAAAAGGATTTTTTTACAAGAACTTACAATTGGTAACAAATATGTCTCTTACTTTATGGCAGAAATTAAATTACAAAGTAAAACTTCATATATTTTTATTCCAAAACATATAACATTTAAGATAGAATTTACAATGTAACTATACCTAGTTTAAATGAAGTATATCAAAAAAATGGAAGAAAGCATAGTTAAAAGACTAATTAAAAAGCCTGCAAGATCAGATCTGCTATACAATTATTGTTAAAATCTGTCCTGTCAAATATATCAATCTGCTTTGGTTCTAAGTTTTCTTATTAATTTATTAGAAATTTAAAAATATTTATTTATTTATTTATTTATTTTCCACACTTCTTAACTCCCCATCTCCCTCATTATAGTCATTTGCTCAATTTGATGTTTTCTTTATTGTGATAAATTTATTTTTTTTAAAAAAATATTGTTTTTTAGCCGCAATATTGCTAGGTCAACCCGATATTCCCATCATATAGATACCTGTAATAGTGTTAATACTCCAGCTATTAACAATGAATTGAAAGACTATTCAGTGGAAGGTTTCCTGACCCTTCTTTTCAGTTCATCAAATTATCTTTCTTAATAACAGAACAAAATTTCCACAGTGAAAATGTAAAAGAGAATTAAAAACAAAGGGCATCAAGATCTTCAAATGATCATTTAGTATAGACTTTCATTTTTAAGATGATAATCTAATAAGCTATTACAAGATATACCTCCTGTTTGAAAATGCAGTCTAAACTTTATTTCTTGTTGCTCACAAAGGTGTTAAGAAATAATATCAAGTCATTTAAAAGATCACACCACTGAAATTGCTGTCCAATTATAGGAATGCCTTGTATTAGATACTAGGCATTACTGGTCATTTAAAAACAAACATGTTATTATCTTATATAGCATTTTGAACAGAAATAAAAGCACCCAATTTGACCACTTGTATTAAAAGGTACTTTATTCAAGATGTTCATTAAATTACATGAATTGCCTAATGCTTTATATGAAAAGTTTGCTTGACAGAAAATACAATGCAATGAAAAGATTTTTTTTCTCTGTGCAGCAGTTCGTTTTTACATGCTGTGTATTACGTATCAGTCATCAATTTTAGATAGAAAATCCACATTAGATTACAGTACCTTACTTCTTTGCTTCAATTTATTTGTTCTTTTAGTTCTTATTGCCATGCATATTTAATTACTCAGCTAATTTATACACACATACACATACACACACACATTTCATAGAGGTTTGTGCTTTCTCCAATAAGATATATGTCACAGAATCAGTCTGCTAAAAGCAAGAAACAGGATCAGTATTTTTGTCAGCAAAATAATTTTATTAAAAGAAAAAGAACCAGTATTTAAAAACAAAGTCCCAGCCTCACCCAACTATATTTTCTGGAATCATAGAAAACCAAATTAAAGTCATTAAAAAGCTTCAAGTTGGAGACCAAAAAAAAACCCCATATTTAAGCACACATGGCCTTGCATCATGGTTATTGTTGACTCAAAAGTTAGTCAACATATTTTGAAATAATTATTCCTAAAAAAATCAAGATAATATATCTCAGTAAAAGAGAGGATTGATATAACAACCAATAGCTGATTTATCTTTATTGATTAAAAAGGATTCAGTGTAATTTTAGTGAATTATATCTGCCTTTCATTTCCCAGAATTTTTTCTTGTGATAATCAAAAGACAGATCATAAACTACCGCATGATCTTTTGTGTGCTACCTACACAATATCAAAGTAATTAACTTTTAAAGCAACATTGATGCTCAAATGGACAGAGAAGTATCTTCTCTATACTTGGTATCTTGCTGCAAATTCTCAGGGCTCAGCTTGTAGCACTTACCTAAAAGCCTAATGTCAGCTTCTCAATTCATTAACAGAATTGATAGAAAACAAGACAGCACTAAGAATCACGGTTATAGGAAGAAATCCAAGATGATCTTAGAAGAGAAGAATTAGAAAGATTAAGAAAGTAATATGATTTTTCTTCTTAAATAGGAGTAATTCAGGGAAATAGTTAACTCTATAATGCCTGAAACTTTTTTAAACAGCAAAAAGTCATAACTAATTACATTAGACAGATATAAAGACAATCTAATGGGCGCTAAACTTTTGATATTATTATCACATTATAACTTGGGTCTAATTGGAATTAAAATATTTTAGTTGTTTTGGCAGCCCAATTACATTATTTCCACACAGTGTCTTATCTTATGGATTTTTAATCTGCTCCAATAATAATAAAAAGTCTAAATTTATCTAATAGCATCAGAAGAAACCATTTGGTCCTTCAGAGCATCACTAATATAAAAGGTGCCTTAATTGCATATATTTCAATACTGGGCTCAATTAATGTATTTACTGATTTTAAGTTTGCACAATTGGAGGTAAATAAACAGGGATTTTCAGGGTTTCATAAAGTTAAACAGAAAAACAAAGATGAAAAATAATAGTATTCAAAATTTTCAGAACTTTTATTAGAAGATGAGGATTTTTTTTCCCCATTTTCCTAGGGAGTGCAGATTTTTTTCCCACATTTAAAGAAGCTTGCTGAATCAAAGAACTGAAATGATTGTTAAATCTTGGAATGATTAAGGGGTTATACCTTGGCATTTTATTATTTGTCTCTCCTACTCTTGTTAATACCCTTATATTTAAAGCAGATTGCTTAGTTTTGAACTGCCTTCATATAAATAAACCAAATTATTAATTCATTTACTGTAGCAGTAACATGTCAATAATTATAGCTGCATACAAAAATCCAGTGCAAGGCATTATATTTTATTCTGTGATTATACAAAAATAATTTTAAAAATCATATCACACTTATAAAGAATGAGTTGAATTATTTACATAGCAGAAGTATATTTAGTAAAAAGATTCAATGATTGGTCAAAATATCTGAGAAAAATAAAACCTTTTATTCCTCTTATAAAAATCAAGTTCATAGTCTATATTTATATGAACTGCAGCTCACTTTCTGTCTCTTTCCAATTCCACCATGCAATTTAAATCTTTATTTCAAAGCACATTTGAACCAGTGCTGCTTTAAAGATTTAATTTTGATTCATATCTTAAAAATATTTCTAAAGCTATCATTGTATCAAAACATTTTTAAAAATGTTCAATACAAATTAGGAAGAGATAAGGATAAGAGAATATTGAAAGAAAATTAGTATGAAAAAAATATTTACTAATACAGACTTGTAACTGGAATAGATTTATTTAAGAGATTAAAAATATTCTTATCAATATAGTTTGATTACTTTGATATTATTCACATGATATCTTGTTTTGGCCAAAAAGGGAAGCACTCCAGGATTGAAGAGCAATGACTGAATTGAAGAGGAAAGATGTCTTTCTTTAAATAGATAGATAGATAGATAGATAGATAGATAGATAGATAGATAGATAGATAGATAGATAGATAGATAGATAGATTCTCCCCAGACTGAAAATGCAGCCCACATCTATATACACATGGACTATGGCATTGATAAAATCTGTGCTGTCTGATTCTTCAGTGCAGATCCAAAGTACAGCAAGAGGTTAAGCACTGCAAGTGCAGTTCACTTTCTGTATTTTTCCAATTCAACCACTTAGGATAAAGTTCTATGGACTTTTCTTCCCTTATGTGTCACAGATTCAGGTCCAAATAAATACTGAATATTTATTTCAGGTCTTTTTAAAAATAAATCTGTGGCTTTTGTAATTACTAGTTTAGGAAATACATTGTTGGTACTATATTTTAAAATTTATAAAGAGAATCTTGCTCTATAGTGGCTCATGATTATGTTTTATTATCAGTGTATATATTACTGTAAAATAGAATTTAGAATGGACCTAATAATACAATAAATGAATTTACACAGAATGCTACCCTTCTAACATAGATCTTCCCATAGCTATTATTTTCTTTCTATATGGGCCTTCATTAACATTTTGCTATTTATTCAAACAAGAAAAGGGACAAAAAAGTTTATTATGAGAATAGAACTATAATGACCCTTCACCCCTTTAAAAAAAACTTTTCAAAACAAAATGAAATTATCTTTCTAGCATACATTGCTATCATAAATTACTAATACTTTTCTACTACATTTCAAACTGGAATATACAAGCTTTGTTTTACACAATTAAATAAAAACTGAATCATTACAAGATTTGCATTTTTCCTGAAACTGAAACCTCTTTGTGATTTATTTTAAAAAACTAAGGTTTTATTTGAAAAGATAGTTCTTGAATTTTAATCAACCAATAACAATGTTATTGTTGGATAGGTAATAATTGTCTTCATATAAACTGAAAAATATTGTTTGGGATGATTAATATACAAAGCTGCATTATGCATGTGGGAGTGTTGATGCACAATTTTTAGTTCTAATGTTATTATGTAATTGAGAGAACATGTTCATTTGCTTTAATAACTACTAAGATGCACTTAATAAAATGAAATGTAATAATACTTGTAATTTAATCTATTCATAGAAGTAATTTTAAAAATCTTCTATTCTCCTTAATGTAGATAATAACATTCATAATTTATAAAGTGTTGTGATGCCGAATTGACAATACCATTGTTTTTTTTTCCACTCTGAGATGATTCTGCAGCCTTCATTATCTGCATACCAACCTCAGGATTATCAAGGGCAAACAAAAGATAATTAACACCAGAAATAGGCAAATGCAGCAGCTAGTGACTGAGGTTTTTCATTTAATGCAATGCCCCAGAAAAACCAGGGAAATGAAGTATTTAAATGAAAACCATTTTCCCTATGTATAAAATACATTTTATACATATTTAAATCTCAACAGTTAAAATGATATTTTGGTTCTAAAGACTGTTTCTCAAAAGACTAATTGCCATAATCTCCATTTACCACCTGTGTTATGTGTGTAGAAAAAAAGGAAAGTATTATTAAAAATAGTAAATTTCTATGCTTTATACTGGACTATTGTCTTCAGTAGCAGTCTCACATTGAGGACACCTCTGTTATATTTGCCACATGATTTTTAAAATTGTGTTCATTTTTCAGGAGCTCATTTTGCATATTGTTAAACAGAGCAACACCTACATTTTGAGAGAAAGTATCAGCAGTTAGAACAGTTAATGCAATACATGGATAAGAAAGGTTGAGTTGTTAAAGTGTCTATGAATACGTTTTATGTATGCATTCATTAGCACTATGCAATATACAAATTTGCATTTATTTTAGTAACAGCTTTGTAAAGAAATAGGTACTAAAACTTGAGAACCTTCATGTAGTAGATAAAAAGAAGGAATTGAAAAAAAGACTTGTATTTTTCAGCATCCTGTGTTGCAACTGACTTGGCTTTTTTCAATAATTTTGTACAATAGGATCTTGTTCTCTGTTCTTCTGAGTACTCTGAACTCCATGATACTTTGAATAAAATCTCTAACTTATTGTATGTGGGATTTAATCTAACCTTAATTCATATGGAATTTGCTGCAGCAAGAATTATGACAGATTCAACTTCAGGAAGAGTAAATGCCATGATGACAGGGATGCATGAGATTCAGGCTGAAGTTGATGTTTTGAATATAATAATTATGATATACAGAATTAAAAATATATATCTGAGTTTTTTAGACAATGAATGGTTGACACTCTACTACTGTAACAGGAACTCATCCCTAAAGAATTTATCATCTAGTTTAAAAACCTAAAAGATTTCAGAAAACAGAGGACTAGAAATACTTCAGATGGATCAAGAAGCAGAATCAATACTATATGTAATCTGTTTCCATTCATGTATGAATCTTCATTTACTGTAAATATCATTTTTAAAGTACTGGATATTCATATGTTATCTAAGAATGTGGACAAAATGAATTGAGATATGCAGTTTATACCCTAGATCAGTGGTTCTCAACCTTTTCTTCATCACAAACCCACTTTAAATACCTTTTGTGGCCACAGATCATGGCCATGGACCACCAAGACTAAACTCAATATTTAAATCATAACATTTGTTCAAGTCTTCATGGAATTGTAATGACATTACAGTCCCCCAGGAGTCCGTGGACCAAAAGTTGAGAACCACTGCCCTAGATCACTGACCATTGTGATTACTGAAAGAAACCTGGGGACAGGGATGCTGACTTTAGATATGGCAAATGCTATCCTAAGATAGCAAGTGCTATTGGCTATCCTTAAGAAGACAATGGTCTATTACTAAATCTATTACTTTATCTTAACAGCTTCTAAACACTAAGTGTCTTAAAGGACGTTAATTCTTTGAATTTCTTTCAATGTGGTTTTCCACTGTTTTGGGCATAGAAATAGCTTTGGACTCTCAGTGTCTTAATTTGCCACTAAATTCTTTTGGATTCTCTTGCTGGATTATGTTCAGGACTATAATGATTCCAATATGTCCTGAAGGAAGGTAAAAAAAAAATGGTACTATCTGTTTAAAAAGTGCCTCAGGCATTCAATTTGGTTCCAAACTGTTTAATATTTAAACAAAACTGCTGAGAAAAGTCAATCAGAAGTTTCAGATGATCAAGATACAAGGAAGATGATGTGAAGTTCTATCTCTTCTTTTAGCCCACTGATCCCAAGAAAGTTGCAGAATTGTCTAAATGTTGCTTTAAAAGTGGCAAAAAACCCAATGAACTAAAGTTCATTCAATTAAGTTTGAGGTCCCAATAAGAAGGGAGGGAAGACCCCAGTAGACTTCAGCTACCCAGATATCAACTGGGAGTCCAACTATGCAGTGAGTGGGAAATCAAACAGATTCCTAACCAACCTAGCCGACAATTTTGCCATCCAAAAGGAGGAAAGGGAACTAGAAGTAAAGCTATACTGAACCTAATTCTTACTAATAGAGAAGAAGTGATACAGATGAAGTTGTCAGAACCTTGGGTGAAAGTGACCACATCATACTGGAATTCAATATAAAGTAAACACAGGTAATAATAAATAATCCAAGCAGTGTCTTAAACTTCAAAAGACCTGATTTTAACAAACTCAGAGAGAACCTAGGAATGATTTCATGAATGAAAATGCTAAAGGGGAAAACAAGTCAAGAAGCATGAAAAATGCTGAAAAATGTGATCATAAAAGCCCAGTCCAGCACAATACCACTGAAAAAGAAAAACAAGAAATTCAAGAAGAAACCAACATGGCTGCACAAAGACCTCTCTGACAAACTGAATGACAAAAAGGACAAGTACAAAAAATGGAACGAGGGACAAATACGGTAACTAAGGCTGATTATCAGCAGACAGCCAGAATATGAAAAGACTCAGAATGAACAAAAACTTGCAACAGAAATTAAGGATAATAAAAAAAATTCTTTCAACATATTAATAACAAGAAAAAAGTCAAGGAAACTGTAGGTCCACTAAAGAGAGAAGATGGCAAGGAAGTAACAAGCAATAGAGAAAAAGCAGAGCTGCTCAACTCATTCTTTACATCAGTGTTCACACAAAAAGAAATTATAGCACAACATACCAAAAAAGGTATTGGGAAAGACAAACTAGAAACAAAAATTAAAATAAGCAAGAAAATGGTAAGAGAACACCTATCCAACTTTGAGAATATAAATCACCAGGACCCGATAGATTACATCCCAGAGCTCTGAAGGAGGTGGCAGATGGTATCTCAAAACCATTACACCATATCTTTCATAAATCCTGGAGCACCCGGGAAGTACCTGAGGACTGGAAAAGGGCTGATGTGGTTCCCATTTTTAAGAAAGGGGAAAAAAACAGACCCAGGAAACTACAGACCAATCAGTCTAACATTAATACCTGGGAAGATCCTGGAAAATATAATAAAAAAACAGATCTGCAAACATCTAGAAACAAACAAAGTTATAACTAGTAGCTAGCAAGATCATGCCAAACCAATCTTATTTCATTCTTTGATAAAGTGACTAAATTAGTAGATCAGCGAAATGTCACTGACGTATAAGATTTCAGAAAGACATTTGACAAAGTAGACCACAACCTACTTCTTGGTAAGCTAGAAAGAGGTGGAATAGACCAGGGCTTTTCAACCTTTTCACCCATTGTGCCACTTTTAGGCAACATCCGAGTACCACCAGTCACCTAGTAAGGTGTCAAAAACCTGATGACCAAAAAGAAAAAAGAAAAAAACTGATAAAAGTACAGGTAATCCTCGACTTACAACAGTTTGCTTAGTGACTGTTTGAAGTTACAATGGCATTGAAAAAAGTGCCCCCCAAGCCACAGTCGAGCAAGACACCTGCCTGCCCACCTGGCAGTGCTCTTCCTCCTGTCCGAGGTTTTCATTGTTGTGAGCATTTCTGTTGAGGATTGGCAGGGGGGCTGGAGTGGGGGGATGTTTGGTTTTTATTCCCCCCATCTGCTGGGTGGTTGCAGCAGGTTTTGGTCACTTCACATGACACTGGGACACTGTGACCATCATAAATATGAATTTAGTTGCCAAGCATTTGAATGTAAACCCTGGAAATGCTGAAACATTCCTGCTGATCAACACTTCTTCTGAGCTCAGCAGAAGTGCCAGGATCAGTGCTGAGCTCCAGCTGGAGCCTGGCACTGATCCTGGCACTTCCACTGAGCCTTGACAGCCCCGAAGCACTGATCCTGGTACTTCTGCTGAGCCAACAGCCTTGCAGCTCCAACCATCTCTCACTCAGGCTTGTGCAGTGCTGCCACCGGTTCAGCTCATTCTCCTCCCCCGCTACCACTTTTCTAGGATGGTCGCGTACCACCTGCCAGGTGCCAATATACCACAGGTGGTATCCGTACCACTGGTTGAAAAGCCCTGGAATAGACAACATCACCATCAGATGGATTTGTACCTGGCTGACAAACAGTACTCAATGAGTAGTCGTCAATGGTACTACATACACATAGAGAGAAGTAACCAGTGGGATACTACAAGGCTCCATTTTAGGCTCAGTATTCTTCAATATCTTCATTAATGATTTAGATGAGGGAATAGAAGGGGAACTCATCAAATTTGCAGATGACACTTCCGGTTCCGGGTCGCGGCGCTCCTAGTCATACGAAGAGACTCGTCTCTTCATCGGCTAGCTTCCCTCCGCTGGTAGACCCTTATACGGGTCTAAAGTCACCCTGGAGGGTGCGACTTTGCTCGGCTGTGGAGGAGCGGCGGCTCCTCCAGCTGTCTGGGCCAGACTCTGAGGGCCGACGGAGAAGAAGATCGGCCAGTAAAATGGCCGATCACCTAGCCGCTAGAAACCGCAAGTCAAAGAACAGCTAAGCTTCAAACCCACCGTGATGAATCCAGGTGAGATCTTTCTTTTTTCCCCTCTTTTTGTTTGTTATTTGCTTTTTTTTTTTGCCTGTAAGAGTTATGTTGGAAATATTTCCCTGGCTTGGAAAGGCAGCTTTTACTCGTCTGCGAAGAAAGGTGAACAAAAGAATAGAACAAAGCTTTAAAAACTACGTTTCTCTTTTATACAAGTACGTTTTGGGGTACTGGAAAAAACTTTTTTTTCTTCCTAAGAACTTTATTATTAGTCTATGTTGTTCTCTCTCTCTCTCTCTCTCTCTCTCTCTCTCTCTCTCTCTCTCTCTCTCTCTCTCTCTCTCTCTCTCTCTCTCTCTCTCTCAGTACTTCTTCCTCTATTTTTCCCTGAAAAAAACAGAAAAAAAGGAAAGGCAAAGAAAAGAAAAAAAATGAAATGACTTTTGAAAAAAGATTTTTTAGCTTACTGAGGAGATCTACTGGCTAAAAGCTAATATTGCAATTGGAGAGGAGATGATTTCTTTATAAGAAAGTTAATTGGATGTTTGAATATTCTTTTAAAATGGAGCTGCACTCACATCTAAACTGTAAACTCATTCTGGAAAAAATCTATGAGACTAAAGAGGAAGTATGTGTTACAATGAAAGAGCTTACTACAGAATTAAGAGCCAGAATCTCTTCTTCAAACTTCAAAATTGACTTTCAGATTGCACCTGATTCTTCTGCAAAACAGACTTCACAAGAAGAGGACTTAACTGAGAATAAAGAGAAATTGACTTTGCCTTATATGCAATTCACCTATGGCGTTGAGAATCAGAAAAAGCAAAGACTGGGACTTGGAATTTTAAAGCAACGAGACTTTATGGTTAAAAAAATCAGAAGGCCAATTCAGAGGCCAAGATGGTTCTCACTGATCCAAATGATACTACAAGCAACAAAGAGAGACCTATCTGTTGGAAAGGAAGCTTTGCTATGGAAACCTACTTGGCATTTGAAAAAACCTAGAATAAGACTCAAAAAAAAAAGACTGAAAGTTAAAGTTTTGTGTAATGGACTAAAGGCAATCTAGAATTATGGACTGATTTAAGGACCAAGATTATGAGTTAGATGTAAGAAAAATGGGATTAATGGAAGATATATAAAATTTATCTATATGAAAATTACTGATGATCTATTTGTTTGATGATTAATGAATTGAAATATCTTAAAGTTTGATGTTATCTTGTTAATTTAAAGAGATTGATTGATGGATTAGGTAGCTTTAGGATAGATTAATATTTTAGCTTAAAAAGGAGATATTTTTAGGTAATAGATTAAAGGCAATTTAGATTTATGGATTTGATTTTAGGATTAAGATTATGAGTTACAAGTAAGAGAAAAAGGGTGATTAATGAAAATATATTAAATGGTTTAAGAATGTGTTCTTTTTTTAGGACAATACGGTTACTTGCAAGAAAATTATTATGTAATCTTGAGTTAATCTAATAAAATGATTTCTGCTTGATAAGATCGATGTTATTAGTTATGATAATTAATTGGATATGATTTGAACTATGTTTAATGGATCGAAATAAGTTAAGGTCTGATTTTTTTATTTTATTTTATTTTTTCTTGTCTGTTAGCTAAAAGAGATTGATTAGTTGATAGACTAGATACATATAGGATAGACTAATACTGATTTTAATTAAGGGATATTAGTGGAAGAAGAATCAATTTATAATAAAATTTATAATAAAAACTAAGGAACTAGAATATATTTGGAAGGGATACCCGAACTGATAAAGTTTGTATTTAAAGTTAATTTGATCATGGTTGTATAAATTTTTAAAATGTTAGAAACAGGTATAGGTTGATTAAATTTAAGCTAGATTGAACTATTTTAAATAAATTATGTTATTTAAGTGAAAAAGAGAGGGAATACTAGAGGTATTGATTGAATTATGTACAAATGTTTTATTTCTGGATGATTGTCTACTTTAACACCACGGTGTGCCTTGAGCACTTTGTTGTAAAAATAAAAAAAACCAATAAAATTTTAATAAAAAAAATTGCAGATGACAGTAAATTCACAGGAATACCTAACACCCCAGAAGACAAGTTCAAGATCCAAAAATATCTTGACAAACTTGAACAATGGGCCCTATCCAACAAAATGAACTTTAATGTGGAGAAAAGCAAAGTTTTGTACTTAGGCAGGAAAAATCAAAGGTACAAGTACAGATTAGGTGAGACCTACTCACCTAATGAGGGTGAGAGGGACCTTGGAGTCCTAGTGGAAGATCACTTGACTGTGAGCCAGCAATGTGCAGCAGCAGCCAAGAAAACTAATACAATCCTGGGTTGTGCAAACAGAAGCATAAAATCAAGATCATGCAAAATATTAGTACCACTTTATAAAACCGTAGTAAGATCACACCTGGAATACTGCAACCAATTTTTGGTCACCATACTACAAAAAAGATGTTGAGACTTTGGAAAAAATTCAGAGAAGAGCAACTAAGTGTCATGGTTCTGACAGACAGAGACAAATAAAGCAGAACTCCGAGTCTTGGAAATTCTTCGAAGAACATGTTTATTGATACAAAGTATTAGCACATCAAAAGTGAAACCAAGTCTGAATAGACACGTAGGAATCCCCAATACAAAGTTAAGAAATCCCACCCCTAAAGCTGTATTACATTCCCCAATGCATCTTCTTGGCGGGCTTTCCACAAAATGCCCAGCCTGCAGTCCTAGGAGCAGCCGATGACCTTGGTTCCCATGGGAAAAAATCTGTTTAGTCTAGCGAAGCACCTGGTAACCCCCCCTTCCTCCATGCTATTTGTCAACCAAAAATGAGTAGGGAAAATGGCAGCCACGCTCATTTTCAAAGTTGACACTAAGGTAATCAAAAGCCTGGATGCTAAAACATATGAAGAATGGCTGCAGGAATTGGGTTTGACTAGACTAAAGAAAAGAAGAAATAGGGGTAACATGATAGCAGTATTCCAGTATTTGAGGGGCTGCCACAAAGAAGAGGAGGTCAAATTATTCTCCAAAGCACCAGAGGGCAAGACAAGAAACTATGGTTGGAAACTGACCAAAGAGAGAAGCAACCTGGAGTCAAGGAGAAACTTCCTAACAGTGAGGAGAATTAACTAGTGGAACAGCTTGCCTTCAGAAATCGTGGGCGTTCCATCACTGAAGATTTTTAACCAGTGATGGTGAACCTTTCAGAGACCGAGTGCCCCAAAACCATCCCACCCCATCCCTGCCCCCGATCTGCCCTCTGCCCCACCAACCCACAGGGCCACCCACTGCCTCCATGGCCCACCACAGATCACCCAAGTAGCCCAGCAGTGCCATGGCAGCCACTCCCACACCTGTGCCCATGCCCCACAACATCATCTGCACGTGATGGGGCATGAGGGTGGAGTCTTGTCCCCACTGCCCAGCTGCCATGTCCTTGGCTGCACTGCTCTGCTCAGGCTGCGCCTGGGGATGACTATCCTCTGGGGGGGCTGATGGTGAGGATGGGGACGTGGGAGAGAGGCAGGGCTGGGATGTCAGTGCATGTGCCCACAGAGAGGGCTCTGAGTGCCGCCTCTGGCATGCATGCCATAGGTTCGCCACTACTGGACTAGATAGCCACTTGTCTGAAATGATATAGGGACTCCCGCTTGTGCATGGGGCTGGACTAGAAGACCTCCATGGTTCCTTCCAGCTCTATTATATTCCTAATTTGATCTCAAGCATGCCATAGGTTCGCCACTACTGGACTAGACAGCCATTTGTCAGAAATGGTATAGGGTTTCCTGCCTGAGCAGGGGGTTGGACTAGATGACCTCCAAGGTCCCTTCCAACTTTATTATTATTATTATTATTATTATTAATAATAATAATAATAATAATAATAGTAATAAAAATTTTCTAGGTTTTCTTGGTCTGAATTTAATTGTGGCACTATGACTAGGAATGACTGATAATTATTTCAATTGTTCCAATTCCAAGACTTTTTACATAAGACTGATATGGTCTGAAGTACTCATGTGCTAATGACATCCAGACTACATGTAAGGATCCACCCAAGAAAGCAGAACTCTTGAAACAGGCATTGTCTCAAAAGGAAACTTTTATTAGGGGTTAGTGACAGTAGGGAAGTCAAGGTGAGAACTGGGGAAAATCCCACTTGAACGGTATAATTAAACCAGCAATATTCCTCCTCCCACCAAAGTCATATGTCCATTTGAAATCCAACCAATCCACAGGTGGCACAATGAGCGGGTAACTGGTACATTTGGCACGCATCTCAAGGTTTTCTCCAGCTTTTATTTCTCTGTAACTGTCTCCCTGATAAGGGAGACACATTCCTTTCTCAAGTGGATAGAAGTGGAAGAAGGAAAGCAGAAGGCAAAAGGTATCCCAAGTGAAAGCAAATATCCCCCTCCCCCCAGCTAAATGGCAGACCTCAAAGCAAAGCACAAGAATATACATATGGAAGGGAGACAATAAGGGTTTGGGTAACTGACATACGTCCTCCCTAAAAGAATGGGAAATCCACCTAAGAGACAAAAAGGGAGGGGAACAACAATATTAATTTGGCTTATCAGGATATTGGGAATTGAAACATCTAAGAAGTTTAGGGGTTCTAACTTGTCTCTTGTACACCCACTCATTCTGGGCAGAAGGGAGATTCTTCCAAGCTATTAAGTATTGTGTCACATCATGATGTATTCGAGAGTCCAAGATGTCCTTAATCTCAAAATGTTGTTCACCTCAACCATGATAGGTGTGGGTGCCTGAGGTGCAGGAAGCCTAATATGAAAAGTGATCTCTGGCTTGAGTAAACTGCAGTGGAAAACAGAGTGGATTTTCTGAAAGTTTTTTGGCAACTCCAATTCAACTGTCACAAGATTGATGATGAGTTTGATAGAGAAAGGTCCTAAAAATTTAGGGCCTAATTGCTTAGAAGGTTTTAAAGACTGCAAATACTTAGTGAAGAGGAATACTCGATCTCCAGCATTAAATGGTTTTTGATCCAGCCTCCATTTATCGGCCTGAACCTTATAGGCTTCTCTGGTTTCATCCAGAGCTTTCCTGACTACTGGCCAGGTATTTTGTAACTGTTTAATCCATTCTTGCAAAGAGCTCCTTGGCAGGAAGTTCAGGCAGGTGAATGTTTGACCATTCGCTATTTGAAATGGAATAAAACCTGTACTGGAGTGCACAGCATTGGTATAAGCCACCTCAGCAAATGGTAACAGGTCAGACCAATTGTTCTGCTGATAATTAATGAAACATATGAGGTATTGTTCTAGAACTGAGTTCAGTCTCTCTTTCCCTCATTTGTTTGCAGATGGTGTGAAGATGATAGCCCTTGACTAGAACCCATCAAGTCCAGAAAAGCTTTCCAGAACTTAGAGGTGAATTATTATTATTATTATTTATTTTGAACCCCTCTGTCTGAAATTATACATTGTGGGGCCCCGTGGAAACAATATATGTTCTGCACAAGGAGTTTGGCAAGAGTCTTTGCATTTGGAATCTTGTGGCATGGGATGAAACATACTTGTCTAGAAAACAAATCAGTTACAACCCAAATTACAGTGTTTCCAGCACTTTCAGGGAGCTCTATGATAAAATCCATAGAGATCTCTCTCCAGGGTACTGACAGACTTGCTACTGGTTGAAGCAATCCTGGGGATTTTCTTTGTTGCATTTAACTGTTACACATGTAGGGCAGCTGACTACATAACTTTCTATGTCTTTTTTCAAAGCAAGCCACCAAAACTGCCTTTTAATGAGAGGTAAGGTTTTTACAAATCCAAAATGTCCAGCAGTTTTTTGAGTCATGCCCTGCTTGCATTACTTTAAGTCTTAAAGCTGCTGTGACATAAAGTTTCTCCCCAATCCATGCTAGCCCATCTTTAACACACATAGGTTATTATGATTTTGAAACCACTCATCGGTCTCTAATGCAGTCTTAAACTCCTGTAATAGAGTTTTTTTTCAAGAGGAGCCACAGGCCTTGACTGGGGTCTGGTGGTTACAGGAGCTGCTAATTGACAAGGGTGCAAGAATGGTTGCACTTCTCCTTTCTTGCTGTTATATTGGGGTAACCAATATAACAATGTGTCAGCTAGGAAATTCTTTCCCCCAGGGAGGTAATGAATAGTGAAATCAAAACAATGGAAATGTTGAGACCATCTTGCTTGTTTAGTGGAGAGTTTCCAGGGGGTTTTCATAGCCTCAAGATTCTTATGACCAGTCCATACTTGAAATGGGATTTTACTCCCCTCTAGGAAATGCCTCCATGTTAGGAGAGCCCATCGAACAGCATAGGCCTCCTTCTCCCAAGCTGCCCATCTCTGCTCAGTCTCTGACAATTTCTTAGAGGTGAGAGCACAGGGTTGTAATTGTCTTTCCTTATTTCTCTGCAATAACATCACTCCCACAGCCACATCACTAGCATCCGCTTGAATTATAACGGCTGTTCTGGGTCCAGGTGTTTCAACACTGGCTCCATAGTCTTTAAAGTTTCTCAAAGGCTGCTTGACACTCCCCTGTCCATTTCAACAGTTGGCTGGGCTTTGGCTTTTAAGCAGAAGAGATCTTCAGCCCATTTCTCTGCATGGAACTCCTCCATATAGAAATCAGTTTTGACTCCCCCAGTAGGGCAGCAGCTTCTCCTGGTTGAGTACTATGCAAATCTCACCTTATGTGTGGGCCCACCTCAGCTAATCACACAAGAAAGCAGAACTCTTGAAACAGGCATTGTCTCAGAAGGAAACTTTTATTAGGGGCTAGTGACAGTAGGAAAGTCAAGGCAAGATCTGGGGAAAATCCCACTTGAACGGTATAATTAAACCAGCAATATTCCTCCTCCCACTAAAGTCATAATGTCCATTTGAAATCCAGCTAATCCACAGGTGGCACAATGAGGGGGTAACTGGTACATTTGGCGAGCATCTCAAGGTCTTCTCCAGCATTCATTTCTCTGTAACCATCTCCCTGATAAAAGAGACAAATTCCTTTCTCAAGTGGATAGAAGTGGAAGAAGGAAAGTAGAAAGCGAAAATTATCCCAAGCAAAAGCAAATATCCCCCTCCCCACAACTAAACTGCAGGCCCTAAAGCAAAGCACAAGAATATATATATGGAAGGGAGACAATAAGGATTTGGGGACCTGACAGTACAACTGCTTATTCCAGTAAACTTGTAGCTGTTATTTTAACATATAACATGGTAATTCTAATTGGATAATATTTAAAATTTGTAAAATCACAAAAGAAACAAAGGAAGTAGTTCTATTATCATTTTAAATGTTTTTTAACTCCCTTGAATCAAATTTAGTGACTTTGTGTATATATGTTTATATCATTTTCTTGGCAACAATGTAGGTATTGCTTACTGATAAATATTTCTCCATATATTGTATTTACATATGTTTAATACATATTATATATATGTATGTGTGTGTAATGCTTTCAAGCTACATGAGCAGCATCTAAATTTTATAAATTTTAATTATAAATTTTGATTTATATAAGTGCAAAGGAAGATCTTCTATATGATGATATATAGTATTGATTAAAAGTAACAGAACTGTTAATAAACTGTATATTATTGAAATGTTAGTAAGTTTCCAGAGCAGAATATTAAATCACTTTGTCTCAGCTTTTATAATCCAACAAAAACATAATGCATTTTGGTCATCTTGTCATAAATTAGTAAGAATAATACAAGTATTATTATAAACAGAAACAATAATTCAAAAGAAGTGAATACTGAATGAGATTATAACAGTAACAAAAAAATCTGGGGATCTCTGCTATTCCACAATTATTAATTTGAAGCTTCTGTACTTACTACAATCCAAATCAGTCAAAAGAGGCCAATTGGTTGGGGGGGGAAATCCTATCTTTAAATAGCAGCTTGCATGGAGAAATCAACAAGAACAATTTATACCACACAGAAAAGAACAGTATAATTTGTTAATTCTAAACATTTAAAGCAGACTTTAAAAACATTAAAGCAGAGTGTGCAAACCATGATCCATATACAGATATTTGAGTGATAAAGGCAAGCTTACCCTGTTGTAGTCTTATAATCTGCTCAGAAGGAACTCATTTCCTTCTGCAGTCATACTTTGACTATTTACTGTCACAATCATCAATCAGTGTCACTGAAGGTTCATACCAAAATAAAGCCCGTTTAGTCTTATGCTCACAAAATCTCTGGGTAGTATGAAAAATCCATAATCCTTTGTCCTTAAATGCCCTTTAGGGCTTACAAACAAGCTCTTGGCCCTTCGCATTGGTCTGGCTTGACAATCATCAACAGCACTCAGACAATAGCAACCCAGAGAGACAATTATATTATGCATGTTAGGATTTAATATCCCCATGCCAGAAGAGACAGATTGACATTATTCATGTTTTCTGAGAAGTGTGCATAGAATTGCAGCCTAAATCTATGTTTAGTTCTAATTAGTTCCATGGCAAGTTATACCACTAAATCTAGAATAACCATTAAAAACATGTTCATCAATGTTCTAATCATCTACAGAGATGATCAAGAATTTGATTTGTGAGGTGACTTTATTAACTGCTCTCTAGAATTCCCAAGGATGTTAATTGCTATCCAGGCAGTACGTTTTTTCACTTTACGAGATTCAAATTTGCCTACTGGAAACTCAAATTAGTCATACATTCTGCTTTGCTTAAAAGAAATGAAAAATGCTGTGTGAAAATTTTAAATATATTAGCTGTGATTGGTAGAATAGTGAAGTGTAATAAAATCTATCTGACATACTGATTTTGTTTAGCAATTTCTTATTTCTATAATTAACATCAGTTTTTTCTATATAAGGGCATATTCAGATGGCTGCCACTCTGCTCAACTTTCCACACTTTTGTCACTATCATGCTTTTATTAAAAAGCTATCAAAATTACAAACCACAACAAAGTTCAATCCAGTGGACTACCTAATTGAATCATATTTATTATCCCAAATGGTTGTCTCACGTTTTAAAAACTTGATGTTTATAACTGCATTGTACTTCAATGAATATATTGAGTAAGTATCATAAATACCCAGTGGCTATATGACAAAATCAATTCATTTATTTATTTACATTTTTCTATACCATTTTATGCTAAGCATGTATCGGAATGATTGGTAAAAGATGAAATGTAAAAGCAACAAAATCAAAAAGCTTTAGGCCTCCACCGCTATGTGCAAAAAAAATCAATCAATCAATTTTAACTTTTGCGGGGAAAAAAATGCCGCAAAGTTGGAATTGATTGATTGAACTTTTTAGTCCCACCCAGTCTGCCATTACCACCACAGCCACGCCCACCCAATTGGCCACCCCCATCCAATGGGCCACACTCACCTGGCACCCAACAATATATAAGTGGATTTTGGGTTGCAATTTGGGCATTCGGTCTCCCCGCAAAAGTTAAAATTGATTGATTGATTGAAACTTTTTAATTTTTTTTGCACATAGCGGTGGAGGCCTAAAGCAAAAAGGTTTTATAAAACCCAGCTGAAGGCCTAGGACTGGGGCAATGACACGCATGCCCACAGAGAGTATCAAGATGGAACTATTCCTATGAACTTGCAAAAACACAAAACAGGGAATAAGGCAGATATACATAATGATTAGTATTAAATGTGAATATATTTATCTGGGACTATTCTACTGTAGGGATCTAGCCTTGTTAATCGTATACCTCTTTTGTTCCTTATTTCATAGTCGTTCCTCTGTCCTGCAAGCTAGAATAGAATAGAATAGAATAGAATAGAATAGAATAGAATAGAATAGAATAGAATAGAATAGAATAGAATAGAATAGAATAGAATAGAATAGAATAGAATAGAATAGAATAGAATAGAATAGAGCTGGAAGGGATCTTGGAGGTCTTCTAGTCCAGCCCCCTGCTCAAACAGGAGAATCTACACCATCTCAGACAGGTGAATGTCCAGTTTCCTCTTAAAAATCTCCAGTGATGGAGCTCCCATGATTTATGGGGGTAAGCTGTTCCACTGGTTGATTGTCCTCACTGTCAGGAAGTTTCTCCTTAGTTCCAGGTTGCTTCTGTCTTTGATCAGTTTCCAACCATTGTTTCTCGTCCTTCCCTCTGGTGCTTTGGTGAACAACCTGCCCCTTCTGCCCTGTGGCAGCCCCTCAGATACTGGAAAACTGCTATCATATCTGCCCCATTTCTTCTTTTCTTTAGACTAGCCAAACCCAAGTCCTGTAGCCATTCTTCATATGTTTTAGTCTCCAGGCTTTTCTCTGAATTTTTTTCCAAACTCTCAACATCCTTTTTGTGATATGGTGACCAAAATTGGCTGCAGTATTCCAGGTGTGATCTTACTAGGGTTTTATAAAGTGGTACTAATACTTCTATGCCTCTGTTTATACAACCCAGGATTGTATTAGCTTTTTTGGTTGCTGCTGCACACTGCTGGCTCAAGTGATCGTCCACTAGGACTCCAAGGTCCCTCTCACAGTTACTGTTTTTAAGCCAGGTCTCACCCAATCTGTATTTGTACCTTTGGTTTTTCCTGCCTAAATGTAAGACTTTGCTTTTCTCCACATTAAAGTTCATTTTGTTGGATAGGGCCCATTGTTCAAGTTTGTCAAGTTTGTCTTTTTGGATCCTGAGTTTGTCTTCTGGGGTGTTGGCTACTCCTGTCAGTTTGGTGTCATCTGCAAATTTGATGAGTTCCCCTTCTATTCCCTCATCTAAGTCATTTATGAAGATATTGAAGAGTACTGGGCCTAAAACGGAACCTTGTGGTACCCCACTGCTTACTTCTCTGCATGTGGATGTAGTGCTATTGAGGACTACTCATTGAGTACAGTTTATTAGCCAGCTACAGATCCATCTGGTGATGATGTTGTCTATTCCACCTTTTTCTAGCTTACCAAGGGGTAGGTTTGGTACCATCCCTTTTACCTCTAAGCAGATGAGTAGTTGTACTTCAGTTGCATGGCTCCATCTTCTGATATTTCCTTAATCTTTTTTTTTACATTGTTTCCTGATAAATCTGGGTTTTTTCTAGCCCGTATCATCTTGACTACCTTGGAACTCTGAGTACAATTTCTCCTTAAAACTGTTTTATTTAATTTTTGTAGCAATATTCTTTGAAGAATATTCAAATATTCTTTGAAGAATCTCTTCCTAGTTCCTAGTACTTTCCTCAACTTCTTAATTTCACTTTGTTTTGGGATCCCTTTTGTTTTTGCCATCACCTGCCTTGTTTTAATTCAAGCTGAATGGACAACTTCCCACTTTCTTAAATCAGCTGATACAGAAAACTATTTAAATCACTAAGGGGCTTCATCATTGGCATAGTCTTTATGCCTAAAACATTATAGTATAAATATCTGCCATAGGAGGACACTCTACAACTGCACTCATCCCAGCAAAACAGAATAGACTTTTCACTCCCCACATTCAGCCACACAGCCAAAACTTATATCCCAGATGCTTGACCACATAGACAGGAACATCCATATTCTCATATGTTCATTGGAAAGGATCAAGAAAACAAAAGACCAGGGAAAAAGAAATTGCTGAAAGATTTAAGCAAGATGAGTATAGGACACAACTACATGGGTTTAGCAATGTAGTGGTGTATTAAGCAATGCTCTGGCAGGAGAAATTGTGATAGGGATGAATTTGAAGTTCTCTAGCTCTGAAGATGAGGAAGGATTAGATTCAGAGTCAAGAAAATATTCAAGAAGCAAGAATAATGCCTGCTTTAAGTAAGAAGATGGTGAAAATTCCAATAGATCATGATAAGATTCCTCTAGACTTTGCTAAGTGTCTGTGTTGAAAATAAAAGGCAGATACAAAAATCTTTAGAATCCACAAGAGTTAAGATAAGGGTTCCTAAAGATTTAACTGAAGGTTGCACTCTATGGGCAGTCAGAATCACTGAGTTGGACAAGTGAGATAGAGGAAAACCCTACTGATGAATGAAGGCAAATATACGTATCCCAGGATAATGTTGCAGGATCCAATCTGGGTCAGTCCTCAGGCTATGGGTTTGGAGTGTGACACACTCTGCTAGAGAGAAGTCTCCTGAAGATGGGCTCCAGCATGAGTCCGAAAGCTTGAAAAATTAAACCTCTAGTTCCAGTGATCAATTCAGATTGGATTCTGAAAAGCCTACTACTGAAAATAAAGCAAAAATTCTAGGTCAGGATTTGCATTCAGATAACTCTGTTTCAAATATGCTAGTATGCTTTATAGATTCTGATATTTATTAAGTCACTGGCTGATTTTATTTTTGTTTTTGTATCAGGTGGCTTTTTTGTCTTTTGCACTAATTCAAGTCTTGTATATTTTGTATATATCCAAGATTATCTACACCCAACCATTCATCTGATATTTCAGATGTTTGTACTTTTACCAGCACTAAATGCTTTATTCCATCCAAATATAATTATGTGTGCAAGCTAAAAAAAATGCTTATTTTTCCCTTTCTTATTTTTAATGAAATTATGTTTTTAAAATCATAAGATTAATGCTTACGAAGAGGAGATTAGGCTGCTGTACTTTGACCACACACTTCAAAACTACTGGAGAAAAGACATGATTTTCAAAAGTAATTATTATTGTTGAAATTGCCAGTTTACTATTATGTTATTTAGCCTGTGAGAGCCCCATTTCTTTCATAAGGAGGAGGAGCCTTATTCTTTAATGCATTTGCTTTCTCCCCAGAGATCAGTGGTAGAAGGAAAATACTACTTAGTTGATAACCAAAAACTCTGCCTCTTACAAAGGCAGGTGGCAGGTGGGAGGCAAGGCTCTTCAGATCAAGACTTCCCATCTTCCCCCACTGTTGTCTCCCTTTGTCAGCCATTCATTAAATTTACAAATAAAATAGGTAAGACAAATTAATTTTTAAAAGAAAAAACTGCTCCCTTGCAAATTCCCCTCTTCTCTCTCCTATCCCCACATCACATATTGAAAAGCACAATATTGAAGTTTCTTGAAGATTTTCTGCAATGCAGTATTCATGGTCTAAATTTGGAAGTTCAGTATAGACACAGATGGTGAATGATTAAAAGGAAATACTTAATATGGAGCTATCATTGTGAACCAAAATAACTTTTTTCATTTTTGAACACTTTAAAGCAGCTCTATAGCTCAGATTACATTATTGTTACAGACACAAATTTTTCATTTATTATTATATTAATAGCTTTTACCTTTTTTATGCATGTTTTCCCCAGAGTCAGTCAATTAATCAGTAGTCAAACTCTCTAAAAGATCTGTGTTAAAACCAAGATCTAGATCCTGCAAAGAAGCACACAGGTAAATGTTTTCATGTAACACAAACACAGATGTATAAATGTGCATGCAAAATACCTTCTTTCTAAAATATGGCAAGAAAATCCTTGACACCTTACTTTATATGCAATCTCAATCCAATTTTGGAAGTGCTCAAGAGATCAGTTAGACCTCTGCAAAAGCAATTTTTAATTTCTTTGAGTACCTCAAGCACACAGTGAAAGAAACAGAGAAAATAATAAAACAGATAAAAGCAGTGACATTGCCCAATCTTAGTTTTGAGCTCATACATTATTAAAGCAACAGTACAATACAATATGCAGTATAGTTAGAGATACAAAATTTCCGGAAATTTTGAGGCAATGAAAAAAACAATTTTTTCCTGTTTTTTCTAGAAAAAATAGAAATTTTGAAAAAAAAAAGTTTAGTGTAGAGTAGTTTTCCAGTTTGGTGAAATGCAGTGTATATAAAAGTATTATGCTTGCAATAAAACAGATAACCAGCCCCCTTTCCCTCAAAAGCAAGAAAAAAGCAAGAAACTGAAAGGTTCTGGAAGAAAGGGAAATTGTTTAGTCTAACTGTTGCTTTCTTGCTTTTTGTAATCAGCTTTTGCGCCAGGGAAATCTCATGCAGGCTTGAGAATCATGTACATGGATGTGATATACTTAAGGAGGGAATAAGGGAGTGTATAGGAATGATTGATGTCTTCTTTATGATGTAATGGCTCTGTTGTCTGATTTTCATTGGCTAACAAAGTTTATAAAGCAATGCTACCAACTTTCTAAGGTGTGGAACTTCTAGACATGACTCTGCCAGCGTTCCAGATTGTTGGCCACCCAGCTGCTTAATTTGATCAAATAAAGTGCTGCTTGATCAAGAAGTCTCTGCTTGGGTTATCTGATTAGATTGATATGGTATCTCAAGTTTAAGTAAGGGACTGGGACCTTACAAAATCATCGACATAAAAAATAATCAGATTTGCCCCTTCGCGCCAACAGCAAATAAAGTTAAGGTCCACCTCAATATTTAAGCTCCATAAAAGGTTTACCTTTTGAGTGGTGCTTTAAAAAAAAGATGCAAAGATACAACATATACATGCAGTTTATTCTATTTCATTTTTTGAACTATTGCTATCATTTTCTGTTTCCTCTTCCTTTTTGTCATTTTTCTCATGGACTTTTAAAAACTTTAGGTTTGCACAGATTGAAACAAACCTTTCTACCCTTTCACAGGTCAGTTTGTTTCTTGATTTGGTATGAATATTACCAAACATAGACCAGATTCTTTCACATATAGCAGAAGATGTATCAATCTGCAGTAAGCAAGATGCAAGAGGTGTCAGAGATTGTGTGGTGCAGAGACCTTACCACCATGCTGCAGGATGGATATGTTTTGCAGAATCTCAGAATACATTTCTGGCCCAAATCAATGAAGATGTTCTATATTCTGCAACATTTGAAAATTCTGTTCCAACATCAAGTCCTAAGTGCACAGCTTGTTTCGTAATCCAGTCCAGTGATGCAGCAGCAGCATCACTCACACCACTGCCTTTGAATATTGGATACAGTAGATTTGCAGCAGCATGTATTGCATGGCAACAAAATTCTTCCTGTTGCACTAGTAATGGGATGAAGTCAATTCAGAAGCGCAAACGAACAATATGCAATAGACTAGATACAGCAGATAGACCATATATAAGAGAAACACCAACCAAACAAAAGGTACTCGGAGTATACTTGAAGAGGGAAGGGCGGAGGGAAGAACGTTTACTAAAACAGATGTTTACAAAGATTAATACCTAATGTTGTATGCTATGTTCTAGGATGATTGTTTAGCAATAGGATCTTTGGTTTAATGCTGATCACATTAATATGGAACCAGATAAGAGAAACACCAATCAAACAAAGTGTAACAGGAGTATAGTTGAGGCTAGACGCGAGGGGTGGGAAAAAGGCTTACTAATTCAGACGTTTTCAATGACTAATACTTAGTATTGTATATCAGGTGCCATGATGATTGCTGCACAATATGTTTTTATGTTCAATGTTGATTGTTTTAATAAAAGAATTTTATATATTAAAAAAAATTCTTCCTGTTTTTTTAATAAAACCTTTCACTTTACTTTTTTCAGCAGTTCTAAGTGGAAGTGCACTTAGGTTTTCAAAACAGACATTTTTATCATAGGCATGTGGTTAGGAATTTCTGACAAAAGTGCAGTGTCTGATTCAGATGCACGGATTGCTGAAAAAAATCGGTGTTAAAATCTGTAGGGAATTCTGCAGCTGAACCCAAAACATGTCCTCATCAAGCAGTGTTCCTTATATTTCTGGGAATTTTAAGATCCTCATTTATTACTGTTGCTTGAAGAACTTCTTTGTTTTTTAGTAAACTTTCAAAGGAGATCAATACTCCACCTCAAAATGTTTTAGTATAGAGCTTCAGTGTCACTGTTTTATTGTGAATTTTATTCTTCTTGCTTCTTCTTGAAAACTGCGGTGACAACATGAATAGCTTTTACATATTTGATAACTTCTTTAGCTCTTCCATAAATCCTTTGAAGGGTGTCCAGTTTCATGAAGTCAGTTTAGTCCATGAGATACACATCCTGTTGCAGTAATATGTGGATACTTGTCCATTATGATTTCCCATGCAGCTTTCATATTACTTGCATTGTTAGTCAGCAAAGCAAATACTTTACCACACTCAATTTTCTCTAAAACTGCACATATACTCTGTAATATGTCTGTTCCCTCCAGTTTCAATGCTTCCCTAAAAGACTGGTTGAGTTGTTGTTATCACAAAGTTGATGATTCCTTCTCCCCAAACATTTGTCCATCCATCTGTAAGTACTGCAAGACATAGTGCTTCACTAATTTTTCCCTGTACAGATTCCATCACACGCTCATATTCTGATTCCAAAAGAGGCTTGCTCAAGGAATGTCTGCTTGGCAAATAGTATGAGGGTCATAATAATTTAAAAGCTTCCTACCAATATGCATTTTCACTTATTGACAATGCTGATCCAGAAGCATATATTGCTCTTGCAAGAGTGTGATAATTTTCTCCTGATTTTCAGGTATCATTTTATTTATAAACAAAGATATTGTGTATTTTTGTGAGGCAGTGGTTTGCAACACTTCTTTACTTGAAGATGTTGCTGGTGAAAAAACATTTTGTGATGTTCCAAAGCAGCAGAAATTAGAACTGGAAGGAAAAGCTACTTCCACTTTCATTCTGGCACTCACCATTTAGTAAAGTATTTTTTTAATGTCTTTAGGACACCTCTGGCATGCAAGGATGTGTTTTGTCATCCTTGTAGCATTTGGAAAAGAATATTTCTTCTCACAATATTTGCAAATTGCAGCTTTGCCCTCAGCAGAAATTGCACTGTGGAAATATTTCCAAACTCTAGATGATGGTCTCACCATTTTACTGAGAGTAAGAAAAGAAAAATAAATTTACTGACCAGACTATAGGTAAACATTATTCTGTGATGGTGGAGAACATTAATAGGAATCATTTAAAGCAGACATATCAAACTCGCGACATCACCTGATGTCGCATGATGTATCGGAGCTTTTTCCCCATTGCTGGCAATGGGATGGGCGTGGTTTCTTTGTGATGCATCAGGCCCGCGGGCCGACAGTTTAACACCCCTGATTTAAAGGTTACAAAAGAGAAACTGATTTGTCAAATTTACCCTCTTACCTGTCAGTTAAGGCTTGAGAGGAGGACAGAAACTACCATCTACTATAGGGGTATCAAACTCAATTTCATTGAGGGCCACATCAGGGTTCTGGTTGACCTTGGGGGGCTGGGTGGGTGTGGCATAATGGGGGTGGGCATGGCTGGGGTGGGTGTGGCCAACTCAATGTTGGTCATGTTGGGGGGTGCCTGTGGTGGCCCCAGCAGAGCTGGAGGGACCCATTGTCTCCAGCTGAGGAAGATGAGGCCGGGGGAACAGTATTTCTTTGTCCACCAGAGGAGTCTTGCTGTCCCTTTCAGGACATGCAGAGGACCCCCAATGATGCAGGCTGCCTGGAGCCCTGGGCAGTGGAGGGCAAGCACCCAGTTCAGCCTTTCCTGAGGGGGTGCTTGACTGTGCTTATCTCTTCCTCAAGGCTGCTGCTGATTGGCTTGCTCTCCTTGGCCAAGTTGCTCATGGTGTATGCAGGAGGGCAAAATGTGGTCAGAGGGAGGCCCACTCTCTCTCCCTGCGAGGAGACCCAGCTTTGTAACCAAAGCATCCTCAGCAGTAGGATGGGAGACCACCAGGAAAAGTCAGGAGGAGGGAACAAGGGGATGGCAAAAAGGCAGCAGGGCTGCTTGTGGCCAAGTGCTAAGACAGGACTTCCCTTAGATCCTTCCTCCCTCTCATTATAACCTTCCTTTTTTCCTTCTTTCTTCCTTCCTTCCTTTCCCCTTTTCTTCTTTTTCCTTCCCTCTTCATTCTTCTTTCCTTCTTCTTCCTTCCCCTCTTTCTTTCTTTTTGTTTGTCTTTCCTCTTTCCCTTTCTCCTTTCCTGTCCCTTCTTGGATGCTCAAATGCAAAAGTGGAAATATTTCTCGATGCCTTCTTGCCTTGTGACCAAATGCCACTTTTGCTAGTAGTCTGTGGTCACTTAAAA
This sequence comes from Bothrops alternatus, assembly GCA_034064705.1. NCBI lineage: Eukaryota > Metazoa > Chordata > Lepidosauria > Squamata > Viperidae > Bothrops > Bothrops alternatus. Next base: position 9,933,775 of record JARGCV010000006.1, on the reverse strand, counting down.
GACTGAGAACAAACCAGGCTCAGTTTATCCCATGTTTGCATTTAGTTGGGGTGTCCACAGACAACATTACAGCAAAGCTGTCAAAATGGTGGCTGTGATAGTTGATCAGAGCTCCTCCGTTTTTTATGTCCAGCAGCTTTAGCATTTAGGAACAGAGGTAAGTTAGTTGCTTTTCTATTAATACATAATCCTTAAAAGAGCTCTCCTGTAGGGACCCTGCCATTGTCCAATTCAGACTGGAAATATAGCAAAGGAAAATATTTTTCCCCACTCTGCTTTGTCCTGTTTTCCCCACTGGAAATGGCTGTTTGCAACACACAAGGAGGGTATACCTTCCTAAGAGTTCACAATTTAAGAATACCAATGTTAACTTGGATTGCCAATAAAGTCCTGTCTGTGGCAAAAGAGAACACAAAATTGCTTTCTCCTTTGAGCCCAAGTCTCAATGGATCCAGGATTGAATCAGAACTGCATGAACTGGGGCATCTCCAACCAACTTTTCCTTCCTCCCTCCTCCCTCCCTCCCTCCCTCCCTCCCATCCTCTGTTTGTTCCTTCTGCCCTCCCTCCCCTTTTCTCCTCCCTTCCACCCGCCTTTCCTCCCTCCTTTCCTCCCTCCCTCCCTCCCTCCCTTCCTTCTCATCTCTTTCATTCCTCAGCACTCAGGAAAGGGTGATGGGAGGGGGAAATTGCCAGCAGTGCCAGTGTCCATTTGGGCAGGGCCAGTCCGGGTGAAAGGGAAGCCTCGTGACTGTGAGGCTAGGTCAGTAGGAAGCTATGGAGGTGCTGGTGGAAGGGGGTGGTGCTGATCTACAACCTGGTTACATCCATCAAAGCCAGAATGCGCTCAGCCTTAGATCCATGGGCAGCCTGGAACCAGCGAGGAGCCACCCACTGCCTTTGCCCCACCCCTTGGGTGTGTGCACAGGAGATGGCGAGCACTGGCATCCTGGGGTGCCGGACTCTGCTTGCGTGCCTGCCCAGGGGGTGGGGCATGGGCGCCCGTCACTTGGTTCTAGGGCTGCCCCATGGATCTAAGGCTGAGCACATTCTGGCTTGATGGCTGGCACCAGGTTGTAGATCAGTGTCGGGTCGGCCTGGGCTGGACTGAGGTGCCGTGGACCAGTCCTTCGCTGTTTCCAGAACAGGTCCCCAGGGCAGACAGAACTACATGGTGGGCCAGATCCAGCCCATGGACCTTGTGTTTGATATGTCTGATCTACTATAAAGTAACAATTATTCAACTGTAGGAGGTACACAAGCAAACTACACAAGCAAAATAAACTGGAACCTTTTCTCTGCAGTGCCCCCTAGTGGCACAAATGCATATTTCTCTGATTGGGAACTACATTGAGAAGTACAATATTACTTGAATTGTATTCCAGGGTTTGTCTTCAGCTGAGAAAACTTGCAATAATTTAAAACTTTACAAAAAGTCTCAGAAATCTTCCAGTAAGGTGTTCATGTTATATTGTTTGAATACCATGTCATAGATATATTATTTATCATTGGAAAAGAACATATTCCACATTTCTTTTTTTCAATATTTCTGGAAAAAAACAACTTGGGAAAACACAGAAAACAACTGTTTTTTCCCCAATTTTTCCAGTTTTTTTTTTCAGGCCTTCCCATCTCTAAGTATAATTGAATTAGATTTGGGGACACCCAGGTGTTTGTCCATCCTCAGCTACCAAAGGTCTCTGAGTGAATTTGGCCCAGTCATACTTAGCTCCATTTGACTTGCAGAGTTGTTGTGGGACAAGATAGGTTTTGTACTCCGCCTACATTCCAAATAAAAATATGTAATGTATATGAACAGAAAAACACGAAATAGCTAAAACAGGCATGTCAAACTCGCGATATCACGTGATGTCGCGTGACATATCGTGGTGTCGTGCGATGTATCACAACTTTTTCCCCATTGCCAGCAATGGGGTGGGCACAGTTTTGATGTGATGCATCCGGCCCGCAGGCTGGCAGTTTGACATGCCTGGCCTAAAACATAACATCTTAAAAATAATTATATATGTACAAATGTATATACCATTTACACAACCATAAATTATAGAAAATGTATTCCAAATGTTCATTTCCAAATAGGATTATGGATCAAAAACTACATAGAACTTTTTACTATGGTTATTGAGGTTTGGTCTACATTTAATAGCACATATACAGGGAGGCACATGGAACAGAATTACAGATAACAAAGGCCACCTATCTATTGTAGATCTGCAGATATTATAAAAATGAGCTTACAGTGTCTACATAGGACATCTCTGCTCTTCATTAAACTGCCTCTTTTCTAAGATTTTTGCATAAGCCTGAACTCAGCTGCTTTAATGAATAAAATAATTGAAGTGTGTCTTTAATATATTTCCTACAGCAGCCACTTCTTTTTAAAGATTTTAAAAGTTGCTAAATTGTAAAAGGTTGAAGGGACACACGACAATAAAGAAAAAAGAAAAAAAGACTTGTTCAGTCATTAATTGTGAAGCATCTTAAGTTCAGGTTTGGATTCAACCTGAACATAAACTATATCTGATTTTTTTTCTTTATTACTTCTATTATCCACATGAAAGCACATGAAAGATTTATACATAGAGTATAGGTGAATAAGATGCAGGACTGAAGGAGGCAGGGTATAAGAGAAAGTGGGTATGATCAAAATAAAAAGTAACACACTAGGTTTTTTTAAAAAAAATCTTAAATCTCATTTTATCTAATTATTAAAAGCCATTACATTTAATTTTAACCTAATTAGGATTGAGAACTGCAAAAACGGTTGGATGTAGACTGTATATCCAAGCTGTAGAGAATTCACTGGGTTTAAAACTGCAATTTGTAGCCTTCTATCCTGAGAACAAACCCCAGTAAAGTCAATGAAACTACTCCTGAGTAAATTTCTGTCACATAGTGCTATTGATGTTCTGTTGTAACTGGACAATGTATTATAAGAAGCCCTGTCCTATGGTTATGGTGATTTCTGTTCAATGTAGGAAAATACTAAGGCAAAAATTCCCATATGGATTCTTTATCAAGAATGTGCAACATTCTGTTGTAAATTAAGAGCTTCCAGTATTAAAATGAAGCAATATTTTACTTTGATCATTCCAACTACTGCTGTGCTCCTCTGGAGACTTCCCAGTCACTGTTAGGGGCTTACCTCTAGCATACTGAATCCTAGTTTTCAAGAATTCCAGTTTTTTAACAACAGTGTGTGTGTGTGTGTGTGTGTGTGTGTGTGTGTGTGTGTGTGTGTGTGTGTGTGTGTGTGTGTGTGTGTGTAGATATATGTGCCTGATGTACATTCAGACAGCTAAGATACCCAAAAGGAATTTTAGGTTGCAATTAATAGTAACTTCTGCATCTAAGGTTATTGGTACTTTTTCATAGATTGTAACGAAGACTAATAAAGTCTCAGCAATGCAGTTCCAATCAATTACCTAGATTTTCTTTCTTTGCAACAAAATTTTCTCCAAATGATTCTACATATTTCTTTAACAAAGAAAGAAAAATGTACACAATTAAGCCAGAGATCCAGATGATTGAAATAAAACTCTTATTTACACTGGGCAGAAATGGTGTGAAGTTAAAACACTATATGTTGGTCCAGGATTCCTTGAACTGATAGCCTCTTTGCTTGGAAAAGAGGAGAAAAACAGGGATCCTTGACTACTCCATAACTACTATTTTAGGAATACTTTGCAGATGTGCCCCTGAAAAAATACAACTATGCCATCTGAGTATAAAATTCATGATAATCATATTTTGTTGTTATTGTTGTTGCCAAAGGGATTGTTGCAGCCCAATTAGTAACCCTCTCTGAGACATAATTTATAATAAAAAAATCTGTCTGTAATCTACAATCCATAATTTTATACATATACTATTACGTGTCATCTAATGTAGCAATGTGCATCTCTTTACCTTTCGTTACCAGGGTATTTTTAAAAAAAAAAATAATTCAAAGTTCATTCAAGTTTGGACAAATCCAATTGGCTCTTTGTAACTGATTTTTGTTTAAACCAGCCTAAATTTGCTATTTCACTATTCTGTTTATGAATAACTTTAAAAACTGATCCTTGTAAAGGAGAATTCACTGCAATATTATCTGTTAATTCCTATACTGGTCTTTAATAATTCTTTCTTACACCAAAAGAGCTTTCCTTATGACTATTAAATTTGCTGAGGAATCTTTTGTAACAGACTTTATCAAAAGTTATTTTTTTAACACTCCCAGCTCTACTTTCAACCTACTTCCAGAAAACTCTAGAAAATTAGTGAAACAACTTTTTTTTATAAAAGCCATATTTGTTTATATTGAACAAGACCTATTTTTCTTAATGCTTCATGGCACTATCACTAATTATGCTTTAAATCAACATCAAAGCTGGTTGGTCTTCATGTTGGATCTTCCATGTATCCTTTCTAAAAACAAGTACTTCTCATATGAAGGATACTGAAGAAGATTGAAAAAATCTTTTAGTATAGTTATATAAAGTGTTATTAATATTAACTTTACTAATGATTTGCACTCTCTCAAACCATATATTATTATCTACTCTGTTGGCAAAGGTGGCCCATACAAAATGAACAGAATTCTTCATTGATTTAAAGGCAATAGCTTCAAACCAAATAGACTTTTGCCATCTTTTTACATTTTCCATAGAAATAGGAAGTAAAAACAATAACACTAGAGATTGCTTAGTAGTATATCTTGATCATAACTTTAAACAGTGGAAATCCTGCCCAAGATACCTTTAGGGAAGTCTCTAACATTCTATTTAGTCTCTAAATATAAAGATTAATATATCTAAGAGACTAAAATATAGTCTCTAATACATAGCATCTGAAGATAGCAGTGTTCCAATATCTCAGGGGCTGCCACAAAGAAGAGGGTGTCAAGCTATTTTCCAAGCCGCCTGAAGGCAGGACAAGAAACAACGGGTGGAAACTAAGCAAGGAGAGAAGCAACCTAGAACTAAGGAGAAACTTCCTGACAGTTAGAACAATTAACCAGTGGAACAATCTGCCTCCAGAAGCGTTGAATGCTCCAACACTGGAGATTTTTAAGAAGACACTGGATAGCCATTTGTCTGAAATGGTATAGGGGTTACTACCTGAGCAGGGGGTTGGATTAGATCAGGGCTTTTCAACCAGTGGTACAGGTACCACCTGTGGTACATTGGCACCTGGCAGGTGGTACGCGACCATTGTAGAAAATGGTAGCAGGGGAGGGGAATGAACTGAACCAGTGGCAGCACGGCACAAGCCTGAGCGCGAGATGGCTGGAGCTGCAGGGCTGTCAGGGCTCAGTGGAAGCACCAGGATCAGCGCCAGGCTCCAGCTGGAGCTCTGCACTGATCCTGGTGGTTCTGCTGAGCCCTGAAGAAGCACCAATCAGCTAGAAAGCAGCACTGATCCAGGCACTTCTGCTGAGCTCAGAAGAAGCGTCGATCAGCTGGAATGTTGCAGCATCTCCAGAGTCTTGTGATTTACATTCAGATGCCTGGCAACTGATTCATATTTATGATGGTCACAGTGTCCCAGGGTCATGTGAAGTGACCAAAACCTGCAACCACCCAGCAGATGGGGGGAATAAAGACCAAACACCCCCCACTCCACCCCACTGCCAATCCTCAACAGAAATGCTCACAACAATGAAAACCTCGGACAGGAGGAAGAGCACGGTCAGGCGGGCAGGCAGGTGTCTTGCTTGGCTGTGGTTTGGGGGGCACTTTTTTCAGTGCCATTGTAACTTCGAACAGTCACTAAGCGAACTATTGTAAGTTGAGGACTACCTGTACTTTATCACTTTTTTCCTTTTTGGGGGGGCATCAAGTTTTTGACACCTTGCTAGGTGACTGGTGGTACTCACATGTTGCCATATCTTAAAAGTGGTACAATGGGTGAAAAGGTTGAAAAGCCCTGGACTAGATGACTTCCAAGGTCCCTTCCAACTTTATTATTACTATTATTATTATTATTATTATTATTATTATTATTATTATTATTATTATTATTATTATTGTGTGAGGACACATCTGGTCAATACCTTGGGAAATGACCCTTTGTTTATGAGAATATTGCACTTAGCCAGCTAGAATTCCCCCTCCTCTTGTCAAGTGTTAGATTAAGGAGCTGGTGTTGTCCTCTTTACCTGAATAGTTAGAAGAATAAGTTAAGAGACAGGCAAGAGTGATTAATAATAACGATGCAATGAACAAAGGTCTGATAAGTAAGAGCTTCTAAAAGGGATAAACAAATTGCCTTAGCTACTCAATAACTCTTTGCACACAGGCATTCAGTTTTTTTTTCTTTCTAATAAATTTACAGATATTTTTAAACTTCTGTTTTTACTTTGTCATTGTGTGGTATTGAGTGTAGATTGATGAGAAAAAAATGAATTTCAACAACTGTAGAATCAGGTTGCAGCATACCAAAATTGACAAAAGTGAAGTGGGTCTGAATACTTTCTGAATGCACTGTAGCTATTAAACAAAAAAAAAAAAACAACCAAAAGTCACCATCTCAGCATTCCTTTGTCTTTGTATTCTCCCACAGGTGGAGACCAATGACACAAAAATGAATCTGAAAACAATAACAAGAGATAATGAACAGCTAGGGAAGAAAGTTAAAGAATTAGGAGCACAAGCGGTGTTTTCATGTATATTTCCAAGAAAAAGCCAACATCCAATGACAGAGCAAAGGATTATAGAAACAAACCACTGGATTAAAAATTGGTGTTGTCAACAGAACTTCGGCTTCCTAGGTCAGGGCTTTTCAACTGGTGGTACACGTACTACCAGTGGTACTTTAGCACCTGGCAGGTGGTACATGACCCCTAGCCAAGTGTAGCAGAGGAGGGAACCAGCTAAAGCAGCACCACACAGACCTGGAGGAGACCAGCTGGAGCTGCAGGGCTCACCAGAAGCCCCAGGATCTGCACGTGCAACTGCATGCTGATTGGAGCTTCTGGCACAACCGGAAGAGAAAAGGAGGAAGAGGAGGTGGAGAGATGAGAAGATCAGATTTTGGCAGGAGAGAAAAAAACCACAGTGAGAAAGAGAGAGAAGAGCCTTTTGTTAGCGAAGTGGTGAGGAGAGGGCGAGCGGCCTTTGAGAGTGAAGGGTAAGTGAAAGAGCAAGCGAAGGGCTTTTGCGAGCAACATGTATGTGAATGGAGCAAGAGAGAAACTTTTGCAAGCAATGTGTGTGTGAATGGAGCAAGAGAGAAACTTTTGGGAGCAATGTGTCTGTGAATGGAGCAAGAGAAAAGTTTTTGTGAACAATGTGTGAGTGAATGGAGCACGAGAGAAGCTTTTGCAAGCAACATGTGCGTGAATGAGAGCAAGCGAAAGACTTTTGCTAGCAAAGGGTAGGGGGGTTGCAAGCAAATGGTGAGAGAAAAAGGGAAAAGTGAGGGGGAGAAGGGAAAAAGAAAAGAGAAGGCATTGACTGTTGCAATAGGAAGGAAGCATTAACATTGAACCTCAACTTTTTACTTTTCCATAATACTATAAACTAGCCATTTCTATAACAACAAATGAATCTAACCAGTAAAGCCCAACCCCCCCCTTTTTTTAGTCATCAAGTTTTTGACACCTTGCTAAGCACTGGTAGTGCTCAAATATTGTCATGTCCTGAAAGTGGTACAATCTGTGAAAAGGATGAAAAGCCCTGTCCTAGGTCATGGTCTGCATTACCTAGCTGTAGGGATGGACTGCACCTCACAAGAACTGGAAACAATATATTCGAAAAACAACTGGCTCATCTTATCAAAAGGGCTTTAAACTAAAATTGAGGGAGGAGGAGGGCAAATCTTCATGACCTATAGAACCTAATTCCAAGCAAAAACCATTAGATAACCAATCACATAAGGAGGAAGGGAGTAAAGAGAAAAAAGAAAGAAAAAAAGAAAAAACATAATGAAACAGAGTGATGGAAAGGATGTAAATCCCGGTTACAAAGTAGGAGATATAAGAAACATACCCCTAAAGGCACAGGGTGAACTTGAAATATTAGTACATGAAGGCAGATACGATATAGTTGCCATTACTGAAACTTGGTAGGATGAAACTCATGACTGGAATGTACTGATGGAAGGATACAAACTATTCAAAAGAAACATATCTAAGAAGAGGAGGTGGAGTTGCATTATATCACTACATATTAAATATATGTAATATGAGCCAGCAGTGTGCTGCAGCTGCCAAAAAAGCCAACACAGTGCTAGGCTGCATTAACAGAGGGATAGAATCAAGATCACATGAAGTATTAATACCACTTTACAATGCCTTGGTAAGGCCACACTTGGAATACTGCATCCAGTTTTGGTCACCACAATGTAAAAAAGATGTTGAGACTCTAGAAAGAGTACAGAAAAGAGCAACAAAGATGATTAGGGGACTGGAGGCTAAAGCATATAAGAAACGGTTGCTGGAATTGGGTTTGTTGTTGTTAATTGCGAAGTCGTGTCCGACCCATCGCGACCCCATGGACAACATTCCTCCAGGTCTTCCTGTCCTCTACCATCTTCTGGAGTCCATTTAATTTCACGCCTGCTGCTTCAGTGACTCCATCCAGCCACCTCATTCTCTGTTGTCCCTTTCTTCTATTGCCCTCAATCTTTCCCAGCATTAGGCCCTTCTCCAGTAAGTCCTTCTTTCTCATTAGGTGGCCAAAGTATTTGAGTTTCAACTTCAGGATTTGGCCTTCTAAAGAGCAGTCAGGGTTGATCTCTTCTAGGACTTATCGGTTTGAACGCCTTGTAGTCCAAGGGACTCGCAGGAGTCTTCTCCGGCACCATAGTTCAAAGGCCTCAATTCTTTGTCACTCAGCCTTTCTTATGGTTCAACTTTCACATCCATACATTGCAACTGGGAAAACCATGGCCTTGTTGGCAGGGTGATGTCTCTGCTTTTTAGTATGCTGTCTAGATTTGCCATAGCTTTCTTCCCCAGGAGCAAGCATCTTTAATTTCTTGCCTGCAGTCCCCATCTGAGGTGATCTTGGAGCCCAGGAAAATAAAATCTGGGTATGTCTAGTTTAATGAAGAGAAAGACGAGGGGAGACATGATAGCAGTTGTTATGTCTGGCCTCTCGCAGCTCATTAAAATCCATGTAAATATGTATTTAAGAGGTTTATTTAATACATTTCAAAAGGATTCATTTCAAAGCAAGCTGCTGGCATTATGTTGGCCTGAACGGCCAAATCAGATCTATTTACATTTAGATAAACAGGCTCTCCTCCTCCTACATCCCAATTAACTTACTCTTTCTTCATCACATTGTCCAAGATCTCATTATTCTTCGATAGGTTTTCAAAACACCAGAAAACTGAGTTCCAAAACACTGCCAAAGTTTTCAGCCCACTCCTTGATTAACGTTGCTCGTGACAAAAGCGTAGTCTTTCTTTCCCCTTCTAATATAGTGTCCGATACGTCACTTCCCCAATTACTTCCTTTTTCCAGTTAACTGACACCTTCGCTTATCAAACCTTCGGAACCTCGGATTAATCCATTTATCTTCTTGTTCTAAATCTGACTCATCATTTTGAGAATCTGATTCAGAATGCATACAAAGCTCTTCATTGTCTATCTCAGCTGCCGGGAGGGGAAACCACCCAGAGGGGCCTGGCTGCTGATCCTCAGCTGCCGGGAGGGGAAAACACCCAGAGGGGCCTGGCTGCTGATCCTCGGCTGCCGGGAGGGAAAAACACCCAGAGGGACCTGGCTGCTGATCCTCATCCTCTGATACTTCCCAAGCTGGTTCAGGGACACTCACAACAGCAGTGTTCCAATATCTCAGGGACTGCCACAAAGAAGAGGGAGTCAAGCTATTTTCCAAGGTGTCTGAAGGCAGGACAAGAAGCAACAGGTGGAAACTAATCAAAGAAAGAAGCAACCTAGAACTAAAGAGAAACTTCCTGATGGTTAGAACAATTAACCAGTGGAACAACCTGCCTCCAGAAGCAGTGAATGCTCCAATACTGGAAGTTTTTAAGAAGAGACTGGACAGCCATTTGTCTGAAATGGTATAGGGTTTCCTGCCTGAGCAGGGGGTTGGACTAGATGACCTCCAAGATCCCTTCCAACTGTTGTTATTATTATTATTATTAGTTATTGTTATTATTGTTATTATTATTATTATTATTATTATTATTATTATTATTATTATTATTATTATTATTATTATTATTATTATTATTATTATTATTATTATTAATTGTTGTTGTTGTTGTTGTTGTTATTTCCACAGAAATATACAAAACCAAGGATGAAAACCTCCTAGAATCCATATGGGTTAATATAAAGGAAAAAAGAATTGCTATAGGAGTATACTACAAACCACCCAACCAAGCAGAAGAAATAGATTTACTTTTTACTAATCAGTTAACAAATGTATGAAGGAAACAAACCACAGTAGTAAAGGGAAACTTTAACTATCCTGATATTGTTTGGGAGACAAACTCTGCAGCAACTTGGAGATCAAACAGATTCCTAATCAACTTAGTTGACAACTTTATCATCCAAAAACTAGAGGAGGGAACTAGAGGAAAAACTATACTGGATCTAATTCTTACTAATAGAGAAGAAGTGAGAGAGGAAGTTGAAGTTGCCGGAACCTTGGGCGAAAGTGATCACATCATATTGGAATTCAATATAATGCAAACACAAGCAATAGAATATAAAACCCTAGTAAGACCACACCTGGAATACTGCAACCAATTTTGGTCACTATACTACAAAAAAGATGTTGAGACGTTGGAAAAAGTTCAGAGAAGAGCAACTAAAATGATCAAAGGTCTGGAGACTAAAACATATGAAGAATGGATGCAGGAAATGAGTTTGACTAGTCTAAAGAAACGAAGAAACAGGGTGACATGATAGTAGTATTCCTGTATTTGAGGGGCTGCCATAAAGAAGGTGTCAAACTATTCTCCAAAGCACCAGAGGGCAAGACAAGAAACAATAGTTGGAAATTGACCAAAGAGAGAAGCAACCTGGAATTAAGGAAAAACTTCCTAACAATGAGGACAATTAACCAGTGGAACAGATTGCCTTCAGAAACCATGGGTGGTCCATCACTAGAGATTTTTAAGAAGAGATAGACAGTTGCTTATCTGAAATGTTGTAGGTTCTCCTGCTCGAGCAAGGGGCTGGACTAGAAGACCTCCAAGGTTATTCTTTTTTTTCCATCAATATATGTTAATTTTTCCAACCAACAAGTTGTCTGGAGTTTGCTAAACTAATACATGTTCAATTCGTAATCCTTCATTCTTTTCTCTAACCAAGAATAAAATAAATTCCAAATTTGATAGTAGTCTGTATCTTTTTTGTCTTTCAGCCTCATAGTTAATCTGTCCATCTCTGCATATTCCAATATCTTCCTGATTATTTCTTCCTCTGATGGCAATCCTTCATTCTTCCAATATTGTGCAAAAATTATTCTTGCTGCTGTGGTAATATGTAGGATTAAATATAATTTCTGCTTATTAGTCTTTTCAGACATAATGCCTAGTAAAAAAAAGTTCAGGTTTAAAATCCACTTGTTCATCCAGTATTTTTTCTAACCACATATGTATATTTTTCCAATAAGCCTTTGCCTTCCCGCATGTCCACCAAATATGATAATACGTGCCTATATTATGTTTACATTTCCAACATCTATCTGACATATTTTTAAACATTTTTGCTAATCTTGCTGGTGGAAGGTGCCATCTATAAAACATTTTATACAGATTTTCTTTGTATGAAGTTGACATTGTTAATTTATAGTTTCTCTCCCATAACATTTGCCATTTTTCTAATTCTATGTTATAACCAAAAAATTTTGCCCATCTTATCATTGTTTCTTTCACTTGTTCACTTTCCATATCTAGAATTAACAAAAAATTATATATTTTCTTAATTAATTTCTCATCTGAGGTTAACAAAATCTTATCAAACACAGTTTGATCCTTGTAAAATCCATACATTTTTACATCTTTTTCATATCTATTTTGTATCTGTAAATGTGCCCACCAGGATAGATTAATTCCTAAATTTTCCAATTCTTGTTTAGATTTTAATTTCCCATAAATATCTAATATATCTTTATATGTCCATACTTTTTCAAAATCTACTAGATTTGGATGTATAAATGCCTCCATCATTGACAACCACCCTGGAATTTTAAAATATATTTTAGCTTTAACTTTTTTCCCATACTGTTAATAAGGCATTTCTTATAAAATGATTTTGAAAGTACTTATGGATTCTGTTTTTCCCATACCATAAAAAGCACGCCACCCCAATTGTAAATCACGTCCTTCTAAATACAATAACCTTTTATTTCTAAGTGTTATCCACTCTTTCACCCATGTTAACACCGATGCTTGATAATACAATGTCCATTCCGGCAGCCTGAAACCTCCATTTTCCTTAGCATCTTGTAATGTTTTCATCTTAATTCTAGCTTTTTTCCCCTGCCAATTAAAATTCAAAACCAATGAATTTAAATTTTGAAAAAATTTTCTCTCAAGTTTTATCGGAATCGTTTGAAATAAAAATAAAATCTTTGGCAACACATTTATTTTTACTGTAGCAATTCTTCCTAATATTGATAGTTGGAGATTTTTCCATCTTTCTAAGTCTAGTTTTATTTGCTTCAATAATTTTATGTAATTGTCTTCTTTTATTGACGAACACCTAGATGAAAGATAAATACCTAGATATTTAACTTTTTTCACTATTTGTACCTCTGTTTTCTCTAGTATTTGCCTTTTTTGTTTATCTGTGAGGTTCTTTACTATTACTTTAGTTTTATCTTTATTTATTTTTAGTCCTGCCACTTCTCCATATCCTTCTACCTTTCCCCATAGTTTAGGAATCATCTCTAAAGGTTCTTCCAAAATAAATACTAAATCATCGGCAAATGCTTGTAGTTTATATGTTTCATCTTTTACTTTCAATCCTTTAATTTCTGTGTCTTGCCTTATCCTTCTATTTAATACTTCCAAAGTAAAGATAAATAATAATGGAGATAGTGGACACCCTTGTCTCATGCCTTTTCTTATCTCAAAGCTCTCAGTATAATCTCCATTCACTATCACTTTTGCTGTCTGGTTACTATATATTGTTTTTATCATATTTGTAAAGTTCTTTCCAAAATCCATTATTTGTAATTGTTGAACCATAAATTGCCAAGAAACATTATCAAACACTTTTTGGGCATCCAAAAACACTAATGCTAATTGTTTCCCTGGGTGTAATTCATAATATTCTAATACGCCCATTATCACCCTTAAATTATTTTTGATTTGTCTCTTCGGTGAAAAGCCGTTTTGATCTGGATGTATAAACTCAACCAAGTATCTTTTCAGTCTCTCTGCCATTATTGAAGTAAAAATTTTATAATCCACACTGAGTAATGAAATCGGTCTATAATTCTTAATATATATCAGATCTGAGTCTTCTTTTGGTATCAGAGTAATATTTGCTTCTATCCATGTGTTTGGAAGTTTAGCCTCTAACAGTAATCCATTGCAAACCATTTTCAGCAGTTCGCTTAGTATGTCTTGTAGCTTTTTATAAAGTCTGGGCCTGGTGTTTTCCCGTTTAAGTTTAAGACTGTGAGCAATAAAATGAGTACATCTAATATTTCTAGACTTGAAAGAAAACTTCTTCAGTGCCCTCTGTCGGACAAGCCACCCCAACAACTCAGAGTTCTGTCAGCACATTGTTACAGCGTGAAAAAGCAAGTATGGCTTAAGAAGAGACACAAACCTCTTTAAAATTAATTCAGCAGACATTACAGCAAAATCATACTGAGATACAAAGCAAACTGGACAAAGTAAGCGAAGAAATTATGGATATAAAGGCACAATTTGAAGCTCAAAATAAAAAAATTACAAAAAATGAACAGAAAATCCAGGAAGTGGAACTTAAAATGCAAGACATTGATAAAAAGGTGGAGATGTTACTGCAAAAGAATGAAGGATTGGAACAATCAAATCAAGAGCTAGAACGTGCCATGGCAATGGTAGAAATGAGAGAAGCGGAACATTACTTGAGGTTTCAAAATATTCCTGAAAACACTGAAGAAAATATAGAAATGGTGATTTTTGAGCTGTTGGCAGAACTTCTAAATGCAGATCGAATTGATATTCAGAATGAAACGGATCAAATTTTTCGCATGAGTGTTTGGAAGAAAAAATAGATTACCAAGAGAAGTGCATGTGAGGTTTATGAAGAAATCAACAAGAGATGAAATACTGAGAAAAGTGAGAGAGGAACCCTTACAATATAAAAATAAAGAAATTGTGATCCTAAAACAGATATCCAGGAGAGTGAGGGATACCCGGAGACACTATCATTTCCTAACTACAAAATTGATTGCCAAAGGCATAAATTTTAGATGGCTAATGCCAGAAAGCATTTTAATAAATTGGAACAATACAAGATATTGACTGGATTCAATTTGGAAAGCAGAGGACTTTGAAGTAAGAAATAGAGTAATTTTTGGATGAAGGATTGCAGCAACAAGAGGATAAGCAGACAGGAGAGACAGCCCAAGGAGCAACGGCACAAGTAGAGCAGCAGCAGCAGGAGAAAAGTGAACAAACAGGTGAAGGAGAAGGAACTGCTAGAGAACAAAGGATTACAAGATCGACTAGGCCTAAATATAAGTAATGAAAGAGAAAATGGAGAAAAAAACGAGATTTTTTCGGTAAATGTAAATGGACTAAACTCCCCAACAAAAAGAAATAATTTTTTTAGGAAACTTCAGAAATTAAATATAGATATAATTTGTTTACAAGAGATACACATAAAAAAACAACATTATAAATTTTTGGAACACCCCAAAATGGGGAAGCTTTATTATACATCAGCACAACAAAAGAAATGAGGGGTGGCGATATACATTAAAGAGACAATAGTTCTATTCTATTCTATTCTATTCTATTCTATTCTATTCTATTCTATTCTATTCTATTCTATTCTATTCTATTCTATTCCATTCCATTCCATTCCATTCCATTCCATTCCATTCCATTCCATTCCATTCCATTCTATTCTATTCTATTCTATTCTATTCTATTCAACTCTACTCTACTCTACTCTACTCTACTCTACTCATCCAATCAGTGTCTTAAATTTAAAAAGAGCTGATTTTAACAAACTCAGAGAGAGCCTAAGCAAAATTTCATGGATAAAAATCCTAAAAGGGAAAACAACTCAAGAAGCATGGGTTACACTGAAAAATATGGTCATAAAAGCCCAATCCACTAAAAAAGAAAAACAAGAAATCCAAGAAACCAACATGGCTGCATAAAAATCTCTCTAATAAACTGAAAGACAAAGAGGATAAGTACAAAAAATGCGAAGAAGGACACATAATGAAGGCAGAATATCAGCAGATAGCTCGAATCTGCAAAGATGAAGTCAGGAAACCAAAGGCTCAGAATGAACAAAGACTTATGAAAGAGAATATTTGTAGCTCAGGGTTGAAATGAGGGATTCTTGGTACTCTCTGAGCTTGCTTTTTTTCTTGCAGACATTTCATTACCCTAACTAGGCAACATCATCAGTGCTAGTGCTGATGACTTGTAACAAAAGTCAAAGATAATTTTAAAAGTTTCTTTCAGCATATAAATAACAAGAAAAAAGTCAAGGAAACAATTGTTTCACTAAAGAGAGAAGACGGCAAGGAAGTAACAGGCTATAGAGAGAAAGCAGAAGGGAAACTCATCAAATTTGCAGATGACACTAAGCTGGCAGGAATAGCCAACACCGCAGAAGTCAAATTCAGGATCCAAAACGTTTTTGATAGACTTGAACAATGGGCCCTATCCAAGAAAATGAAACTTAATGTGGAGAAAAGCAAATACTGTAACTGTGAGGGACCTTGGAGTCCTAGTGGTCGATCACTTAAACATGAGTCAGCAATGTGCAGTAGCAGCCCAAAAAAACAATATAATCCTTGGCTGTATAGAATCAAAATCACATGAAGTATTACTACTGCTTTATAAAGCCTTAGTAAGACCACACCTGGAATACTGCATCCAGTTTTGGTCACCACATTACAAAAGAGATTTCAAGACTTTGGAAAAAGAACAAAGAAGAGCAACTAAGATGATTAAAAGCCTGGAGACTAAAACATATGAAGAACTGTTGCAGGATTTAGGTTTGGTTAGTCTAGCCCAGGGGTAGGCAACCTTGGCTCTTTTATGACACATGGACTTCAACTCCCAGAATTCCTGAGCCAGCCATGCTGAGGGGAAAGGGAAAGGTTTCCAAGCTGAGTCATGCTGGCTCAGGAATTCTGGGAGTTGAAGTCCATGAGTCATAAAAGAGCCAAGGTTGCCTACCCCTGGTCTAGAGAAAAGAAGGACTGGGGGGACATGATAACAGTATTCCAGTATTTGAGATGCTGCCACAAAGAGGAGGGGGTCAATTTATTTTCCAAAGCACTCTAGGGCAGGACAAGAAACAATGTATGGAAACTAATCAAGGAGAGAAGCAATTGGAATTAAGGAGAAACTTCCTAACAGTGAGCACAATTAACCAGTGGAACAGCTTGCTTTCAGACTTTATGGGTGCTTCATCACTTGAGGTTTTTAAGAAGAGACTGGATAGTCACTTGTCTGAAATGGTATAGGATCTCCTGCTTGAGCAGGGGGCTGGACTAGAAGACCTCCAAGGTCCCTTTCAGCTCTATTTTGAGTCTGATTCTGCTTGCTTGAATATGGTCTCCTCTGTTTGATCAGGTCCTGGAAAACAAGACTGACCACAGATCTGTCATGAAGTTTACATTACAAATTAGTTAATTGGGTTCTAAAAAATTGGACAATACTTCCTCCTCAACTAACAACTAAGGCAAATACAGTTAAAACTATTATTGTTGTTATGCTTTTTAAAATTTATTGTATCCCAGGGAATTATTGGTTGCACATCATGTCGAAGTGTCACATATATACACAATCCTCCTAGCACCAGTGCTCTTTTAAGGCCTGTGACCTTGAAGCCGAGATGAGCCAGGGAGAAGCTACAAAACGTAGCAGCTCCACCACAGGACGGACTTTGATGCTGAGGGGAGCTTTGGGGTCAAGCGCAGAAAGGGGAAATAAATGGTAAAATCACTGTCTCTAGACTCCTCAGATAAAATAGAAACAAGCACTTGGCATTTTCAGTGCTGACAACCTGGCTTGTTTGTTCACTCTAATGAGCACTCTGGCTCCATTAATGAGCAGACTGAATCCATTATCATCATCATTTCAAAAGGCAGCGTGCCACTAAATAGCTTCCCATATTAGCCGCATTGCCCTTGTTGTTCCATTTGATCAGCACTGGCAGCGGGGAGCCCATTGCACTCCCACTTTTTCTTTCTTTCTTTTTCTCTCCCCCCACCTTTCTTTCTTTCTTTTTCTCCCCGCTAGGAAATTAGCAAGTGAAAATTAGTCTCCTTACTACACATATACAGGCACAGAAAGTGCACACATATAGGTACATACAGAAGCGTGACCCTGAGAAACAAGTCGTGATCTGAGATAACAGCAAGGTGAGAGGAGGAGGAAGGAAGGAAGGAAGGAAGGAAGGAAGGAAGGAAGGAAGGAAGGAAGGAAGGAAGGAAGGAAGGAAGGAAGGAAGGAAGGAAGGAAGGAAGGAAGGAAGGAAGGAAAATGAAGAGGAACGGGAGAATCCTTATGCGGGAGAGAAAAAGATGGGGGCAGTAGGGAGGGTGGAAGGACATAAAAACACAAACATTTCAGCAAAGGCTGTCAGATATTCTCCTATATATAAAGAACTCTAGATAGCTAGCGGGAGAGAGAAGGCCTCTGCTTCAGGACCTTCCCGAAGTCATCACAGACCCAATTAACTCTGCCCCAAACTGCGTGGCCCGCTTTAACACGTGGAGGCTGTTGAGGGCAGCAGAGGCTCATGGTGCAGCTAGCCCATAGCAATCCCCTGTTACTCGCTCGCTTCTCTTTCCTTTTCTTTCATCCCCTCCGGCACCGCCGCCCCCTTTTCTCTTTCAGTTCTTGAATGTGCGCCCCTTCTTTTCGACTTCCAGTCTCTTAAAGGAATTTAAATAAAATAGGCTTTGACTCCCCATCAGCCGGTTAGTTGCAGACGGGTGGCTTATGCCAAGAGGCGAAGGGGAACGCAACCCTTCTGCTCTCTCTCGTCCGCCTCCGTTTCCCGCCTTATCCGGCCGTGCAAGAGATACTTCTGCAGTGGCGCGCGGGAACCGTGGAGCTTCTGGTTGGGCCGTCTTTTTCGGCGCTTTTCTTTAACTTCGGTGGGTTTTGGACATTGTTAGTATGTTCACATGGCGGCGACGCCTTTGATACTTAACACAAAGGGAACTGTGTTTGGTGCGCAAAAGAAGCGGGATGTTCAACGAACTGCAAGGGCAGAGAAGGGAAGGAGGAGGGATTCCATCATCGTTTCTTCCTTAACCCTTCCGGGCTTTCTCGCCCTCCCCAGTCGTCCTAATGACCCCCCCCACAACTTTCAGTACCAAGGATTTCGCCGCGCGAGTCTATAACAAACCACCCCAGTTTCCTTCGCATTTATTGATTGATTGATTGAAGTGTCCTTCAGCTTCCTAAATGTCGCCTATTTAATTACCGACAAATGCACGGGAACATTGACTAAAACGTTTGCGAGAAGGACAGAGAGGAAATCCGAGCATCTGAACAGCCTTCTAGCCGACTGTCTCCCTAAGCGTCTCCCACTCGAACAGAGAACGAGGCTTCCAAGCCTGCGTGTTTTACAAGAACTTAAGTTATGCAAAAGAGAGCGAGAGCGAGAGCGAGAGAGAAACCCAACGGGGCCACAAGCGGTTTTCTCTCACATCCTTACAATAGGTGGGGGAGCAATGTTTACAGCAGGGAGGGTGTTAAATTGTGCCTTCTCGGGTAATTTCGGTAGCTGTAAATGGGCGTAGCCAAAGATTTGGACAGAGAGGAATCCGAAGCAAAACCCCAAATAGTTTGCGCTTGAATAGGGTGACTGCGCAGTCCGACGCAGATCTAACCAGAAGGGCGCGCGCAGACTTGTATTTTTACAGCGCCGCTCCCTCAGAAATAACTCCCACTTGTATTCAGTCGGGCTTTCTCACGAATAGATGGCTATAAGATTGCAGACTGAGGAGGGTAACGCAATCCTAACAGTATTCAGAAGGTCGGGAGTAAGTTGTAAAGCTACCAATCCGCGCACGCTTACCCAACAGCCCGAAGAAATGCAAAGAAATTGGGAGAATGTTTGGGGGTGGGAGGAGGCTCAACGGGGTGGGCAATAATGACCCAGATCATGGGATGTCTCTACGTCAATGGCTGGCATGTACTCGAAATATCTATCGTCACTTTTCCGAATAAGGTATCGCCAAAAACGGGCAATACGAAATGTGTTCTGTTCAAAACTAAAATCTATTTGTCGGAGGAAAACCTCGGCTAAGGCGATTCCCCTTTTCTGCCTGTTTTGCCTAAATCGACCTCTTTCCCTAAGCATGCCGGACGGACTCTTTGGTGCCACCTTGGCATCGACTTTCACTTTTTTAGCTTTTTTCCCCCCTCGTTCGATTATTCCTATTCCGACGAATGAACTTAAAAGAAGTCAACAAACATTCTGCAAATGTTTCTCTCTCTCAATTTAAAAAAAATCATGTTTCCCGCAATTTCGTTTTTAATATCCTTTCCATGAGAATGATCGCTCCCCCTCCCAGACATTTTCAGTCACCTTTTCACTCATTTCACTCTCCAGTAAGGTTATTTGCGAAATGTTGCCTTTCACCCCCCACTCCGGGGGGGCGGTTACCTACGTTGGAAATGTTATGCAAAGTAGGGTAGTCTGGATCAATTAGAGAATTATCTATTTATGAAAATGTGGAGCTATTTGTTAAGAGAGGGGGCATAATTATGACTTCTAGTCTTGACAACTGGGAAGGGCTGGTTGGATCATTTTATCGGTAATGTTCAAAAGATATTCAAATCTTGAAAACGGGGAATCAAGCTGCCGAAAGCACTGAACCGGCTGCTTAAAGAAAGAACATTCCCCCCCCCCTTACTCCTCTTTCGTAGCGGAGAAGAGAAATAAAAGGTTGGGGGAGCGAAGGATTCCTTGAGTCCCCGATGCAGATTCATTGGCAAAATGCCAGAGTTGCTCTTGTAAATTTCTTTGCCGGTTTCAGTGTCTTGTTGCTAAAAGTGAAAGTGCAGCGTGGGCGCGTGTCTGTTCATATTTTACTGTTCCTTTTGACAGGATTGCCCTCTTTCTGTAGCCCGCCTTTAGTACATGGATCTGCCAGCCAAAGAAATCAATACTTTGAGTGACTGTATTTTAATTAAGCAATTTCATGCAAATTACAAATTTTAGATTGTCAAATAATATATTGTACAAAATTGTAGGCTGGCTGATCTGGTATGCATGGCGTATTACTCTTCCAGGCATTGTGCATACATGGGGAAATGAACAAAAATGCTAATTTCCAATCTACTATGCAAACGGTAAAAGATGCCTATTTAGATATATACTGTATGCTTTTCTTAGAAGAGGTAAACAGTTCTTTAATTTTATATAGCTGACACTTGAAGATTTTTCTGTGTGCATCTTTGTAACAGTTTTTTTAACTGAACAATAAGAATCTAATAGAAAGCATCTTGTTAATGGTGACTAATAAAAACTAATATTGCATGATGTATAATGATTTTAAACCTTGTAACTGGTACATAAAGCAAGATCATTCCCACTGTTGCTCTATCAATGAGCACCAAATTTGCTCACATATTAAATACATATTTCTGGTTGGAAGAAAAAAAAATAACCCTCTCTATCTAGCAGGACAATTAACAGGTACTTTAAAAAACTGCAAGGAAGGACAAAGAAAAGGGATGATGTAAATTATAAACCATGTAGTAGTTCAGCAATAATACAAAATACAAACAACTTGTACTATTTTTTTCCTGGGCAGAAATGTGCATAATAACTTATAGGAATAGAAATGGCTATCACATCTTTTAATCTATTATCATTTTTTCTAATTTTGACAAAAATATTAAATCTTTGGAAATTGTCATTTAAATGTGTCCATGTGCACTTGGATATGATGAGTATGCAGGCTAGTTAATATGAATCAGAATATGCAGTGAAGTTATACCTGTGAATGACTGCAGCTAGAATTCATATTTACATGGCTCAAATGGTCATATATACAGATGCACAACTACATGGAGTTATTCAGCACCAGCCCTCAGACTGTATTTCTAATTTTATGTCCTGTACATAAAATCTCATTAAGCCAATGATGATTATGTACAAGTAAACATTTTAGTTAGCAGTATTTGCAAAGATAAACATTGATACAGATTAGTAGGCTTTATTTTTTTGGTCAAGGTAAAAATAATTATTTTACTTTAGCATAGGATCCCAGATTTTGGTGAATTGCACCCAGGATTTTGATTTCAAAAGAAAATCAAGGGGGCATATTGCATATTTATAGGATACAGTCATATTTCTATCCCCATCTTTCAGCTTAGAATAGCCATCCCAAATAGTTAACTACATTACAATAATACATTGTATTTATGTGAATTAAATCCCAATAAAACAAATTAGAAAATTACTATAATAAATAGTAGTCTATCCACATTCTTATCCCAGAGTTTAAGGCTATTCGTGTTATTTTGCCAGATGCTGTTCAACCTTTAGAAGCAGCGGTGTTTTATTGACTTGTTATATCCATTCCCTATCATGTAACTATTCCTTTCATCAAGGTCCGATATATTTCCTAAAGCTGACTTCTTTCCTTCATGCCTTGGAGGGTCATAATATTTTGCCAACTTTTTTTCATAGTATTGCAGTTCACTTCCAAGTAGGAAATACAAAAAGCTTTTTATGAAAGAAAGATTCCTGACATTACTTCAACTTGGATATGAGGAACCCTCATACTTACCTAGGGTTCCTCAACCAAGAACACTTGATTTAAGGAAGGATAAGGTACACTGATCATCATTCATCTGAAACATTACTGCTTGAAGTCCATGGTTTTGTTTCCTAACAGTAAGCTCTCGTGGTCCATGTAGATTTCTGCATTAGGGTGCATAGGATGGTACTGCCAGGCTACAAAAATCAACGTGTCAAAAGAATTATGGAGCTTTGTAATAAGAGAAAGATGAATGTCCAAATAAAGAGAAGTATAACCACTTAGTAGGACCTCATATAAGGTAAGTTCTAGAACAAAGGAGATGAACATATATTAAGTAGATAAGATAAGATAACCTTTATTGTCAGTTTTTTTACTGTGGGCATATCGGCACACATCAAAAATGAAATTTAGTTGCTTGGTCTCAAAGTGTACACATACATAACAGACATTTAAACATGCTATATACAACATGTATAAACCTACACCCTTACATATAAATAACATATAAATATTAATCACTGTCCATCTTGAATACATAATAGAAAGAGGGAGCTTGAGAGTTTGCAAGGTTAATGCTGTATGGAATGAAACTGTGACTGAATCTGGATGTTCTGCTTCGGATATCACGAAGCTTCCTCCCAGAAGGCAACAAGGTTGTGAATAGGATGTGTAATGTCCCAGACAATCTTGCAGACCCGGTTCAAGCAACACTTATATGCTATGCCCTGGATGGAAGGGAGGGAATTGCCAATAATCCTTTCTGCCATCCTCACCACTCTCTGCACTACCTTCCTCCCTGAAGCAGTGATACTTGCAAACCAGACTATAATGCTGTATGACAGGATGCTCTCGATCGTCCGTCTGTAGAAAGTGGTAAGGACAAGGGAAGGAAGATGTGTTTTTCTCATGCGACACAGAAAATTCAGGCACTGCTGTGCCCATTTCACCAGTGTCTCACTGTTGAGCGACCAAGCCAGCCTACTCATTAACTGCATACCCAGGAATTTGATGCTGGTAACCATCTTCACAGGTGAACCATTAATGCACAGAGGAGATCGACAATGATCTCTTTGGTTTTTCCAAGGTTTAAGACTAGGCTGTTTTCCTTTCACCAGTTCACCAAACCCCCAACCTCCTTGCGAAAAGCACCCTCATTGTCATCTTGAATAAGGCCCACTACTGTTATGTCATCCACAAATTCACAATCTGGTTGGTAGCAAACCTAGCACAACAGTCATAGGTCAAAAGGGTGAACAGAAGCGGACTTAGGATGCAGCCCTGAGGAGAAGCTGTGCTCAAGAAAATGGTGTTAGAAATATTTGTTTCAGCTCGCACATATCGGGTCTGTTCATAAGAAAATAAAGAATCCAGTTGCACAAAGGAGTGCTTAAGCCTAAAAGGCCCAGTTTGTCTACTAGATGCTGGAGAATGATTGTATTAAATATCGAACTGAAGTCGACAAACAATAAATGCACATGAGTATTTCTTTCCTCTAAGTGCACCAAGCTCAAATGGAGAACAGAAGAAATAGCATCCTCTGTAGAGGATTATTTTGAGAACTAAAATTTCCAAGATGGATACAAGACCTGTTTACTGAGGAATATATCAGGCATTTCAGCTTCTGCTGTTAGAAATGGATTGAATTTTATAGCTAATGTATCTCATGAAAAAAAAAAGTATCAGAAAGGAGTTTTTCTATAACAGGGTGGAAACTAATAGCCCAAAACTTAGAGATTCAATCAGGAAACCACTATCAGAATAAAGTGAATGGAGTGTTCAGCTTTAATAATTTGCTTTTCTCTTTAATAACTGCTTACCCTCTTAGTCTGCTAAAATAAATGTCTTTTCAATTGGACTCTTGGAAAGATCATCCAGGACTTTGTAGATACAGTACACAATTAACCTGGTCACAAATTTAGCATCTTTAAGCATAATGCCTGCAATTATTTCTGAAAGCTTCTGCATTCATATACTCTATATCTCTGTGTTGTGTGTGTGTGTTTTTTTTGTCTCTCAGTCCAAAAGCACTTCAGCAGCAAAAGGAAAGCACAAAAGAGAAAACACTGAATTGGTCTTACTATAACACCTTGTGTTGTAGAACTAAATGATGTGCCTGCAGTATTATTATTTTAGGATGAAAATAAAATGCCTGCAGGTGTCATTTAGCCTTTCTGTATCACACAAGAAAGTAATAGGCTACTCTATATACATTCATAATTGCTCATACTTGTGTGTGTTTTCTTGTAACAACAGCCCTTAAATGGAATCGGTGCTTCATATGTAAAAAGTATAATAAATCTGTAATCGTATACTCAAATACTAGGGAAATTGCCCCTTTGAATCCAACAGGACTTTGCTTTTAAGCATATATTTAGGATATCACCATATGAGGTATAATAAACATGTTATGACTTCCAGAATAATAAACATCTTACTGTATATCAAGAAGGAATCATGTGGGTTTATTAGAATTGCAACAATTTATTCTATCCAAAACCCTGCACCTTCTGAATGCTAGGAATGGATCTTCCAATGAAAAGCTCTGCCTCCAAAATTCAGACTTTGTAGGTAGATTGTTATATCTGAACAGCAAAAGCCTTGAGAACCACTGGATGGAAGTGAAGAGCCAATGATTGGTAACCCAGAAAACAGTAGCCCTAGTTTTAAAGCAAGAAGATGAAGGAAAATTGGAAGAGTACCATGGTACTAGAGAACCACATGGAAGTTCAGGCTAGAGAAACTCATTCAATTTAGACAGAAGTTACATGAAGTTTGGATCCCTTAAAGATAATGTTCAGCATGCCAAAGAAAAAATTCATCTGCAAATATTTGTAAATAAAAATAAGTAGGAATTGTGCTTCTAAAACTATCCTCCCTGTCTTAGAGTTCATTTTACTTTGAAATGCTTTAATCTTTAATCTCAGTATACATCCTCTTGAGCAAAAAATAGAATTTCACCAAAGTAAGTGGAATAAGAATTGTTCTTTTGCCTAGTTACTTCTCAAATGGATACTGTATTTTAAGAGAGAAGTTTAGAAACTGTAAGAGCAAAGGAACATGGTCATTGGTAATAATTGACTTTGTATAACATAGCTTTCTAGAGTTAAGTCTTAGCATAAGCTATATATTGAAGTCCAGATAATTGACCTTTTCAGTACTTCACATTTATGCTCAGACCAACAGCATAGAAGGCTATCACTTCCAGGGCTTTTTTTCTCATAGAACGCCCAGAATGGAGTTCCGGCACCGTTTTTGGATGGAACCTTGTAGGGTAGGCAAGGCGGGCTGTATGACATGTGTGAGTTCCAGCACCTTTTTTTTTTTTTTTTTTACAAAAAAAGCACTGATCACTTTCATATATATTGAATATAGAAGCATTGAAAAAGACAACTGCTTTTGACTTTGATAATGTGAAGAATGGTTGGGTGAATCGGTCACCTTTTTATATGGGAGAAGTAAAGATAAAAGTACCTTTCAGAATGCCCTATGCTTTTTTATGGATAGTACTATTAAATTGGAGTGTAGATTTTCATATGCAATAATTATTCAGGGATATTTGTACTGGAAAACCAAGTTTAGTTATGTTTTTGTTTACATGTGCATAGAGTCTATGTCATCATCAGCAATATGTTATAAATAAGGTCACTTTCAAAGTTTTTCCATGGGCCTATATCACAGGTGTCAAATTCACCGTGTCACGTGATGTATCATGATGTATCTTGACTTTTTTTGCATTGCCAGAGCTGGGGTGGGTGCAGTTTTTGTATGATGCAACTAGCCCACAGGCTGGCAGTTTGATATCCCTGGCCTTTTTCACTCTCATAGATTGGATTACAGAACCTGGCTTTCTGTTTTCCATGGTAGAGTTTTGCCAAAGATGCATAATTAAAATTATCCATATCGAACTTCTTTAAAAAAAACCCACATGGTTATCTGGGTTTTAAATACAGTTCATTAATACCACTAATTTAATTTTACTGAGAACTTCACTCACAGCATTTATTTTTATGTCTGTGATTGCATGGAGAAACAGTCTTGATCATTATAGTACAGTATTGCAGTGTTTGTGATAATGTCAGAGATTTGCAAATGAAGAAAACAATAATATTTTATTTCCTGGAGTCATTAAGTAATGGCAAACAGTATTTTCTGAAATATTTCATAATTGTTTCTTCTTCTTTTGTAACTACTACATTCATTATTTGAACAGTGCCATAGTGTCAACAA
Organism: Bothrops alternatus; assembly: GCA_034064705.1. Lineage (NCBI taxonomy): Eukaryota > Metazoa > Chordata > Lepidosauria > Squamata > Viperidae > Bothrops > Bothrops alternatus. Next base: position 9,907,635 of record JARGCV010000006.1, on the reverse strand, counting down.
CTTTCCCTCATCAAGTCTTAAAATGCTTTTGAAAATAATTTCTTTCATTAGTCAGCCAGTTCTAGTATTGTTTTTCCTTGGTCTTTGACACAGCAAACATTTACAATACCTTCATTTAACTGACCAGCTCATTAACTGTGAAAAACGTTCCCTGAAAAACAATTATTGTCCTGCAGTTTATCTCAAAGTGCATTAGAAATCAGAAAATTATGGCACATCTATGTGTCCCTTGCCTACCTCCAAAAAGGGAAATACACTTTTAGTATAATGCAGGCTATGTTTTCTGAAATTACCCAAGATTTTGAACAAAACACTAGTTTACTTCGTAGAAGACTTCTAGGTCTAATCTCACAACGTATTTATTTGAGGTAACATGTAAATATGTATGGCTTACTTATGAGTCATGTATTTAGGATTGCCAACTTTCCTTCAATCATAGGTGTACTTCATTCAAGAGAAAAAAACATTTCTGAACAACACTGGAAAAATAGCAGTTATCTTAAAACATAGCAATTAATATAGCAATTAATATAACAATTAAGATGGGACTTTGAAAATGTTGAGTACCTAAAAGACTAAAATCAAGAGTATACATAGAAAGGGAAATACTTGTATAAAAACCTGGAGAAAGAACAATAAGGATCTCACAGAGCCTTGTTCATAACAGGAGTGCTACAATCCAGAGTGTACTGTATAGTTGACCTGCTTAAAAGAAGATATATATTCACAACATGTAACTTCCCAGTTTGGCTATTAAGAATCAATTCTATATTTCTGAATAACCTATGAAATGTTTTATTTATGTATACATTCAAAGCAGTTTTTGTTTTTTATTAATATATTGAGAATGTAAGGACTTATTTATTTATAGTTATTTAAGGCTTAACAACGCGTAACATGACCCCTATATAAACAAAAGAGGATTACAAAAAAGATGGAAGCTTTTATTTGTATTACAATGGAGCAACAGTTTGCATCATTAGATTGGTTTCTTTTTTTTTTTAACTTAAGGTTTTTTTTTAACTTAAGGGTTTTTTATATGTATATAATGTAATTTCTATCATGCTGTGAGCCGCCCTGAGTTCTCCGGAATAGGGCGGCATAGAAATTAAATAAATAAATAAATAAATAAATAAATAAATAAATAAATAAAAATAAATTAATGAGTTTCTTAACCATGGCAACTTTAAGATGCATGGACTTCAACTCCCAGAATTTCCAAGCTAGCATGGGTTAATGTGTTGTCTCCAAATGCGAGTCCCACTGGGTTAATACGTCATCTCCCAGTCATGATTTTCAGGAATTATCATAGCCATAAAAACTTATTCATGACTGCAGTGAAGGGAAATTCTGAGGTTACAAAATTATTATCCAGTGTAGAGGATTCTAGCCCAGGACTTCTTTACCTGGGGGTCTTTGGATAGATTTCAATGGGTCTGAAAACATAGATGGGAAAAAAACTTACAATCTTACTTTCACTAGCCTCTGGAAAGTAGCTTTCTGTTCAATTTATGTAGGCAACAAAGAAATGTATGGCCTCTAGAACAGAGGTCACCAACCTTTCTTGGTTGGCGGACCGAAGGAAAAGGGAGGGGGAAGTATTTTACGCAAGCACATGGGGCCATGAGCATGTGCGTGACACAATCAGGGTGGGGCTAGCGCCCGCGTGATACTCACTAGCCTTGCCCTGTTCTTGCATGGTGCAGCACCATTTCTGCGCTCCGAGACACAGCGCTGTCACGTTTTCACGCCCTGAGGTGTGGCGGTGTCCCATTTTTATGCAGCATGGTGGTGTCCCATTTTTGCACCCAAGGCATGGTGGCATCCCATTTTCACACTCCAAGGTGCAGTGGCATCCCATTTTCATGCCCCAAGGTCCAGCGACAACCTGTTTTTGCACCCCAAGGCACAGTGGCATCCCATTTTCACACCCCAAGGTACAGCGGCATCCTATTTTCACATCCTGAAATGTGGCAGTGTCCCGTTTTGCGCCCCACAGTGTGGCGGCCCATTTTCACACTCCGAAGCGCAGCATCCTGTTTTTGCAAACTGTGGCTGCGGCACTAGCACAAGTGGGGGGGTTGCCAGCCTGTCCTGTAGCCCGGTGGCCAGTAGGCCATGGCCCACCATTGGGCCATGGCCCACAGGTTGGGGACCCCTGCTCTAGAATACAAAAAATGTTTGTAAAACTATTTAAGACTCACATAATTGTATTTTGGTGTAATTTGTTTCATTCGTAATACTATCTATATTTTATGTTATGCATATACTGTACATTTTTCTGAGAAAGAATCCATAAGTTTCACCAGACTCTCGAAGGGCCATGGCTCAGTGGGACTTACTCTAGATCAGCATACAGTAATTTAGAGTAATACAGCTAAAATGTTATCTCACTATTCTGCACTAATTTGACAACGCATGTACACTGTATGGGCATCCACAGGACTTCGTTGTTTTCAACAAAATGTCAAAAGGAGGGTTGCACTTCTTGTTCTACCCTTTTGTACATAAGTGTGATGTCAGGATGTATGTGTACAAGGGGTGGGATTTGCATTATGACATTTTCATCATGCTGCCTTTCTTATTCCCATCTTGCACACACCCACACATCAATGCTGGCAGTTATGAACAAATTGATTCAATAGAATAGTATTTTTCAAACTATTTTAAAATGAGTGGATTTCAGTTCTCAACATTCCCTAAGCAGAATCAACATATCTTAAAGGGATGCCATTTTTTGCTGCTTTCTTGCTGAACAGTAGTTCCTTTACTCCGTAGAGTCTAATATATGCAAATACATACCATGTTTTGCAATGCAATTCAAATACTTTTTAATACTGTGTTTTAAAGCTAGGTTTTTTTTTAAAAAAACACAATTTAAATCACCTGTCAAATTATCATCCATTTGTATTTAGCATTCTTTTTTCTTTTTTAAAGGTATTTAATTAATTGTATCTTAGATTGGGAGATAATGATCTGTTCTTTCTAGATTGTACTGTACTAAGTATAGTCATAAAGCAAAACAATGGGTTAATAATAGGTGCCTTGTGATTCCTTTATCTAATTTTCATGTTTCATTCTTCAATTTTTTTTCTGTTTTTAACAACTCTTACACAAATATACAGTACCAATGTATTACACCTGCCAATTTCATTATATGTGAATTTAATAATTACAATATAAAACTCCAGATGCAACTCACCACCAAATTGGATGTAATTTACATAAAGCAATAATGGGAAAATATCAGAATTCCCATTTCTTTATTTTTGACAATAACTGACTTATTATAAATTAGGACACGTGAACTTTAAAAACACTTAATTTTCGAACTACATTACATATTTTTCTTTCTATATGGTGAGTTTCTACCAGTAGGCAGAGATGTTAGTGTTCAGGTAGATATACTCATTTAGGATGGACTGTCTACTGAAATTGCTTTTTATTTGGTTGGATGCTAGCATACTGCTTTAAATCCCTATTTTTATTACCGTTGCCCATAATGGGCAGTGTCTGTAACACAAAGACACAAAAATAAGCAAACACAATGGCTGTTTTTCAAATTAAGCAATAATTATTACTTAAACCATTTTTGTTTTGTTTTGAAAGAGCAGTTAGCACTGCCAAAGTATCTTTCCTGCTGGGGGTGACAGAGGGTGGATCTTCTTTACATTAGCATCTATTCTAGCCTATCTTGCTCATTCTCAAACTCATTTTTCCTCTCTCCCTATGCTCTGTGGACTTGTTGGAGATTTTTTCTGCTGATGGACAGGGTCCCAAGCCCAGCTTATGACCTTTTTCCAATATTCTCTTGGGTAGGAAAGAAGAATGAGCTAGAAAAATCATGGCTCCTGAAATTCATTCCAGCCCTTTTACTAGCAGGAGCCACAGAATGAACCTATATTTTATTTTGAGTCATGGAAGTCACATATGCATGCATGTTCACTGGGAAGCACAGGCTGGTTGCATGTGTTCCACTTTAAGTATTCCTGAGTAAGAATCTAGTTATTAGCTCATTTTGTTTTAATATTTTTAACAATATTTTATTTTTATATGAAAAATTGGCATAATGCAAAGCAAAGCACCAGTCTCCAACATCAGCTTTATTTCCAGGAAATGTTTTTGGATATTACTCTGATTAGCATTCTTGAGAAATAAAACTAATGTGCACCAACCATCTGCTCAGAACAGAAGTGAAAGTTAAATTGAAGTTTCAGAGACCCTCCTAGGTAGCATTTAGAGAAGCTGGCTTAAGGTAAGCTTAGCACTCCCTCCTTCTACTGGATAATCACACCCATCAAGGCAGTCATCTTGTGACTAGACAAGCTCTCCCCCATGATAACCTCTTTGTGAGAACACCTGTAACATGAGAATCACTGTCTCCAAAAGATTGTTTCTCATTTGTCTTAAGATAAAGCTCATAAGTACTAGAACTGTGCAACTGCTTCTGAAGAAGTGCAGAGATCCTTTTTAATATTGCATGGTTATTTCTGAAGCTGCTCCAAGCTTCTCTGCCCAGGTGCAGGTATGTACAGATACTTCAATTCCTTCTAATAATAACTGGGATGAAATTCAGTAACTGAAATGTTTTTCAAGCATGTTCTTTCCTAGTTGCTGCAGCACAATCCATGATCTCCTTTTGTTTTTTTTATTATTTTGATTCAGCCTGAGCACAATTCTTTGTGAACTTTGAAACTACAAATCTCAAACAACATGTGTCAATTTTCTTTCCATCCCTCTTAACTTTACAACATCTTCCTACATTGTTTAGAGTGGTATAACTTCCAAACTCAGCAGCAGAACCGAGGAGAAGATTTAGCAGGGAAAAGCACACTTGTGTTTTAATATGTCATAGTTTGCTTACAATGTCCATGAGGAGACCACAGCAAAAAAACCGTTTTTCCATTTTGTAAGTGAATGATTATGTGTGCTGGGTGGGTGTGCAGTAAAGTTGCAAATAGTTTGAATTTTTAATACATACAGTATTTCAACTAATAGCTTTTTCCTAGTGCTTTCAAGCTTCATGGGTAACTACACGCAGGCTTGGATATGTATTTGAACAAAGAACTTACAGCAACATTGACCAGTTGCAGCTGCTTATACCAGTCATACATTTTCCTCATTAAAAGATACATCTGGATATATGATAAATTGACTGTTCAACTGCTAACCTTGACTGCTGATTCTTAAATGACTGAATAGCATTTAAATTCACCTGCCACTGTGCTTAAAAAAATCTATACAAATGTATGTATATGTATATCACTATTTCCATTCATCAATCCTCTAAAATACTGATATCATAACATCTGAGAAATGTTGCATGATTATTTATATTTCATATAAAAACTGAACATTTTTATTAGGAATTTAAAAGAGGATTAATTATATGCTATTTCATTATTACTGGTGTTTTAATTGTGGGTGGTGTAGATAGTCTGATTTCAGCAGGTTAATTTTGTTAATTTGTCAATGACAATACCCAAGTAGCTGCAGTAAGGCATTCATAGTGCCTAATATTAATCATAAAATATACTCGGTTGGTGAGAAAAGAAAAAAAAAAACCTTTTCCTTTCATCACTATAATACACATCCTATACATCCAAAATACAAAAAATAACACATCTATAATGTGAAATTTTAAAAAATGGGCTCTTAATGTTTTAGCTGAAATTGAACATACATTATTGTTATGTGGAACCATCACATCTTGTTGTCTGTGTAATATTGGTGGATCCATTATGTCTGAATGCCTGCATTTTTGGATGGATAGGGATGGAACTGAGAAATTTAAGATAATATTGGATCACTAAAAAAACAAGGCCACATTTTCTTGGGTGAATGGCTGGAACTGCATATGATTAAGAAATCTCTAGGACCAATCTTATTCATCACTGTGCATGGTTCATTTAACTCAAGAATTTTTTGAATGCATAGGTTTTCCAGGAGCTTGTGTAGATAAAATCTTGGAGCAAAGTTTGAAAAACTACTAAGATTTACTTTATCTACAAATCTACTAAGCAAGCACAAGGTAGGCTACAATTTTCTAACCATATGGCTTTGTCAACCATTTTCAAGTCTAGGTCATTCATCTAGATTGTTCGTTTCTATATCCACTGGGACTTAACTAAATCCAAAGCTCATTTTGTTGATGCTAGTACCTAACCCAGATACGAGTATGAATCAGCCTGTCCTTAAGAAGAAAAGGCAATGTATGTTCTACCTGGTCTTTGGTTAATTTTAAGTTAACTAAGTGTTTATTTAACATTGTCTCCAAACAGGCTTCCAGGGCTGGTTATCTGAATTACTCAGCCATTGTAGCAATATATATTGAGAAAGCTTTTTGTCATATATCTTTTTTTTAAGCAAATATAAAGAGTTATGAGAAACAAGTTTTCTCAGTAGACTTCCATTTGGGAATTGTATAATAAAACATTTTCTTTCTTTTATTTCCAACTGGAAATACCACAAGGAAGTCAGTTTCTCATTATATTTCCTATTTGCTCAAGTATGCAGCCATGCCAAGGGAGCAATTGAGTCAAAAGACAGGCAAGACCCTGGAGTTTTCAGACAAGAAGGTGAGACTGAAATACTTCTTCTCCAAGCTCCCCACTCTTTTATCAAAAGCAGCATCAACTTGTTTGCAAGTGAAATCAGAATATATAGTATAAAAGAGCATTATTTTTCCTGCTAAAGCAAATTCCTATATTATAATTTTAAACCAAAGGTAATGCTACTAAAGAGAGGTTGCTACAAGTTCCTAAAACTGAAACTTACAAACAAATATTGGCATGCCAAGAGCAGAAGACTAACATCCAGTCTTCTCCTGCTCAACTACATATAAACATTTTAGAACTTTAATTCACCCTTTGCCAGGATATGAGGGAGATGGCGGTTCAAAAATGTGAAAAATAAATACATAATAAATCTACATCTCCCTACACGAGGCTCTTGGGAAGGACTTGATAGGCAGACAAAAATGCCAACTCCAGTCTGAACATCATCAGGTTGACTGTGCAAAGAACCATAATAATTATAGATTCAAAATTATATATTCTTTTCATTATCTGTTCAGTAAAGTCAAATTTGACTGTTTATAGCTTGATTAAAAATAGTATGTCCGCTTGTTAGATCTTTCTACATTCACATATAGTAACTCTATAACTTAACTATAATTACTAAATATTTTGAATTATCCTTGGATACATTCTCAACTGCGAAAATACCGGCAACATTCCTGAGCAAGTGGCTATTCAGTAGTATCCCTTTTGATCTTGTGTTGAACTGTCCTGAGAGCACAAGGAAGGAATGATATGATTCTGACCTGATCTATAGGGGAAATGAATCTAGAAACATTGGTTTACAATAATTGTAAACATTGTTTACAATAATTGCTGGTGGCCTTCCAGGGTTTCAGATGACATCTTTCTTAGTTCTGCCTAATGATGCAAAAGTTGGAATCTTATATATTTAAACTTGATTAAGAATGAGATGGTCTATGTCAATTAATGCAACATAATGTGTAACTCAAGAGAGAAGAAAAAAAAACAGAGGTAGTGAAACCATATTCCAGTGAGGCTAGTCATATATTAGTCAGAATCCTCATTTCTTTTCTGCTATGGAAAAAGCATAAACTAAGGAAGGATGGAAGATGACCAAATTGGAAGGAATAAATGCAGTGTCAACTCTGCATTACAAACTTTTTAAAAAATATCACTAATCTGAGGACATCCACAAGGAGAAACGAGGGGAAACAGACTAATATCAGTGATATGCTAGCATACCAGTGGTGGGATTCAGCAAATTCGCACTGGTTCGGGAGAACTGGTAGCTAATTTTTTGTTGCCCAGGCCCAGAATGGACTTCCGGAAGCGGCATCCACACAGAGAACCGGTTGTTCACATATTTGAATCACATCACTGTAGCATACTATCAGAAGCCTCTTACCTTTTCTACATGCATGACTAAGAGAGAGAGAGAGAGAGAGAGAGAGAGAGAGAGAGAGAGAGAGAGAGAGAGACAGACAGACAGACAGACAGACAGACAGACAGACAGACAGACAGACAGACAGACAGACAGAGACTTGTGATGTGATACTGCTTTTCTTGTTCTTATGAAAATAGCAAGTTCCTATGGATCCTGCTGAGTCTAAGAAAGGAGCTGTCCATTATTAAATTTTGACTTTCTTCAGATGTGCTTTCATATAAATCAAGGAATGATTGAACATCATTTCAATGATGTTTTCTTGCTTTCATTACAAAGTTTCACAGAAGAATTTCTAAAGATATGGAAAATAACAGCAATATGAGGTATCTAGAAATGAAATTTTACCTGAAACAGGAAAGATTAGAACAGGCATGTCCAACTTGTGGCCCACGGGTTACATGTGGCCTGGAACAGTTAGGAATATGGCTCCAGAAGAGCCTAAACTTTTAACATTATTACATGATTTATGTACATTAACTATATTGTATATTTTATATATGGCCTTTGACAATTCCTCTTCACTAAAGGGTTGGGCACCCATCTGTTAGAACATTTATCAATCAATCAATCAATCAATCAATCAATCAATCGGAATAGAGTTGGAAGGGACCTTGGAGGTCTTTTAGTCCAACCTCCTGCTCAAGTAGGAGACTTATACCATCTCAGATAGGTGGCTGTCCAGTCTTTTCTTAAAAATCTCCATTGATCATGCACCCACAACTTCTGAAGGCAAGCTGTTCCATGGGTTAATTGTCCTCACTGTTGAGGTTGCTTCTTTCCTTGATTAGTTTCCATCCATTGCTTCTCGTCTTGCCTTCTGCTGCTTTAGAAAATAACTTGACCCCTTCTTCTTTGTGGCAGCCCCTCAAATACTGGAATACTGCTTTAATATCACCCCTAGTCCTTCTTTTCTCTAGACTTGCCATACCTAATTCTTGCAATCGTTCTTTATATTTTTTTTCTTCAGGCCCTTAATCATCTTAGTTGCTCTATTTTGCACTTTCCCCAAAATCTGCAAATTTAATGAGTTCACTTTCTATTCTCTCATCTAAATCAATTATGAAGATATTGAAGAGTACGGGGTCTGGTCCAGAGAGTCATCAGGAGTAAAAAAAAAGACTGGCTTGAAGCATGCATGTGTGCACACACTCATACGCAGCTCCTGAATTGTTGTAGAGGACATCTTAGTGGGTTAGTCATGTCAATCTTTCTGGGCACACTAATAAATAACACTGGGTATGCTGCTCTTATATGCTAGTGTGCTGCCATTATAATCCTTTCATAAAACAATGTCTCCTTCAAACCCAGCGGCTGGTATTGATTTTGTTTCCTTATTACCACAATAATTTATAAAACATCACCTGCATTGATATATATATATATATATATATATATATATATATATATATATATATATATATATATATATATATATATATATATATATATATATATATATATATATATATATATATATATATATATATATATATATATATATATATATATATATATATATATATATATATATATATATATATATATATATATATATATATATATATATATATATATATTGCATTCCAAACCCTGCAGAAGACATTTGCAGCCCATGCTTTAAAACTTTAAAACATATATTTTAAAAATACCTCTATTTTCTTTTTCAAGCACTTTTAACTTTTATAGTACAATCAGGATGTACATTTAGTCTACAGGAGATACAAAAAAGGATATGCCAATAAACTAGACAAAAGATGAATACTTAAAATAAAATAAAATAATTTTTATTTAAAAATATATGGTAGATATTTTCATAAACTGGCCTCAGAATATGTTTTACTAAAGTATGTATTTGAATTTGAATGAGTATGAAATTGTAAGTAGCTCTTTTAGAGTGTACTGATTTACTGACTACAGCTACAATTATTTGCTTCAGCCAGTATGATCTGAAATATGTATAAAAGGACATATAAGTATTGGAATTTTCAACCCAAATCAGAATCCTAATTAATTGCAAATCAAGAAAGCCAGTAGCCTGGGGTATCTGAAAATGAGAACTTTGCACATGAAAGGCTACATATGCCCCCAAATCTAAGCATTTCCTACTTATCAACCACCAAACTCATTCCATCAGCTTCCATGACTTAAATTATGTTCCTTAGGGATGTACAAGCAGAGATTTAACCCAAAACAAGTATGACCAGGCAACCCAGAATAAGTTTTTTTCTTACAGATATATTAAAATTATGTTAAAGAGGTCTGATGCACAATGCTGCCATCAAGGTAGGAATTGAGTGCGGGAAGGGTACCAAATGTTCTGTACAGAATTGTTCAGTTATCTTCAAAACACATGTATCTAGCGAAAGTAGGATCTATTATATTTAATCAAGAGTTCCTTTAATCTTTAATTGAATGTGGTGATGAAGACATTAATTTCACAGCTTAGCTTTCCAAAGAAATAAACATTCCTGCATGGCTGAATATTCAAATAGTTCCAACCTCAGACATGAAGACCAATACTTAAACATGAACAATTTAAAATGAAAACAAAAGGCAGAGACCTATACTATATATAATGTATGCATAAAGTGATTACGTTTTACTTAGAATAAATAAGAATAAAATATAATAGAAGTTTCTGAGGTAAACAAGATTTTTTTAAAAAATATATTTTTAATTGGTCATGTCATTTTAGTTTTCAGAGTTATTGGTTGGGGGCTTGTTTTTTTTTTTAATTTTAGAACTTTTTTTTTCACTCACACTACACTAGTTCTCCAATGCCCCCTAACAGAACTGTGAGCTATTTGGGCCTTGGTGGTGAAAGCCTTCTTCCTGAGTTGATGAGAGGAAAAGGATAAAACAGTAACATGGAGAAGAAGGAGGGAGAACGATTCTCATTCCAGAAAGATTTTATACATATATGTTACTGCTAGGTCTCAGTCAAAAGTAAACAAGAAAACATTTTAACCACTTGTCAAGAAAACATTTCAACCACTGTACTAGTCCTTAATATAAGTAGTCCTCGACTTACAGACACAACTGAGACCAAAATTTCTGTTGCTGAGACATTTGTTAAGTGAATTCTGCTTTATTTTACAAACTTTCTTGCCATAGTTGTTAAGTAAATCACTGCAGTTAAGTTAATAACATGATTATTAAGTAAATCTGGCTTCCTCATTGATTTTGCTTGTCAGAAGGTGATCACATGACCCTGTGACACTGCAAATATGAGTCAGTTGCCAAGCACTGAATTCTGATCACATGCCCATGGGGATGCTGCAGTAGTTGTAAATGTGAAAAATGCTCATAAGTCACTTTTTTCAATGCCATTGTAACTTTGTCACTAAACGAGCTGTTATAATTTGAAGACTGGTAAATGGAAGTATAGAACTTATTAAGTAATAAAAAGGACTTTTAAAATTAATGTTTAAGCCATTTAAGCCTTAATGTATATGCATCTTGATGCTTACAAATATAAATCTGACCCTGAGTATATGTGTGCAAATATATATAGACATACACAGAGGCAAACAAGCACATAAATGAATATAAGTCCAGGACACCAAAGAGGTTACTTGGGTGGGAGGATTGTTCAGCTGTCAGTTGTTTGAGATGAGTGGATATAATAATTAAAGACCCACCCAGAAGAAGGAAAGTTACTGGCCATTGCTTTCTTGCAACACAAATGTGGGAGGATATAGATGCAAAGAACCTGTAAAAGGAAGGACATAGTAGCCTGTATCCTGACTGAATAACTTGCAAGAAGATTTCTTATGCCAGTTTAAAGTCAAGCAGCCTGAATTACAGGATAAGTGCAGCAATTGTAAGTGCAGATATAGGTGTTTTTTTTAATGTATAGTAAAACTTAGTAAAGTAAGTAAACTTTTACTATATCTTGGATAGAGAGAGCTAATTGGGTCTCCTATATTTATATGATAAAGACCATGCTTTGGAGATGTTGTATATTTAAACTCGGCCTTTAGACTGGCAAGGAGGATGTAGTGCTGCTAATCCAAGCTAGCCACTCACAACCACTTTACTTCCCTTTCATTCTTTTCACAAGCAGAGCCATATAAATCTGGCATTGAAGAGCTTTGTGTGGCACATGGATCTCGTATTATTGCTAAGTGTGTAACAACACACTTTGATTTGTTCTCATATTTAATTATAATCCGTAGTCCAGAGAATCCTTCCTGGATTCTTTTATTATTATTATTATTATTTATTTAATTTCTATGCCGCCCTATTCCAAAGAACTCAGGGCGGCTCACAGCATGATAGAAATTACAATAAACACATATCTATAAAAAACCCTTGAGCTAAAAGAAACCAATCACTCCACAAACATACACAGAAACATACACTGGCTAGGGGCAAGGTGTTAGCTGCCCCAGGCCTGCCGGCAAAAGTATGTTTTAAGCAATCTACGAAAGGCGAAGAGGGTGGGGGCGACACGGATCTCCGGGGGAAGTTGGTTCCAGAGGGCCGGGGCCGCAACAGAGAAGGCCCTTGCCCTAGGCCCCGCCAGGCGACACTGTCTGGCTGACGGGACCTGGAGAAGGCCCACTCTGTGGGCCCTAACCGGCCGCTGGGATTCATGGGGCAGCAGACGGTCCCGTAAATAACCTGGTCCAATGCCATGTAGGGCTTTATAGGTCATAACCAACACTTTGAATTGGGTTCGGAGACCAATTGGCAGCCAATGCAGCTCGCGGAGTGATGCTGAAATGTGGGCATTTCTAGGCAAGCCCAACACTGCTCGCGCGGCTGCATTCTGCATTACCTGAAGTCTCCGAACATTTTTCAAAGGTAGCCCCATGTAGAGAGCATTGCAGTAGTCGAACCTCGAGGTGATAAGGGCATGAGTGACTGTGAGAAGAGACTCCCGGTCCAAATAGGGCCGCAACTGGTGCACCAGGCGAACCTGGGCAAATGTCCTCCTCGCCACAGCCGAAAGATGATGTTCCAAATTTAGCTGTGGATCGAGGAGGACGCCCAAGTTGCGGACCTTCTCCGAGGGGGTCAAAAGCTCCCCCCCCAGGCTAATGGACGGATAGATTGAAATATACTTGGGAGGCAGAACCCATAGCCACTCCGTCTTGTCGGGGTTGAGTTTGAGCCTGTTGGCACCCATCCAAACCCTAACAGCCTCCAGACATCGGCACATCACTTCCGCTGCTTCACTGAAATGACACGGGGTGGAGATGTAAAGCTGGGTATCATCAGCATACTGATGATATCTCACCCCGTGTTGTCGGATGATCTCGCCCAGTGGTTTCATGTAGATATTAAACAGCAGAGGGGAGAGGACCGATCCCTGAGGGACCCCACAAGGGAGGAACCTAGGGGTTGACCTCTGACCCCCTGCCAACACCGACTGCGACCGACCAGTGAGGTAGGAGGTGAACCACCGCAAAACAGTGCCTCCAACCCCCAACCCCTCCAGTCGGTGCAGAAGGATACCATGGTCAATGGTATCGAAAGCCGCTGAGAGGTCAAGTAGCACCAGGATAGTGGATAATCCCCTATCCCGGGCCCGCCAGAGATCATCCGTCAGCGCGACCAAAGCAGTTTCCGTGGAGTAGCCGAGCCTGAATCCTGACTGTTGAGGGCCCAGATAATCGGCCTCATCCAAGGACCGTTGGAGCTGGAGTGACACCACCTTCTCAACAACCTTCCCTATAAAGGGAAGATTGGAGACAGGACGGTAGTTGTTTAAAACAGCTAGGTCCAGGGAAGGCTTCTTGAGGAGGGGGCGCACAATTGCCTCCTTGCAGGGAGCCGGAAAGGACCCCTCCCTCAAAGAAGCGTTGACAATCTCCTGAACCCAGCCCCGCGTCACCTCCCTGCTGGCCGAAACCAGCCAGGAGGGGCACGGGTCCAATAAACAGGTGGCGGAGCTCACAGCTCCAATGGCCTTGTCGACTTCATCAGGTGCCACCGGGTCAAACTCCTCCCACACAACAGGATCAAGACGAGTCCCTGTCATCTCGACTGAATCATTATCAGCCGATACTGCATTCCAATTGGAGTCAAGGTCCATCCGAATCTGGGCGATTTTATCCGCGAAAAACGTATTAAAGTCCTCAGCACTACCCTGCAAGGGTGCATCAACCCCCCCCTGATTAAGGAGGGAGCGAGTTACCCTGAACAGGGCGGCTGGGCGGGATTCCGCAGATGCAATCAAGGCGGAATGATACGCGCATCTTGCCGCCTTGAGCGCCACCTGATAAGTCTTGATATAAGATCTTACAAGTGTTCGGTCAGATACGGATTTGCTTTTCCTCCATCGCTTCTCTAGGCGTCTCTTCTGGCGCTTCATCCCCCTGAGTTCCTCAGTAAACCAAGGAGATCTCCTGGGTCTGCTACCACAGAGAGGTCGCAGTGGCGCAATCCGGTCAAGAGCCCCCTTCGCAGCCATATTCCAGGCCGTAACCAGGGACTCTGCCGAACTGTGAATGAGAGAATCCGGTATTTCCCCAAGCGTCCTCTGAAAACTCTCTGGATCCATCAGACGTCTGGGGCGGAACCACCTAATCGGTTCCGCCTCCCTGCGGGGGAGGATTGGAGCCTTGAAAACAAGCCGCAACAGAAAATGGTCTGACCATGACATAGGCAAAATATCTAAGCCCCTTAAATTCAGATCATTGCTCAACTGTTCTGAAAGGAATACCATGTCGGGAGTGTGTCCCCTCTCGTGAGTCGGACCCTGAACTACCTGAGTCAGGTTCATGGTTGCCATGGTGGCCATGAACTCCTGCGCCAACCCAGAGGATTCGCCGAGCGATGGAAGATTTAAGTCCCCCAAGACAATAAGCCTGGGGAACTCAACCGCCAGCCCAGCAACCCCCTCAAGTAGCGCAGGCAGGGCTGTTGACACGCAGCTGGGAGGCAGGTACGTGAGCAACAAGCCCACCTGAACCCCTAGGTCCAACTTCACAAGGAGCAACTCACAACCCGCAATCTCAGAAACAGCGAGCCTGCGTAGGCTAAAAGTCTTCTTGGCTATAATAGCCACTCCTCCCCCCCTTCCCTGGGGTCGTGGCTGGTGCCATACCTGAAACCCGGCTGGACACATCTCAGAGAGAGGAACTCCTCCCTCCGGGCCCAGCCAGGTCTCGGTCACACATGCGAGGTCGGCCTCCTCATCCAGGAGAAGATCATGGATGAGGGGAGCTTTATTTACAACCGACCTGGCATTGAGCAGCAGCAGCCTGAGCCCAGGGTCCGGATTTCGCCCATTACCAGTACTTCGGGTTGAACTCACAGGGTCGGAGCAAGGGATCGCTTTTAGACAGCGAGCTCTTGTTCCCCGGGAATGGCCTACCCTATGGCTCCCACCATATCTGCCTCTCCCCAGCAAGACTGGTATACTTTGGCCCTCTATCACCCCAGAGCCAGCGTCTCCCCTCCCCTCCGCCTCTGCCATGCCAGGCAGGCTAGCCAGTTCATCACATTCATTCCACTCAACCACAACTCCATCCATATCATTAATTTATCTCTCCCACTCTTTAAACTAAACACATTAAAAACAATAAACTAACCATCCATTCAACCCGATTCACTCCACAATCAGTCAATCCCCCCCCACATCATTCATAACATCCAACAAAAATAAGTTAAAACAGTATTAAACAACTTGAATTATTTAAAAATTTAAACAAATAGTAATTAAAACAATTTAAAAACATAGTAATAAAAAAATAAAAACAGGCATGCCAGATGTTAATCCTGCCGCAATAACTATAGCTGTGCCTGTATTAGTCCCTCCTAAGATAAAACTTGTAGTAGAGTCCAAAACAGAACCCACAGGAGGAATAATTATACTAACAGTAATTATGGAACCCAACGTCCCAAAGATAAGGCCTTCGAAAAAATCCAACATAATGGCGGCAGCAACAAAGGCCTCACCCACAGGTCTTAAAAAATTAGCAGGAAGCACCCAGCCGACAGAGCAGGCCCACTAGCCACGATAACCACTTCCACAATTGCAGTCCTTTCCAATAGTCCAGGGTCAAGGCCAGCAAAAGTCTCCTCCAAATTTCCCTCCGTTCTAGTCGCCGGGAGAAGGAGGAGAAAAGCGCCGTCAAAGCCGAAGCTAGCCTATTCCAAGATCTCTGGCAGCCTGCCTTGAAAGGGGAGGCAGCAAGCCAGTACAATGAAAATGAAGGACAAGCCAGCATCGGGACCAGAACTCGGCAAAGTAGAGGCCGAGAAACAATTGGTGGCAAAAAGCAGGGAAACCAAAAAGCTCTCCTGTTTGAAAATCCCCCAAAAGCCACATAAAACCAGACAGCAATGGCAGAAGCAGGGCGAGCCAGCGAAGGACAAGATGGACACCTCCAACAGGTGAGCAGGCTCCAAGCCCCCCTGGACTTGCTGGTCACCAGTCGCCAGTCGCCAGTCACTGGCCGCTGGTCGCCAGTTGCTAGCTGCAGACTGCCGGTTGCAGGTTGCAGGCTGCTGGTTGCAGGTTGCAGGCTGCTGGTTGCTGGCTGTTGGTTTACTGGATGCTGGTTTACTGGATGCTGGTTCACCGGTCCGGCTGCTGCTGCTGCCTTTCAGCTGTAAGTTGCTCTGCTCCTCTTTGGCTGCAAGTTGTAAGTTGTTGCTGCTGCTTTACTGCTCTTGGTTTACTGGATGCAGTTGTCCCTCCGAGGGATGAAGGCCTGCTTCTCAAGCTGGAAAAGTTCTGCTACTTGGTAGGACCAAGGAAGCCTGCCTTCTCCACCAGGGCTCCTGCCCTCTGGAACAGCTCCCTCCAGAGATGAGGGTGCCCTCTCTCCTAGGCTTCTGACAGGGTTTTGGTTTGAGATCTTGGGTTGATTTTAACATGTAAAGCTGCTTATGGCTTGGCTTGAATTTGCTTTAGGGACCATATTCTTTGAACTAAGTCTATTTTGGGGTCCCTCCTCCAAGAGGTCAATGGAAGTACAGCCTTCCTAGTAGCTGCCCCATTTCTTTGGATCAGTTTACCTGCAGGACTTCAGGTGGTACCTATCCCTGATGGCTTCAGGAAGGTCTTTACAAACTTCTGGAAAGGGAGATAAACACTCTGTATAAACCAAGATTCTCCTTATTCATAAAATAACATTAAATAAAATGTATAATAGAAATAGTTATTTGATGATGGATTAAATATTAGGTATCCATAAAGTTTCCAATGATCTTGCCTTCATTTTACTTGTCAGAGTAATAACCTTACAGTGTCATAAGATTTAGGGTAGCAAAAGCTTACTTGTCTACAAGTATGACAAGGCTTCAGAGTTATCGCCTGCATGCATTGATATAGATGATAGGTATAAACAAATAAGAGATGTAAATGCATGCAGAATTTACTTTCCTTGTCTGGATACATACCAGAAAATAATGAATAGATTAGAACATGTGAAAACATAATTATGGTATTTTAATCTCTGACAGATCTCACATTGCTTTGCCTTACCGCTATTGCTCTGCTTCAAACTTTTAAAAGACAACAAGCAATTCTAAACATTTGTGAAAATGACATATTTGGTAAATATTGTCTGGATAATCCATGGGAAATATTTTCCAGAACAGCCTATACATTAGAAAAACAAAAGAAGAACATTGCACATATGGTGAGACAAAATACATAATGATCAGTGAATAGTCAGTAACAACATTAACTCGTAGTATTTTTCAAACTTATTTGAGCCTGAACATTGGAAGATTTTAGACCAAATAACATAGATTGGTTTATTAATTTTGTTTCATTTTCTCTTTCTCTTTCTTCCTTTTTTAATTTAAACTGTATAAACAAAAATGTGGTTTCGGTATAGGAGAGCCACTGTGTTCCATACTCAACATAGTAGTTTTTGGAAAAGTCAGCTTAGTGGGTGTGTAATTTCTTCTTGTATTTGTAGTAGGTAGTGGGGAAGAAAGGCTATTTTAGGATTCAACTAAATATTATTTTAATCTTTAAGATGAATGTTTTATTCCTGTACAAAAGAAGTCTGGGATACCTTTTGTGGAAAGGAAGGATGAAATATATTTTCTTGTTAATTAAATAATAAAATAGTCTAGAGGTTAAGGCACCAGTCTTAGGCAGGCAAGCCTAACTGGGTGATTTTGGGCCAGTCACTTTCTCTCAGTCCAACCCACCTCCTAGGGTTGTTGTGGTGGGGGAAATAGTAGGAGGAAGGTGTGTTCACTGCCTTAAGTCACTTATAGGGTAATTTATAAAGTAATAAAAACCGAATAAAAATCTAATTATTAAAATATATATTGTAATCCAAATATATATAGACTCTCTCTGCTCTGTCTCTGTCTCCCTCCCCCCTCTCTCTTGGTGTGCATGTGTGGGGTACATATGTGCGAATATAGAATAACACACGTATAGTTTTTTTATAAGACAAATTAGATTTGAATCCTCATTTTTCAGCTGGATAGAACTGTTGGAACACCATTCAAGGCACCCCATAATATTTTAGTACTCCCCAAAAGGAGATGAGTATAGCACAGAGGCCCCCAACCTTTTGGGCACCAGGGACCATTTCCATGGAGAGAGGTTTTTCTGCAGACCGGAGGGTGTGTTGTTTTGTGTGCTGCCTGCATCCTGCAGATGGCATGCTGAGGCCCGGTACTGGTCTACAGACTGAGGGTTGGGGACCCCTGGTATAGCAGACATAGATTCCAAAGGAGGAAGATTTTCAGAGAAAGATATAATAGAACTCAATTTTCCTTTCCAAATGTTATTGTAAGAAATCCATCTATTTCAGGATAGCAGAAGTAAGGATGGACAGGCCAATGAGAGGATAATCCCTTATTGCTACTGAACAATTGATTTAAATTCTTCCAGAATTTAGAGTAATTTGATCCAGGAAACAGAAGGGAGAACTGAATCCACTGGAATCTATGCATGCTATTCTCAGACTCCTTTTGGGGGAGTACTAACAAATTCTGGGGTGCCCTGAATGTATTCCAGCTCTTACAAGCCTGCATGCCCAGAGACTTAATTCAGGCATTATACAAAAGAATAAGAACAATTATACTAGGACATTTTAGGATATGCAACTTTACATCTGAGCATCCATTTCTCATTGATTATAAATAATTTATTTCCTTTAAAATGTACACAAGGAAATTTAAATAGATTCAGTATAAAAATTAATGAGGCCTACTTGTATAAACTAGTCAATGGGGTATATTTTGTTTATGCAAGAATCAGTGACTGCTTTAAATATATCATAGGGATTATATTTCCATAATAATCATCATCCATAAACTATTAATCTAGATACAGAGTGCTACATGTATATTTAATATTATTCTTTGGGAAAAAACATACGGGTTATTTACATTTTCTATAGATATAACAGTTTAAGGACATTTAATATTGGTATCTAATTCTGTACTGTCAGAGTGTTTTAATGTAACAGAGAGACTATGCAATGGCCTGAGATTTGTCTAGTGTATGTGCTACATGTCAACAGAGATGCTCAGCTTTTAATAAAATATATAAAACTAGGCAAACAATAGTAATGAGCCATCATTCTATCAAAGCCAAAAATAAAATGCATTTGATTGTTAGACTCAGCATATGTTCTGGCATATATCCTAGAGAAATTTATTACAATTTTTGAAAAAAGTAGAGTCAGTATCTACAATGTATTCTTATTTGACTAACAATATTTTAAAACTAACCTGGACATTAGCCATAAAAAATCATACTATTACAAAAATAAAGCATAACAAGTTTACATTTCAAATTTTGGGTGACTGGGGAGAGAAAGAGTTTACAGTATAGTTACTGTAAAAATTATATTTTTCTTTAAAAAATCACTTTAAGTATAGAATATATAATTGGAAGTAAAAAATGACGAGATGAAGCATTAAAATGAGGAACAGGTTTGAATTTCTTGAACAGCACTTATTTAGATCATCATCTCATACTAAACTAAATATCACTGGTGTTAAGTTTCAGATACTGTTGGAATTTGGGGAGAAATTAACTAGTGCAGTAAGAAGCAGTGATACTTCAAAGTTTTCAATTTTGTTAATAGCTAATCAACTAATCAACTTGTACCAGAAAAAAGGATAAGCAAGAACACTTCTAAGAGCCATACCTGGCTTTGGAAACACCAGCTGTGGGCCAAAACAAACAGTGAAAGTTATTTAAATGTCATTTAAAATCATTTCATGAACAGGAAATTCATGCAATATGAAATTCATCATGTATCTAATCATTACCACTTATAGTCACTGGGATGTTAGGCAGCATATACATTAATTAATTGTTGTATAGTTGGCCACACAGTCATCCAGATGTTCAGACTGCATTTGGCATTTTGGCGAGATAAACAAGGCATTACATCAAACAATGCAATTATGAGGTAAACATAATATACATAGTTCGAGGATCAATCTTCAAGTTCGTTCTTCTTCAGCAACAACTCCAAGTCAGTGATCGGTGGTGTAAAGCCTCTTCACGAGAGTCTTTGAGTCATGATCTGGACCTCAACTTGGTGAACTAGTTCATCAGAGCTCGGCAGGACCTGGTACACAAGTCTCAGGGGCCAAGAGTTCTGATGTGCGTCCTTGTCTCTCAGCAAGACAAGGTATCCTTCTTCTAGATTAGGCTCTTTGGTCTTCCATTTGCGATGATCCTGAGAGCTAGACAAGTATTCCTGCTTCCAACGCTTCCGGAAGGTGTTGGCCAGCAGTTCTGGAACCAAAGGATTTTCAGGATCAGAAGAAACTGGAACCAAAGGTCAAGCATTGATGGCTGCTACTTTTGCCATGAGGGTAGTGAGGACCTCATGTGTCAGCGTGGGTATCTTTGTCAACATAGAGTCCAAGGTTTTGCGGGCTATGCCAATCATGCGCTTCCACGCTCCTCCCATGTGGGATGCATGGGGAGGATTGAATGTCTATACACAATTCTTGGCCTTTAGGTATTTGTCAATTACTGGGTCATGACAAATGCCTTTAATAGTCTGTAAGTTCTTGTAGGCTCCTACAAAGTTAGTTCCTTGGATGCTAAGACTAGTGAACAGGACAATTACTGCTATGCCCAGTACACAAGGTCTCCGATTGGAGGACCGTTTGAAGCGGGCTGGTTCTAGGAAACAGTTAAAGAGCAGTTTCTCTGTCTTCTTGCCCATTGTGAACAAGCAGATTTTCTGGATGGTTGTTTTCTTGCCCTGTCTGCCAAATTTGTTGGGTGCCTGAGTTTGAACATTGACATCTTGATCTGGATCTAGAAGTTCATAGTTTTCTGGTCCCTGAGGCATCAGGCTGTCTGGACAAGCCAAGAACTCAGGACCCTTTAGCTGGATCAATTCTGCCAACTGTGATGCAAGAATGGACTGCTTAGCTTGGTCCGCAGGGTTCTGATCTGTTGGCACATGTTGCCATTGCTCAGGGCTTGAAGATCTTTTAATCTTTTCTACTGTATTGCTTACATAGATGTAGAAGTGTCTGCTTTGGATGTAGATGTAGCTTAACACCACCTTGCTGTCTGTGTAGAAGGTGGTGGATTGTAGCTCAAGGCCTATTGTTTTCATTGTCAGGTTGGTGAGTTTTACAGCCAATATGGCACCACAGAGTTCCAACCTTAGTATGGTGTGGCCTTACTGTGTTGTTAGTGAGACATCCAATTGGTGAGACATCCAATTCTGGCAATGGTGGTGGTAGGACCTGTGAACTCCCATCTAATGGCTGGATGCGGAGTCCAGTGACTTTCCTCCCCGCCATGCTCTGTGGCACAGAACACATTGTGAAAGGCATTTCTTTGCTTGGGAGTTCACTGGGAAATGGTGAATTGCTACACACTGATGTGCAGTTGACTTTGGTGGGCATTTCTGGGTGTTCTTTGGAGCCATGCTGGGGCTCCTTGGTTGAAGGAGGAGTAGAAGCTGCTTGTTGTAGCTGTTCAGAGTCTGGATGCAGGCCACCTGGGTGCTTGTCACTCTTGCTTGGGTAACAGTTCCCCTTAGCTGTGCAAGCTTTGGCCGCGTGTTCCGGAGACTCACAGCATTTGAAGCCTAACTTGTACTCTCCGAAATCCAACCTTCTTCTCCAGGATGTTGGAGGACCCATTGGTTCTATGCAGGATTTGCCATCAGGCTGGGTTGGTACAGTATTGAGGTCATCAGGAGCATGATCAGTGGCTTCTCATTGAACCTCATAAGCATTGCTCCCTGGGGCAGGGTAATGTGGCACAGACAGCTGGCAGTTTTCTTCAGAATACTTCTTGTTGGCGCATCCCATGGCGCAGATGAAGGGCCTTGAAAGGCTGGCCAGAATTCCTTTGTCTTTGCATTGAGCTTAGGAATCATGGCTCCTTTTCTGCCCTCCTGCTTAGGAGTATTCATTGTTGCTGATGGACTAATTTGATCACCCTTTGCATCTTGGTTTGTTGGGGTGAACTGTAAAAATCTGAGGGGGTTATCTCGTAGTTCAGATGGTACATTGTCAGCTTTCTGACTGGTTGGCATATCTGGTGGTTGAGATTCTCCTCCTTGGTCACTTGGCCTCGGGAGATTTGTGGTCAACCATGATGCTCCTGCCTGCTCACGTCGTGGCATATTCTGGTCATCCACATAGGCCTTGATGCAGCTATACGAGATTCCATCTTGTTCCCTCTCAAATTTGGGCATGAGGGTATTGCCTTGAAATGCCTTTTGAAAGGCTTTCTCTCTTGCCACTTTTTCTGGTAGGGGCAGGCTCGGGAGATTTCATAGCTATTTTGGATGAATTCAGTGAATTCCACTCTTCCACCACCAGGGGACGCTGTTTGCATAGTTTTAAGCTTCAGCAAAGTTCCTTCTTTAACCACCAGGGGGCATTCTCTGTGTGGGTAAAGGCTTCAGCGAAGTTCCTTCTTTAACCACTAGGGGGTGCACTGTTTTGCAGTAGGTAAACGCAAGCCTGTTATTTGTGGATCAGCCACCAGGGTGTGCTTCTCCTAGATATCACTTGGAAACAAAGGGTCAGCTAAAATTTTCTTCTTAAAACTACGAGACTGTAAGCCATTCTGGAATATTTAAGGATCTGCTTGTTCGAAGTCAAAATTCCACCTGGGCTGTGAAATTAACGAAGATTAATTTGCAGCTCTGTTTCTCCTTAAGTTGATCTAAGGGGGGCGACTGGGTAGCTTTTACATAACAGCTTGGTTCAGGCTTTATTTGCAGATTGGCCATCAGGGGTTGCTTTCTGCGGGTAACATAAATGCAGGCTTGTTGTTTGTAGGTTGCCACCAGAGGGTGCTGTTTGTGTGGCATAAATACAAGCCTGTTATTTGCAGATCAGCCACCAGGGTGTGCTGCTGCATTAGACTGTGCTTGGAATGGGCCTTTTGCTGTTTATCTCTTTTAATGAGTTGTAAATTCCCTGGGAGTTTAAATGTCTGCTGGTCCATAAGTTGGGTACCAAATTAGGTATTTTTTTTCCTATTGGCAGTTAAAGGAATATCTGAGTTTGCTATTTTCCTTCCCAGAGAAAGGCTGGCATTTGAGCATAAGGTATATGCTTTGCTCAGCAATAGCCCTCTTGTTATAGCAACTAATTACTCTCCTTGGCAACAGATTGACTTATTAAGGGGTCTCTTTCACCCAGATTGCCAGTTGCTTGGTTGCCATGACATTTTATTACTTTATTGCCAGCTAGGGAACTGAGGGCCTCTTCTAGGTTGAACTATTCTGAGTAATGTGCAGACAAAAGAAACATAATTCTTTGTGCTTCTGCCTCCCAAATGTCAAGCAGAGAATACAAGCATTAGAAGAATTTTTAGGCAGATAGAAGTACTGGGCGGGTTGCTAGCAAGAAGCCAGTTAACCAGGCATGTGAAGAGTTAATTACAATAACTTCCTTTCTGTCGGAAACACATCCTTTCAACACACACACATCTCTTTACTTTCCATTTGCATGCAAAGGAAGGAGGGGGGAGGCTTTCTTCGAAGTTTAAAGTCTCTTCCTTCACTTTGCATGAAGGTACAGACTTAATCAGAAATGCTGGTTCTTTTTTGGAAGAGAAATTAAATCTTTTGCAGCCAGATAAAGATACTGCTTTTACTTTTGCTGAGCATGGAGAGTAACATTTCATTTCCTTTTACTTAGCAAAGGTGCAATCTACTAGTGTTAATATTTTACCTTTGCCAGCAGATGCATGGAGCATAATTCATCTCTTTTTTACTTTTAGTGAAGAGAGAAACACGCATGTTCTTTTACTATGCTGTCTCATGCAGAAAAGTTTGCTGGCTTCCACTTGAAACAGGGAGATGGACTCAGCGAATAAGTCATGCAAAGATTACTTTTATTCCAGGTATCCTCAAAACATTAACTCACGGTTATTGCAGAAGTTCTTCCAGAATGTAGGTAGTAATCTGGACTCATCTCACAGGTAAAAGAACAATGGATTTCTCCCTTCTGCATAAATCTTATATGTTGCTGGTACTCATGCAGGGAAATAATAAAAACCTGGCACGTAACAAAATGTCTTGTCATAAACACAAGCTCCTCCCACTGACTAGATAAGATATAGGACTAACTAACAGCTGAACTACATTACCCATCTTTAAATGCTAAATGCTCTAACACAGTTCTTAAGCTAATATATGCTCTGGCCAGAGTTACACTGGTCCAGCACACTATTCATTGCTTTTAGTTCTGCTTGAGTACAGTCCACTATTCCAGCTGTGTATCTTATGACTGGAATTGCCCAGATGTTGATTGCCTTCATGGTATTTCCTCCATTGAGTTTGGACTTTAAGATCTTCTTCACTCTCTTAATGTATTCACCTCTAATCTTTTTTTTTACTTCAGTGTGTTTGATGTTATCAAGGATACTGAGGTATTTGTAGTAATCATCCTCATCCAGACTCTTTAATTTTTATTTTTTATTTTTTTTAAAAGAAATTTTTATTAATTTTATAATCATAAATATAACAAAAAATCAAATTAAAAACAACTCAGCTGAATACATCCAGACTCTTAATGTCATTTTTTAAAAAAAAAAACACGTTTTATTAGTTTTTTTCATTTTACAGATAAGTGCTTAAGAATCAACATGGTGGCAGGGCCATCAATTGTCCCAAAACAAATACTCATAAAGTTCAGATTAAATCATTAAACCTCCCCTTATTCCCTCTAATAACATATTATATTCAAGTTAATGTATTTCAATATAGCTAAATCAATCAAAACAATCATCAATAACATTTCATCTAAATAAATCCAAATCCTATATTAAGCTTTGCTATTTCAATTGCTATATTCCATATTGCTAATATAAATACATAATTCACACCTCGGGTGTCTCTCCACTCCTTTTTTCTTAACATATTCAATAAACATTTATTAATATCATTTCTTCTTTTTTCTTATTCTTCTTCCATTACAAAATAGCTATCATTTCTAATAAAAAAATTAGTTCAAAAAAGAAAAGAGAAAAAAAGAACAAAGAGCAAAACAAAAACAAAAACAAAAACAAAAACAAAACAAGAAAGAGATAAAAAATACCTTTCTATTTCCATTATAATTTATAATCTATCAGTCCCTCAATATCTGTATCAAACTCTTTTAAGCTCCTCCCAAAATTACTATATCCATGACAACCATGTTAATACATATACAAACATCCTCTTATTAAATTCAAACCTTTAATTAATTTCTATTCAATTTAACATCTTATTTAACTGTCTTAAGCCATAAATCAGTCCATATCCAATAAGCCTTTTAAACCTGCCATATAAAGCCTTAAGTCACACTCTTAAATCTTATTCTAGCTTTCTTTTTATGCCAGACAGGTTTCCATAACAATGTCTCTAAATCAATGAACAAGTCACTTTTTATGCCTTGTAGTTTCCTTTGGGTCAAACAAAAGCGTCCCCTTTTCTGTTTTAAAGATCTAGCTCCTTTGTAAGTAATCCCTTGTTGTTTTAAAGAGTCAAGTCTCCACATCTGAAACTGTTGAATAGCAGGCTCAATTATGTCCAAGTTTGTAGTTAATAGTTGCTTATCCAAGCTACCATAGTTCTCAGTTAGTTGAGCTTGTCTGTCCATTTCTGTTGATTTTAAAGTTGTAAGTGGTTTAGTTACAGTCCTTTTTAGTTCCTCGGAGATCTCATCAGCATGCATATGAAGTAAAGTAGAATCTTCTTTAACCTTAGTTGATTGTGCTTCTGTTGTTTTTTGGTCTATAAAATGCTCAGATAGAGTCTTGGGGTCAATTTGTAAATTCAGAGTAGGATTTCTGTTTGTTATTTCCATAGTGCACTCTTTTATTTGCAAACATATTTGGTCAGTAGCTTCATAAAGTTTTCCCAGTATGAGTTTATAGTCAGGTTGAACAAAGGGTTTCTCTATTTCAAAAATAATTAGAAATAGTCTGTATCATTTAATAGAGGCTGTGTTCAAGGAACATTTAATCAGTATCCATCCCCACCAATACAGCTGTTAAATTTCTTTGTCTTTTTCCTTTTATGGTAATCTGAAGGTCAAAATCAGTCTCACCATCAGAAAAGGAGACAGTTGCAATTTTGACTTTTTCCACCAGGTGTCCTCAGTAAAATATAAAATCTCCTCCCAAAGAACAGAAATATCATTAATAAGATCAGAAAACACAGAAAAAAGAAGAATTCTTCAGATGTAGACTAAGTCCAATGGTAGATTCAATATTTTAAAAAAAATTTCCAAGACCCTGAAGTGAATAAGAAAGAATAGAAATAGAAAAAAAAGTCACTTTAAATTAATTCAGTCCATTTAAGCTTCTTTTTCCCACACTCAGAAACGCTGCTTTCTTAGAGCAGGGAAATAATTTCAAAAGTGCTTTTTACAGGCACACACACAAAAAAAAGGAGAACCAAGAGAGGAAAGGGGAAAAGTCTCACCTGGCTCAGCCATGGTGGTTCCTGTGCTTAGATGTTCTTCTGACTTCTGGTTACAGCAGCAAGGTGAACAGCCATTTTACTGGCCGGTCTTTCCACCATTGGCCCAAAGGAGCAAACTCAGACCATGGAAGAAGCTGCTGCTCTCCCATGGATGACGAGGACCTCCTCAGCGGTAGCTGCCCCTCCAGGGTGGCTTTTCGACCCAATTAAGGGTCTACCAGCAGCGGAGAATCAGCTGGCGAAGAGAGCAGTCTGTTCGCACAGCTGTAGGCACCGAGATCCGGAACCGGAAATCACTCTTAATGTTATTTTCATGGGGCATCTTAATTCTTTCAGTTTTCACTATTTTCCCTTGTTTGATAGTGAGTGTGGCACATTGTTCAGTCCAAACTCCATTGCAATATCTTGGCTATATATACAGATGGTATTGAGCAGCGATTCTATTTCAGATGGTATTTTTCTATACAGCTTCCATTCATCCATGTAAAGGAGATAGGATAATTTGGCAGATGTTTTTGATGTTTGATAGCCATGGCCTAAATTATTCAGTATTGTTGATAGAGGAAACATGCAATGACAAATAGTAGTGGTGATAGTGAATCTCCTTGAAATATTCCTCTCTTGATATTAACCTCTCCCAGTCTCTCACCATTTACCTGCAAATGTATCTTCCATTGTGCCATCAATCTTTGCACAGGGTTCTGATGTTTCTACTGACTCCTATTATTTCTAAGCATTTGATTATCCAGTCATGTGGTAGAGAATCTAATGCCTTTTTAGTCAATCCATGCTACATTTAGGTTGGTCTTCCTTCTCTTTCAGTTTTCCAAAATCATTTTGTCAATTAGGAGTTGATCTTTTGTTCTTCTGCTCAAGTGGAAATAGATTGTTTTCAACTAGATGCAGTTGGACTGCATCAGCTACCACACTAGTTAGCAATTTGAAAGTTGTTGGTAAGCAAGTAATTGTCCTGTAGTTGCCTGATCTGCCCCTTTTCCTGGATCTTTCAAGTAGGTTTTCCCAAATGTTAGCTGGGAAACCCTTCAATTTCACCTGTAGTCAGTGGTGGGATTCAGCCAGTTCGCACCACTTTGGCAGAACTAGTAGCTAATTTTTGTTGCTCAGGCCCAGAATGGACTTCCAGAAGTGGCATCCGCACAGAGAACCAGTTGTTCACATATTTGAATCCCACCATTGCCTGTAGTATGTTGTTAAACAGTTTGGCAAAGAGTGGGTATAGAACAGTTAGATGTTTCAACCAAAAACCATGCAGTTCATCTTCACCTGGTGCTGACCAATTCTTGATCTTCCTTGCTCTTTTCTCTACCATTTCTGCTGCTGTTACTAGTTCTTTTTTATTCCTATCCACCTCTTTTAACCAAGCTGTGTCCTTGTTCTATTTCTTTGGGTTATCCCATATCTGCACCCAGAACTGCACTGTTTCTTCCTGGTCAGGTACTGACTAATTCACTGCAGTTTCTCCATTAATGGATTGGTAGAAATGTTTCTGATTGGATTGAATTGGAGGTTCTGCCTATAATTTGCAATTCAAGCTTCATATCTGGCAATCTTCTTGGCTACAGCTGTTATTTGCTGCTTTATTATTTCCAATGCTTCCTTGATCTTCCTTGTTTCTAAGTGATATTTCTTGATTAGGTATTCTTTGGACTTCCTGTTCTTCAGCTTCTTTTTTTTTCATCTATTCTAGCTTGCTTGTGTCTGATCTCAACTTGCTGATCTTATTTTCCAGTCTAATCTTATATTTTTGTGGTGCACTGTTCAGTTTTTTTCTTCTTTGTTGATTTTGCATCCCAAGTATTCAGTTATAACTGCAGTTGTGCTGTACATTAGTTGGTTTGTTTCTTGCAGTGAGTTGATGCTTATACTTTATATTGCAGTATTTGCATCTTTTAATGCTTGTGCTAGCTGTTTCTTTGGAATAAGCTTCAATGCAGGCAGTCTTATTCTGATGTTTTGTGCTGTTCTAGATGCTCAGTTATTCTTTGTTTCAATTCTTTTATTTCTTTAGTTAGAGGGCTTTGTTCTTCCTGAGGTAGAGGAGAGGGTGCTTGGTTTCCAAATGAAAACAATTTTATATCTCTGCTGGATTCCTCTACTGCCAACTGCCCCTGGTTTGCCTCTACATTCTGAGTTACTTCTGGCAAGGATTTGATTTCTTTGCCCTGGATAAGCCTTTGCAGTTCTTCCACTTCTGCTTCTGTGGATATTTTATTTTGTATTATAAATCAATGTTGATCTGCTAGCCTCTGTTCTGTTATTTCTGATTTTGGATGTTATTCTTTCTAGAACTGGTGCATTCGTTTCAAATATCCTCTTCTTGTTGGATCATTGTTTCTTTGTTTTCAGTCACTGTGTTTTTGTGATGGGTAAACACATTTTCTTCCAGTAGTTCTGCAGCTACTGGGCCTGGTTGTCAACCAATAGTCCTGAGTCCTAAAGCCCATTTTTCACCAGATATCCAGGAACTCCAACATCTAGCAGGGACCTTGTTAACCCAGGCAACAACTGAGCCTGTATGGCTTTCTGAAATTTACGTCTTATCATATTTTTTTATGGGAGACACACTTTTCCTCTGACTCCTCTGATGAGACCTATTCAGTATGGTTGAAACTCTGGCATAGCTTTCATCTTCTTCAGAGCACATAAGCCCTTTATTACAACCACATCAAGTTAATGTCTCACTGGAGATTATTATTGTTATTGTTGTTGTTGATCACACACTCAGCCAGATGTTTAGACTGGATTTGGCATTTTTATCAACTTATCGAGTCCTTACCAAGGACCTACGTTAGGCGGATTTTAATGTTTCATGGTGTTAAAGGTAATGCCATAGGATGTAAGCTGCCTTTTGCAATTAACCGATGGTGACTTTGTCAATGCCAATAGTGTTCAAGTGGTACTCTAAATGTTTTGGGATTGTACCCAAGCACTTATTACTAATAATGGTACAGCCTTTGCTTTCTTCTGGCACAGTCATTCTATTTCTATTTGCAGGTCTTTGTTTTCTGTTATCTCTTCTAGTTCTTTCTCTTTTATTTTTCTGTCTCCAAATACTGCCATATCCATTATCCAAATTCTTTGTCTTGTTAAGTCTGGGATGTTATCTGGCAGTTGCCCATCTGTTTGAATTCTAAAGTCCCAGAGCACTTTAACTTTTTCATTTTCTATTACTTTCTTTATTTTATGGTCTCACTAGTTCTTGCTTGCAGGCAAGTGGTATTTCTTGCAGATCTTCTAATACACCATTGTTGCTATGTTGTGCTGTTGTTTGTAGTCAGTCTGTGCAATCTTCTTGCAGCAGCCAGGTAGGTGGTCCACTGTTTCTTCAGCTTCTTTGCATAGGCAGCACTTACTGTCTGTTGTTATCCATTAAATTCTGGCCTTGTATTCATCTGTTCTTTAAGGCTTGGTCTTGTGCAGCCAGAATTAATCTCTCAATCTCTTTCTTCATCTTTCCTGCTCTTACCCATTGCCAGGGGTTGTTATTATCTGCTGTGATTGTTCTTCTTTTTAATGAACTGGCCATGTAATACTTTGTCTTCCCATGTACCATCCTAGGTACTCGATTATCCCATCATGTGTTAGGGAGTTAAATGCCTTCTTGTATACAACCATGCTACATTGAAGTTAGTCTTCCTTCTTTTGGAGTTTTCCAGAATTATCTTGCCAATTAAGAAATGTTAATAATAATCAGAATAGAGCTGGAAGGGACCTTGGAGGTCTTCTATTCCAGCCACCTGCTCAAGCAGGAGTCCCTATATCATTTCAGACAAGTGGCTGTCCAGTCTCTTTTTAAAAACCTCAAGTCAGCGGTTCTCAACCTGTGGGTCGCGACCCCATTTGGGGTCGAACGACCATTTCACGGGGGTCGCCAAACACTGCAGTCCGCCATTTTTTTATTTTTTTATTTTTGGTCGGCCATGCGGGCCAGGGTCGAGCCCCGGAAAAGGTTGAGAACCGCTGCCTCAAGTGATGGAGTGCCCACGATTTCTGAAGGCAAGCTGTTCCACTGATTATTTGTCCTCACTGTTATGAAGTTTTTCCTTAATTCCAGGTTTCTTCTTTCCTTGATTAGTTTCCATGCATTGTTTCTTGTTTTGCCCTCTGGTGCTTTGGGAAATAAATTGACCCCCTCCTCCCTGTGGCAGCCTTTCAAATACTGGAACACTGTTATCATGTCCCCCCCCCCGGTCCTTCTTTTCTCTAGACAGGCCATTCCCAAATCCTGTAACTGTTCTTCATATGTTTTACTCTCCAGGCCTTTAATTATCTTAGTTGTTCTTCTCTACACTTTTTCCAAAGCCTCAACATCTTTTTTGTAATGTGGGGACCAAAACTGGATGCAGTTTTCCAGATGTGGCCTTATCAAGGCTTTATAGAGCTGTACTAATATTCATGTGATTTTGATTTTATGCCTCTGTTTATACAACCAAGGATTGTATTAGCTTTTTTGGCTGCTGCCTCACACCACTGACTATGTTTAAGTAATTGTCCATTAGGACTTCAAGGTCCCTCTCACAGCTACTGTTTTTGAGCCAAGTTTCACCTAATCTGTACTCGCACCTTTGGTTTTTTCTGCCCAGGTATAAAACCTTGCTTTTCTCCACATTAAATATCATTTTGTTGGATAGGGCCCATTGTTCAAATCTGTCAAGATCTTTTTGGATTCTGAGCTTGTCTTTTGGAGTGTTGACTGTTCCTTCCAGCTTAGTGTTCCTGCCACTTTGAGTTTGTTAAAATCTGCTCTTTTAAAGTTTAGGACACTGGTTGGATTATATTCCATTGCTTGTGTTTGCATTATATTAAATTCCAGTATAACATGGTCACTCTTGCCCAAGGTTCCGGCAATTTCAACTCCCTCTATCCCTTCTTCTCTATTAATAAGAATTAGGTCCAATATAGCTTTTCCTCTAGTTCCCTCCTCTACCTTTTGGATGACAAAGTTGTCAGCTAAGTTGGTTAGGAATCTGTTCAATCTCTGATTTGTTGCAGAGTTTGTCTCCCAGTTGATATCAGGATAGTTAAAGTCTCCCATTACTACTGTAGTATGTTTCCTACATACATTTATTAATTGATTAGGAAAGATTTCATCTATTTCTTCTGCTTGGTTGGGTAGCCTGTAGTTGGGTAGCCTATAGCAATGTCATTCTTTTTTCCTTTTATATTGACCAATATGGATTCTATGAGGTTTTCATCTTTGGTTTTGTGTATTTCTATAGAGATGTAGTGCTCTTTTATGTATAATGCAACTCCACCTCCTTTTTTTTCCTCCTGTTTGTTCTTCTGCTGTTTGGTGGTTTCCTTCCTGCTCAGGTGGAAAGAGATAGTTTTCAAATAGATACTGTTGGAGTGGATCACATACCACACCAGTTAGCAATTTGAAAATTGTTGGTAAGCAAGTAATTGACCTGTAGTGCTTCCCCTTTTATTTGATCTCTCATTATCAGGTATGCTTTGCCAAGTTTTAAGTAGTCTTCAGTTTCATCACCTTGCAATATGTTATTAAATGAATAGGTATAGACCAGTCAGATATTTCAACCAAAAACCATACAGTTCATCTTCACATTGGTGCTGACCAATTCATGATCTTTCTTGCTCTTTTCTCACCATTTCTGCTATTATTACAAGTTCTTGTATTTCAGCTTCTTTTTTATTCTTGTCCACCTCCTATGACAGTACAGTATTAATAAAATACAGAGTCTATTCACTAATGGGCTCAGTGATGATATAACTCTGAAAATATTGGATGAATGAGAGTCTTTGACAGGATTACATGTTAAGATAATACCCAGATATTTAAATTAAAATTTGTTAAGATACTTCTTGTTAAATGAAGGATAAGGATAATAAATAAGTTTGAATTATTCACATAAATTGTCATGTTCAGTGATTATTGTAAATGTGAGAAATTAGAAATACAAACAACAACAAAAAATGGTAGACAGCCTACAAATAAAAATATGGCCCACATTCAAAAGTGCTGAATGTTTGGGACAGGGAGTAGTGAGGGGGGGAAAGAGATTTGAATAGACAGCTTGTGTGGCAACCTTTGAGAATATTTCTATATTATGGCAGAAAAAAAACTTATTCTTAAAAGAGTCTGCCTCCTCATTCAGTGAATGCTGTGGGATGCATGCTGTCACATCCATATGACAATTCCAGAGGCATAATAGGAGAATTTAGAAAGTTGAGCCTTTGGTTTTTAATGGCACCTTTTTAAGGAAAGAACAATATCCTCCATCAATGACAAGTTGGAACAAAAGGCAGACCAACATGTCTGACCCCTGCAGCAGCCCCAGGGGCAGTTCCACTGCCACCAGTAAAATTAAAACTAAATGCAAACAGAAAGGCCAAAGGGAAGGCCAGTTAAGAAAAACAAATCAAAAATATATTCCAGAATTTAGCACATGCCTCTTTCACTTGCCAACAACCCCTTTTTTGGGGAGAGGTGTGTGGGATGAGTTCATTCCAAATGTGAAAAGCAGATAAGAAAAGAACAAGATGAATGAAAGAATATTGAACAGTGTGGGCTTACAACATACAGTTACCCACAATGGTTGAGATGATGCGGTGGTTACAATTCCCTTCATTTTAGTTCATGTTAATATTAGCAGGAATAATATTAAGGAACTCTTGGTTGTGTTTGAAACTTGCACATGAAAAATTAATAAAATAGAGAAAGCTTGCAAAGACCATTTCCAGAATGCTTTCCAATTTCTTTACAGGCAGTAGACATAACACAGTAAGAAGTTATTTGTCCAATTGTGTCTGTGTTTCTGCTCTCACTATCTGTTTCAGCTCTGTGTTTTGGTGTATATATGTGTACTGCAAAGCAAAGGTAGGGCTGTATATGTTTCTCTCTGGAGTATTTGAATAGCAGGAAGGACAGTAATAGCAGTATGCTATTACCATTAGTAATAGAATGGTCCAGTGAGAATTACATTACATCATAAAACACTATTGGCTCTATTCTACATTAGGGAAGATTCATTTCCTAGCATTGCAAGCATTAGTTGGTATAGGTAGTGGCAAATTCATCCCTGAGATTGTGTCCGATGATAAATACAGATAGTTTAGAGCAGTGGTTCTCAACCTTTTTAATGCCGCGACCCCCAACCGGTCGTAAGTCGAGGACTTCCCAACCGGTCGTAAGTTGAGGACTTCCCAACTGATCGTAAATCAAGGACTTTCCCTGCCCGGGAGCGCCGCACATTCATGGTGCCACCCGTGCTGGCCGAGGCGTAGCTGGCAAGCGGCAGCGACGGTGCAGGGCGACCACCGGCTGGGCCACTAGCTGGCCCAGCCCAAGGGAGGTAAGCCACCCGCCGGGCCCCACGCATGCCAAAAACCCTCCCTGCGCCCTCCGGCCTCCCACCTCCCACCCCTGGCCCTCTTTTACTTTGATTGCATATCCCTGCGCCCGCCGGCCTCCCACCTCCCACCCCTGGCCCTCTTTTATTTACATTTTTAGTAGTTGCTCAGCAGGGAGGGGTGGAAACTTCCAGACACCTCACCTTTGCTGCAGACAACTTGCAGCACCGTTTGCAGACTGGGACTTTTGGCAGGCTCAGCAGGGCGGAGACAGCCTGGACAATTCCTACTGGCTTTTGAAAGCCAATAGAATTAGACTCTATTCAAGAGAGTCTATTCTATTGGCTTTCAAAAGCCAATAGAATAAGAGGGAGTAGCACAGCTAAGGAAAAGGGGAAAAAATAGCAGACTGCGTTGCTTGGCGACCCCTGTGAAATGGTCATTTGACCCCAAATGGGGTCGTGACCGACAGGTTGAGAACCGCTGGTTTAGAGAGTGGTCATGCTGCAGCTTCAGAGAACCCAGGAGGAAGCAGATTATTCATATTTCTTTCAATCATGTTTTAAAGCCATGGATGGGACTAGAAAAACATTGACTGCACTTGCAGATGGCCTCTAGTAGGAGTGAGATGGAGTGATTCACCCATCTCTGTGGGGGGTTTTGTGTTTTGTTTTGTTTTGTTTTTGCTTGTTTCATATCTCTTGACAATTTTTGGTACTATTGATCATGATATCCCTCTGCTTTAGCTCAGAATGTTAAGTATGGGAACCAACACCCTACCATGGTTTTCGTTCATACACCAGCTTTGGTTCCAACTAGGGTTGGGATGGGGCACAAAAGAGATCTAGCCAAAGCCTTGTTCTTT
This sequence comes from Bothrops alternatus, assembly GCA_034064705.1. Lineage (NCBI taxonomy): Eukaryota > Metazoa > Chordata > Lepidosauria > Squamata > Viperidae > Bothrops > Bothrops alternatus. The sequence goes on along the minus strand of JARGCV010000006.1, from coordinate 9,872,598 downwards.
CTTGAGTTCCCGCAGGCTTTAAGTTCTCCACAATTATTAGATATCTATATGAAGTCACTAAATGACATTATCTGCCAACACGGTGATATAATATTAGTTTGCCGATAATACTCAGTTTTCTGTTTCATTGTATTGTTTCTTATAACAAGATTATAAAAAATAAATAGAGAACCAAAATGTAAAAGAGAAACAATAAAATACTAAAATTTAATAAATGACAAAAAGACCAAGAAAATAAAAAAACAAAATTAAATAAAATAACAGAAAATAAAATAACAGAAAATAACAGAAAATGTTAATAAATGCCAATATGTTATATATATAGAGACCACTAGTTTTATTTTTTTACTTTACTTTTATTTTTTATCTTTTTAATTTAAATTGTTTTTTTTTAAATTTTTTGAAATATATTTTGATTGCATATTATGTGTGCCTTCCAGAGTCACTCTGTGAGATAAATAATCAAAGAAGTAAAAACTCATATATTTATATGTATATGGCTGTGTATGTTTGTGTTTAATATATCTATATATCTATATATCTATATCTATATCTATATCTATATCTATATCTATATCTATATCTATATCTATATCTATATCTATATCTATATCTATATCTATATCTATATCTATATCTATATCTATATCTATATCTATATCTATATCTATATCTATATCTATATCTATATCTATATCTATATCTATATCTCTCTCTCTCTCTCTCTCTCTCTCTCTCTCTCTCTCTCTATCTATCTATCTATCTATCTATCTATCTATCTATCTATCTATCTATCTATCTATCTATCTATCCATATCTACAGTGGGGCAAAAAAGTATTGAGTCAGCCACCTATTGTGCAAGTTCTCCCACTTAAAAAGATGAGAGAGGCCTGTAATTGTCATCATAGGTAGACCTCAACTATGAGAGACAAAATGAGAAAACAAATCCAGACAATCACATTGTCTGATTTGGAAATAATTTATTTGCAAATTATGGTGGAAAATAAGTATGTGGGCACCTACAAACAAGCAAGATTTCTGGCTCTCACAGACCTGTAACTACTTCTTTAAGAGGCTCCTCTGTCCTCCATTCATTACCTGTATTAATGGCACCTGGTTGAATTTGTTATCAGTATAAAAGACACCTGTCCACAACCTCAAACAGTCACACTCCAAACTCCACTATTGTGAAGACTAAAGAGCTGTCGAAGGACACCAGAAACAAAATTGTAGATCTGCACCAGGCTGGGAAGACTGAATCTGCAATAGGCAAGCAACTTGGTGTGAAGAAATCAACTGTGGGAGCAATAATTAGAAAATGGAAGACATACAAGACCACTGATAATCTCCCTCGATCTGGGGCTCCACGCAAGATCTCACCCCTTGGGGTCAACATGATCACAAGAACGGTGAGCAAAAATCCCAGAACCACACGAGGGGACCTAGTGAATGACCAGCAGAGAGCTGGGACCAACGTAACAAAGGCAACCATCAGTAACACACTACGCCGCCAGGGAGTCAGATCCTGCAGTGCCAGATGTGTCCCCCTGCTTAAGCCAGTAGATGTCTGGGCCTGTCTGAAGTTTGCTAGAGAGCATTTGGATGATCCAGAAGAGGATTGGGAGAATGTCATATGGTCAGATGAAACCAAAGTAGAACTGTTTGGTAGAAACACAACTCGTCGTGTTTGGAGGAGAGAGAATGCTGAGTTGCAGCCAAAGAACACCATACCCACTGTGAAGCATGGGGGTGGAAACATCATGCTTTGGGGCTGTTTCTCTGCAAAGGGACCAGTATGACTGATCTGTGTACAGGAAAGAATGAATGGGGCCATGTATTGTGAGATTTTGAGTGCAAACCTCCTTCCATCAGCAAGGGCATTGAAGCTGAAATGTGGCTGGGTCTTTCAGCATGACAATGATCCCAAACACACCGCCCGGGCAATGAAGGAGTGGCTTCGTAAGAAGCATTTCAAGGTCCTAGAGTGGCCTAGTCAGTCTCCAGATCTCAACCCCATAGAAAACCTTTGGAGGGAGTTGAAAGTCCATGTTGCCCAGCGAAAGCCCCAAAACATCACTGCTCTAGAGGAGATGTGCATGGAGGAATGGGCCAACATACCAGCAACAGTGTGTGGCTGACTCAATACTTTTTTGCTCCACTGTCTGTCTATCTATCTATCTATCTATCTATCTATCTATCTATCTATCTATCTATCTATCTATCTATCTATCTATCTATCTATCTATCTATCTATCTATCTATCTTTGTTTTCTGAGGTTTTCGTGGGTGTTTGTATGCAGGTCTTCGGTTATTCGGGTTTTCTCCCGCATAAAATTGGAAGTGTCTTGGCGACGTTTCGATGAAGTCCCATTCGTCATCTTCAGGCTGGTGTTTTTGGCTTCGTGCTTCTAGGAGCAATGTGTGATCATAGCTTTCTTTTAACTGCCAGTGGGGTTATGAACTGATTGGCTGGGAGCTTGGCTGTGTTGGGTAGAAGTGTGTTCTGATTGGTTAGGGGCTTGGCTGTGCTCTGATTGGATGGGGGTTGGTTGTGCTCTGATTGGATGGGGGAGTGTTCTGTTTGGGTGGGAGTTTTATTGTGCTCAGGTTAGTCTGAGTTGCAGGGGGATTTGATCTGGTGAGCTGCGTTGCTGTTGTTTGACTTCGCGTTTGTGGTCATGCCTCATTTTCATGGTGGGTGTCAGTTTGCTTCATGTATGCATTGGAGGGGTTTAAAGTGGCTAATGATGCAGCTGTGGTCTGGCTTCTGGTTTGTGGTTGTGCCTCATCATCGGTGTGGGTTTGGGTTTGCTTTTTGCGTGGATGTGTGGTGGTGACATCCTGTGTGGTTTTTGTGAGTGTGAGTCTGGTGTCATTATTTATGTTAGAGATGCATTTGTCAATAAGGGCGGGTTTCCAAAAAGCTGGTAGGCGGGAGGTATCATCTCATTTATTCATGCTGTGTGGGTGTTTTTCTATCTCGATGGCATCTCTGATTATTCTGTTATTAAAGTGTTCAGTTTTGGCGATAGTTCTGGTCTTCTTAAAGTCAATTTCATGTCCTGTGGCTTTAAGATGTTGGACCAGGGAAGAAGTTGGTTCCTCTTTTTTGACTGAGTTCTTGTGTTCTTCAATGCATGCACTTATTCTTCTGTTGGTTTGTCCAATGTATTTGGTGGGGCAAGCGGTGCATGGGATTTCATATACTCCTTGATTTTCTAACTCAATTTTGTCTTTGGGGTTTCTTAGGATGGTGGATATTTTTCTGTTTGTGCAGAATGCTGTCTTGATGTTGTGTTTGTGGAGGATCTTGCTGATTCTGTCTGTGATGCCTTTTATGTATGGGAGGAGGGCTTTGCTGTTTTCTTGTTCTCTGTCTTGGATTTTAGTGGGGGTTTCTTTTTGGATTAGGTTGGTAATCTTATTTCTTTGGAATCCGTTGGATGTTAGTACATTAGTGAGAGTGTGTAGTTCGGTTTTTAGGTGTTGTTCGTCAGCTAGGCATTTGGTTCTTGAGATGAGTGTCTTGGCTACGGAGTTGATCTGTGCTGGGTGGTGGTGTGAGAGTGCATGCAGATAGCAGTTTGTGTGTGTTTTCTTCTGGTAGATGGTGTGTCCTAGGGAGCCATTGGATTTCTTGTAGACTAAGACATCCAGGAAGGGAAGTTGGTTATTAGTTTTTGTTTCCATGGTGAACTGTATTTTGGGGTGTAGGCTGTTGAGGTGTGTGAGGAAGTTGTCCAGTTTTTCTTTCCCATGTGGCCAGATTACGAAGGTGTCATCTACGTATCTGAGCCAGAGTTTGGGTTTGTAATCAGATTTTTCTAGAGCTTGGGTTTCAAAGTGTTCCATGTAGAGGTTTGCAATGACAGGTGAGAGGGGTGATCCCATGGGTGCTCCTTCTATTTGTTTGTATTTTTGTCTGTTATAGATGAAGTATGTGTTGGATAGGCAGTGGTTGGTCAGATCTAGGATGTGTTTGGGGGGGTTATATTTGTTTTGGATAGCTGTTAAGGCTTCTTTGATTGGCACTTGGGTGAAGAGGGATATGACATCGAAGCTAACAAGTAGGTTCCTAGGCTGTAAGTTTTGTTTCTTTATGATCTCTATGAACTGGAATGAGTTTTTTACATGTGAAGTGATGGATTCTGCATAGGGCTGTAGTTGTTTCGTGAGAAATTTGGCTAGCTTTTGTAGAGGTGACCCTATGGAGCTGACTATGGGTCTAAGTGGGGTTCCTTCTTTGTGTATCTTGGGGAGACCATAGAGCTTAAGGCATCTGGATGATTTCTCTCTGGGAATGATGTATATATGTATATATATGTATGTGTATGTATATATATGTATATATGTATATATACTCGAAATAGCTATATCAGAAATCCCTTATTTCTTTGTTAACAATTCTAAAAACATATATATATATATATATATATATATATATATATATATATATATATATATATATATATATATATATATATATATATATATATATATATATATATATATATATATATATATATATATATATGTTTTTATTTAGATTGCTAACAAAGAATGGAAAACACTCAATATACATTCCATTAAAATGGAAACACTCAATATATATATACACACACACACACACACACCATCTACCAGAAGGAAACACACACACACACCGCTATCTGCACGCACTCTCACACCACCACCCAGCACAGATCAACTCCGTAGCCAAGACACTCATCTCAAGAACCAAATGCCTAGCTGACAAACAACACCTAAAACCCGAACTACACACTCTCACTAATGTACTTACACCCAACGGATTCCAAAGAAATAAGATTTCCAACTTAATCCAAAAAGAAACTCCCACTAAAATCCAAGACAGAGAACAAGAAAACAGCAAAGCCCTCCTCCCATATATAAAAGGCACCACAGACAGGATCAGCAAGATCCTTGACAAACATAATATCAAAACAGTATTCTGCACAAACAGAAAAATATCCACCATCCTAAGAAACCCTAAAGACAAAATTGAATTAGAAAATCAAGGAGTATATGAAATCCCATGTACCGCCTGCTCCACCACATACATTGGACAAACCAACAGAAGAATAAGTGCACGCATTGAAGAACACAAAAACTCAGTCAAAAAAGAGGAGCCAACTTCTTCCCTGGTCCAACACCTCAAAGCCACAGGACATGAAATTGATTTCAAAAAGACCAGAACTATCACCAAAACTGAACACTTTAATAACAGAATAATCAGAGAAGCCATCGAGATAGAAAAACGCCCACACAGCATGAACAAACGAGATGATACCTCCCGCCTACGAGCCATTTGGAAACCCGCCCTTATTGACAGACGAGTCCATAGCACGGGGAATGACACCAGACCTACACTCACAAAAACCACACAGGATGTCACCACCACACATCCAAGCAAAAAACAAACCCAAACCCACACTGATAAGGAGGCACGACCACAAACCAGAAGCCAGACCACAGCTGCATCATTAGCCAACTTAAACCCCTCCAATCCATACACGAAGCAAACTGACACCCACCACGAAGATGAGGCACGACCACGAACGCAAAGCCAAACAGCTATACAGTCCACCATCTCTACTCCCCTTGTAACACTGACTAACCTGAGCACAACAAAGCCCCCACCCAAACAGAACACTCCCCCAGCCAATCAGAGCACAGCCAACCCCCATCCAATCAGAGCACAGCCAAGCCCCTAATCAATCAGAACACACCTCCACCCAATCAGAACACAGCTGAGCTCCCAGCCAATCAGTTCAAACCCCCACTGGCAGTTAAAAGGAAGAAACAGCTAAAATCTCACATTGCTCCTAGAAGCAGAAGCCGAAAGCACCAGCCTGAAGATGACGAATGTGAGGTTTTCGCAGGTGTTTGTATGTAGGTCTTTGGTTCTTCGGGTTTTCTCCCACGTAGAATTTGAAGTGTCTTGGCGACGTTTCGATGAAGTCTTATTCGTCATCTTCAGGCTGGTGCTTTCGGCTTCTGCTTCTAGGAGCAATGTGAGATTTTAGCTGTTTCTTCCTTTTAACTGCCAGTGGGGGTTTGAACTGATTGGTTGGGAGCTCGGCTGTGTTCTGATTGGGTGGAGGTGTGTTCTGATTGGTTAGGGGTTTGGCTGTGCTCTGATTGGCTGGGGGAGTGTTCTGTTTGGGTGGGGGCTTTGTTGTGCTCAGGTTAGTCTGATTTACAAGGGGATTAGAGATGGTGAACTGCATAGCTGTTTCTACACAAACACACACGCACACGCACACGCGTGCGCGTGCACACACACACACACACACACACACACATATATATATAGATATAGATATAGATATAGATATAGATATATAGATATAGATATAGATATAGATATATATATACTGTATATGCTTTTGGTTTGATATGGAGGTTGGTAATTAGGTTGCAAACATTTCATTCTCTTTCTCTCCTTGAATTCCTCGAGGCCTGGTTCTCTACCAACCAATTAAAGTAGAATGATTGAAGAAATCATTTTTAAAATAAAATGATGTGTCTGCATAATTACTGGAATAATGCTGTGTTAGAAATATGTGACTAACCAAATGCACATTACACTTGGAAACATTGTATGAAGCAAAATTCTCCATTGTATGCCCGTGAGAAATGGACCTAATGTATCACAATTTGTATTAGGATGTATAGTCCTTTGTTCCTGAGAAAAGAAAGCTATAAAACTATAGTTTGAACCCACCCTCGGGGTTCAGAATTGCTATTTCTAATTGCTTCTGAACCTGCGCAAATAAATCTCTCTGCTAAGACCCTCTGGAATTCGTAAGAATCCTTTGATTTCTACAAGATTTATGGCGACTACGCTGGGACTTTTAGGAAGAGGCCATTGACCTTCCAGATGGACTGCCCTGGTGGGTAGCCCCTCTCCTAACGAAGACTCCTCCAAGCCGGCTCCATGGCCTTTGTCTACAGGGAGACCTCGACGGAACGGGAGGGGAACTCACCCGCCAGCGAAGCACTCCAGTCAAGGATCCACTGAGGGTAGCAGACAGGTCTTTAATCAACAAAAGGGTCTTGAACGCCTGCAGGCAAGTACGGTTTAAAGGGGATACCTGATCCCATTTGGATCAGAAGAGAAGGCGGCATCCTTAAGTCTTCAATAGGTAGGATTGTGTGGGTGGTTAAACCATCGCATTTCCTGCAGAGTGACCATTGGAACGTCCAGCACCTCAGGTTGGTGGTAGTGTGTTAGGGAGAAATGGGAGGGAATCAGACAAAGAAGGGTGTTGGTCAGACGCCAATTCAGTATATGTTAGAAAATTTCAAAAAGGGTTTTTCTAGGGATTATGGGGACCCACGACCAAATCCAGCCATGTTAAAAAGATTCTGTGAATCTGAATGGACTACCTTTGGCGTAGGGTGGTCCAAGGAGGGATCGGCGAATCCCGAACTCGTGGCACGGGTTCATCAAATTGTGACTGGAAGTGGTCATTGGGACCAATATCCCTATATAGACCAATGGCAGATCAATATTGGAAAAAAGCCTCGATGGTTAGCAAAGTGTCAGATAGAATGTTTTAAAATATATTTGGCAAGCCAAAAAGCCAAACCTCAGACAAAAGCTAAGATTTTGAGCCAGGAAGAAAGGGAGGAAACTGCCGGGCCCCTGCCCTATGTTTCTAGAAGAGAAGAAGGGGGGATAAATCAGCAAATTCCACCCCTCTGGTTGAAAGAAATGAAGTCCAACTTCAACCAGAAGCCGGTGTGGAAAGAAAGATAAAAAGAGATGAAACCATTCAGAAGAAAGATGAGGACTTGGATAGTGATGACAGCAAAACATCAGTTTCTAGCCGAACTTGAAGTAAAACTAAGATGAAAACAGAAGAAATTATAGCCCCTCTAAGGGAAGTTTTGGTCCCTGGACCAAACAACACCAATATTTCCATGCTCCAGTACATCCCCTTTACAACCACTGATCTACTTAATTGGAGACAACAATATGGGCCATTTTCGGAAAAACCTCAAGAAATAATAGATTTATTTTCAACTATTATTCAGACGCATAATCCCACGTGGGATGATATGCAACAACTTATTTCTACTTTACTGGATATGGAAGGGAGAGAGAAATATAGGTTAGGAAAATTAAGGGTACTTGCCCGTCGATACCCAGATGGGGAAGCGAATGATCAGGCAAACAGAGATACCGAGGCAGTCAAATAGAGACCAGACTGGAATGCTAATAATATGCAACACCAAACTTTGTTGCAAAGCTATCGGCTTTTGTGCTTAGAAGCCTTGAGAGAAGCCGCAATTCATCCAGTTAATTATGCTGCAGTAACTAGTGTTTGGCAAGATAAAAATGAGTCACCAACTGCTTTTCTCAGCCGACTGATAGAAGCTTATAAAGTAAACACAGGTCTTGATATGGAGATGGCACAAAATCGCCCACTCCTAATTGAAAGATTTATTACCCAAAGTGTTCCAGACATAAAGAAAAAGTTACAACGCACAGAAGGAGCATTAGGAAGGAATATAGCAGAGATCAAGGAAATAGCTCAGAAGGTATTCCATAACCGTGAAAAGGAGAAAGAACGAAAGTTAGATCAGAAAGAGAAAAAGAAAGTTGTTAGCAGTGGCCTTGGGGAGGATGCATATTGGACCCAACCAATGTGCCATCTGTAAACAGGAAGGACACTGGCAAAGGGAGTGCCCCCAGAGGAATGGCCAACCTAAGGGACAATCTCGCCAGTATGGAAGAGGAAGAGGAGGTAGAGGGATTTTCTGAGGAAGTTTCAGGAGAAGCTTCAGGGGAAGAGGGCATCCAGCCTATCCCAGTCAGACGGAAGAAAGAGAAGAAAATATAATCAGCTTAGCCGACATGGAATGGGGACAGTGAAGAGGACAGGGTTCTATGGTCCCACCCCTGGAGCTCATTGTTAAAATACGGGTGGGAGGACAGATTGTCCTGATGTAAGTTGACACAGGAGCCACCAGATCTGTCCTAAACAAATCTATTGGCAAACCATCAAACCAGACCATTCAAATTCAGGGAGTATCTGGAGAAACTCAAATCCGACCACTCCTGGAACCCCTAACATGCCAAGTGGGACAAGGAATCCTTAAACATCAGTTTCTGTATGCTCCAGAATGCCCTGTGCCATTATTGGGAAGAGACTTGCTAAATAAATTAAAAGCAACCATTTCCTTTGACAATGGGAAACAATTAATTCAAGTGCGCCACCCAGTGGAAGAAATATGGCGCTTAATGATAATAACAGAGAAAGAAACAGGATATTGTAATTGGCAACAGTTTAATGTTCCACTCCTGTGGGCAGAGGACAACCCCCACTGGATTTGTGAAATATGCCACGCCTGTTATGGTGGAACTAAAACCACAAGCATATCATGTTAGGGTGCCTCAATGATATTGTACTGCAGAGGCTGCTATTGCCATTCAAGAATTAATCCAAAAATACTTGATAGCAAAAATCATTCAGAAAATTCAGTCACCCTGGAATACTGCAATACTACCTGTTCGTAAGCCTGATGGACAGTGGAGACCAGTTCAAGATCTGTGCCCCGTGAATAAATTGACCTTAACTCTACACGCAACTGTGCCTAATCCATATATTCTTTTGAGCACAATACCTGCATCCGCTAAATGGTTTTCAGTTGTGGACTTAAAGGATGTGTTTTCACCATACCCTTAGCTGAGAGTTGTCAACCCATCTTTGCATTTGAATGGGCTAATCCAAAGACACAGGTTAAGACTCAATATATCTGGACTAGACTACCACAAGGCTTTAAGAATTCACCAACATGTTTTGGTCAAGCCCTAGCCCGAAGATCTTGCTTATTTGAAGTTAGTCAGGCAAGAGGATTGTTGCCTTCAATATGTGGATGATGTTCTGATAACTGGACAAAACAGGGAGGATTGCTTTGAAAACACATCCAGACTGCTCCAAATGTTACAAGACTGTGGCTACAGAGCGTCCAAAAGGAAAGCACAATTAGTTCAAATGACTGTAATGTATTTAGGCTATGAACTATCACAAGGACAAAGAACTTTGAGCCCCCAGAGAAAGCAAGCTGTGTTACAGATTCCCATTCCCCAAACAAAACAGGAAGTTAGAGCCTTTTTGGGAATTACAGGCTTCTGTAGAATCTGGATTCCTAATTTTGCTCTCACAGCTAAACCATTGTACCAAGTTTTAAAAGGACCAGAAAAGGAACCTCTTTTGTGGCAACAAGAACAAACCCAATTGATGAAAAACCTTCAACAAGTCCTTACTACAGTGCCAGCTCTAGGACTACCTGATATATCTAGGTCGTTTTCACTTTATGTCGATGTGAGACAGAATGTGGCTTTAGGAGTCCTTACCCAAAAGCAGGGAAATTGGAATCGCCCAGTTGCTTATCTGTCAAAACAATTGGTTATGGCTGCTCAAGGCTGGCCACAATGTTTAAAAGTCCTAGCAGCAGTTATGCTGTTACTACTAAGTTAACCTTTTCTGCTCTGGTGGTTTTTTATACTAGTCATGCCCTGCAGACAATTATTGACAATAAGGGACATTTATGGATTAGCAATCAAAGGATGCATAAGATAAAGGCCCTTTTATTAGAAAATCCACAAGTTACACTGCAACAGTGCTCTACTCTCAATCCAGCCACTCTTATGCCAATACCAGATTCAACTATGCCCATGCATAAATGCATGCAAACAATAGAACTACAATATTCTTGCAGACCTGATGTTACGGACCAACCATTGCATAATCCAGACTTTCAGTGGTTTACCGATGGATCCAGCTTTATGGATCAAGGAATTAGATACTCTGGTTATGCAATTGTTTCTCAAACTGCAATTGTGGAATCTGCACAGTTACCTAGCCAAGCAAGTGCACAATTTGCAGAATTATATGCCCTAACCCGAGCATTAGAAATAGCTGCAGGAATGATCTTAAATGTATATACGGACAGTAAGTATGCATTTTTGACAATTCATGCACATGCTGCAATCTACAAAGAAAGGATATTTGGACTCCACAGGCAAGATCATCCAATATGCAACTTTGATTAAAAGACTCATTAAGGCAGCCCTATTACCATCTAAAGTTGCAATCATCCATTGTCCTGGACATCAAAAAGACTCAAGCCTTATTACCCAGGGCAATAGGAAGGCAGACAAAGAGGCCAAAAGAACTGTGTTAGAAGCCCCCCCTCCAGTCAGATGTCACTAGGTTCATGTATTTAGATACTTACTTAGGACAACTTGATCCTACATATACGAAGGAGGAAACCCGAAAATTGAAACAGGATGTACAAGCCGAACTGGTTAAAGGCTGGTACAGCCTTCCCAATGGACGTATTGCTGTTCCTCTTGCGCTTGCTCGCCCCCTTATTTTTCAGGCCCATAAGCAACATCATTTGGAAAAAACTGCATTATTACAGCAACTTGAACGATTTTTCTATCTTCCCTTTGCTTCTTCGCTAATGGCACAAGTATGTTCTCAATGTTCCACTTGTGCCCAAACCAATGCACGCCAAGGACCAGTAGTACCACCTGGTTGACAACCAATCGCTTATTTTCCAATGGACTATGTCGTTGTTGATTTTACTGATATGCCCAGAAGTAAGAAATATGTAGCCCTGTTAGTTATAATCAATACCTATTCAGGGTGGATTGAAGCCTTTCCAACTGTAAATAAGAAAGCTATACAGGTTGCCAGAATATTTCTTAAAGAAATTATTCCTAGATTTGGTTGCCCTTCTAGGATTTCATCAGATAATGGCCCTGAGTTTGTACACCAAATCAATAAGGCTTTAGCCCAGGCATTAAGAATTAAGTGGAGATTTCATTGTGCTTTTCACCCCCAATCGGCTGGTAGGGTGGAACGTGCTAATCGCACAATTAAAACCCTTATTACCAAATTTTGCTTGGAAACTTATCTCCATTGGCCAAAGCTACTTCAATTGAAATACTGGAAGGAACATTCCAAACAATTCAAACTACACTGAAGATGTCCCCCTGAATGGAGACAAAACGTTTGCAACCTAATTACCAAGCGCAGAGATCCAACCAACAGCCCAGCTACCAACCCAAGCTACTAATACTTCAGACACATCATCCAAGATCTGCATTAACATTTGGTAAGAGCTGAGGGAGGTCCATTTTTACATATAAGCATGACTGAGTTGGGGAAATGTTGAGGATTTTTATACGGTTAAATCTAGTTTAGGGCTTATAGTAAAGTTACTTTCTGTTTACCATCTCAAAATGAAAACTGTTTCATCAGTTTTTACTAACAATGGGCAGAGGAGAGACAATGGCTGGCCACAAAAAGAAACCTTGGCTCCTCATACAGCCCTGGAGGTAGCTGTTCACTTGTACTTAAGTACATGTATGACTGAGTTGATCTGGAATATGCATATTTTTCAAAAGCAGTTGTCAAAAACAGCATCAGAAGAGGTCTTCAGATGTTTAATTTTAGGTTTCCAGAGATTTTTGCATCTATAAAAAGTTAATGCTATTGTGGTAAGACCCCCCCTTCTCCCTCACCCCTCCTTCTGCAAATAGCCTGAAAAAAGGGGGAGAATGATCTCAGCTTCTGCCCTCAGAAATGGCCTCAAGCAAGCAGCCTGAATGAGACTAAGTTTCCTGAATGGAAATAATGTTTCATCCATAAAACCGGACCACTCCCATTCACTAGGAAAATGTAGCAGCAGCAATCTCCAAATAGGCAATACAATAGAAGCAAACCAAAACTGATTAAATCAAACTGATAGGATTAGACCAAGGAAACAAACACTTAACATTAGAATTCCCCCTCCCCTGGGGGGCAGTCACAACCTTGAATAGGTGAAGGAAATAAAATTTATTATTTTATAAATTGTAGAAATATAATTGTAGAAATGTAATGCCATTATATGAGACTGTATGTTTAGCACAAATGTATTAATGTAATGTAAATTTAACAATGCAATGCCATGTATGAGAAGGAATGTTTACTGTTTCCTGTCTATGTAAGGTGACCACAAAAAGTAATCAACAAAGATAATTAATTATGACCTACTTGAGTAGAGGTTACAAATAAACAAAGATAAGATCACAAAGTTGGAATTACAAATAAACAAAGATAAGACCACAGCGGATGGACGGAAATTGCCAGGATGACCTTTTAAATGTAAAGCAACTTCAAAGAATATAGAGAAGGGGAGTTGGGAGGGTTTCTTAAGCATGACTGCATTGTAAAAGGTATAAATTGTATAGCTTGGAAACTGCTTGTTGCGCTCTTGGAACCCAATCCACTTTGGGAAGGGTCCAGGAGGCCACGTTTGCAAACACCTTTTCCTTTCTTTTCTTTTCTTATTATTATTTTTATGTTTTTCTCCAATAAAACTTTGTTTTGTTAACCAGACTTGTCTTCATATTGTGAGTATCAAAATTTGGGGTTTTTACATCTCACATAGGCAACAAAACAACATAAGACACACAAATCCTAGCCCCAAACACAAAAAATATATAAAACCCCATCAATTCACCAAACCAACTAATCAGGTGTCCCAGAACTGATTCCTGAAATTGCTTCTGAACACCAATAAAGAGAAGCTTCTGTCCAAGCAGCTGGCTTCTCTCTTCATTCAGTGGCACTCTCGTTTATCCCAGATGGGGGCTTGAGCCTATTTTTCTTACAGTTTTGGCAACCAACAAAAGGACCCTGTTCACCTATCCATCAGACCGGGCCTGGCTAAGCCTTTACCTAGCCAGCAGCAGACCCTTTTTTGTCTGTGGGTAGGTTCCCTGGACCCCACCCTGGAATAAGGTGACAAAGGGAAATTTGCACTCAATGGCTGCTTGAAAAGAAGGTGAGTATTATTAAGTTTATTGCCTTTCAGAGCCTGGTGGGAGTGCGTATGGAAAGTGTGTGGGTTAATAAGAAAATCTCTCTTTCTCTGCCATAGCTGGATCTCACTTCGTCCACACTTTTTCTAGCCACATCCAGACTGTCACCAGTCACCCAGGACCATGACTGACAGATCCTGGAAAGCAAGAGAGTTTAGCGGAGTGTGAAACTTTCTGTAATGAGAAGAGAAGTGATGTAAAAGAGGAATGGAGCATGAATGGGAGATTTGCATTTGGGCAACACACCTGGAATCACTGAGCAAAGCCTTACTCTCCAAGGTGGATACCATACTGTGCAAAAAGAAGCCAGAGTCCTCCTAGACCTTTTGGTCTCAAAACTGCAGGAAGGGCTAGGGCTGAAATATTGCCTTGCCAGGCCAGGTGACTCCATAAAGAGTCAATCTGTGGTTGCAGGAGATCCAGGCTAAAGGTCTCACCATTTGTAATAGGAGCTAGATTGATAGTACTGCCTGAAATCATGGGAAACTCTGGCTCAAAGGTCCTACCGGAATCTCCCCTAGCGAGACTGTTAGAAGCCTGGGATGGGAAGAAATTGCCCATCCAGGCAGGAATGAAGAAAAAGTATGCATATCAATTATAGAAAGAGTGGGCTTTGCTCAGAGATGAGACAGGAGAATCAATTTGGCCAGAACTCTGTACTTTTAAATACAGGGTCTTGAAAACACTAAGACCTAGGCTAAAACCCTCCCATATACCATACTGGTATTGCTGGGCCAAACTTTCAGACCCAGAGCACCCCCAACTAAACAACAATCAGAGATCCCAACCAGAAGTAGGTACCCCACATACTAGTGACAACACAGGAGTCAGAATTAAGTCCCGCCCTGCTGCAGAAGCCCATTCCAGGATGAGGACGGGGACAGCTGGAATATGTTCTCACATATATCCTCTTCTCCCCCTCTGATCTTGTAATATGGAAAAAGGATATCCCTTCTTTCCAGTTGGAGCTCCAAATAGTAATCAGGACTCTTCAATCGATCGTAGACAGCCACAATCCTTTGTGGGAGAATATCATGCAACTGCTTAATATCTTCCTCATGAAAGACAAACTTCTCAGGCTGTTTGAAAAATGGAGGAGATTGCCAGACGACCCATCATTATAACACCAGGATAGCCCCAGAGTTGACTGGTCACTAAACATTACATTACATTATATTAATATGGAGTTTGTGAAAGATTAATATATGGCAGATTATCTAAATATAAATAGAATGTATAATTTTTAAACAAATGCCTATAATGTGACTATTTAAGTAGTGTTAATTAAATTATTTCATTATCTTAATAACAAGTACTGATCAGATCTGATTCCTCTCCCCCTCTTTTATTTCTATCAATATTTTTATATAAAAGCCTAATATTCTCACAGCTATTATATTGCTATATACTTTAGTCTAGATGCATTGTATGAAATATAATGCAGTATAAATGTCAGCCCAGGGACTAAATAGTTTGTATTTCTAAAGAACCATGAAAAAAATATTAACACTATAGAAACAATGGTTCAGTAATTACTTTTTGCTGTGGAGAAAGCTTGGGCATTTATCCTTATAGATCCCTAATACACTTTAAGTCAGCTCTGTCCCAGTGGTCCTTTTTCCTTTGTTGATAAATGTATTGTATTGGATACCTTCTATGATCACCATAGCATTTGAGGTCATGCTAGGCTGTTAGCACAAATGGTATGAACAATAGTTTATATGCCACTTAACTCCTTGGGAGAAACAGTTAACCTTGCCAGAGAGGACAGATCTGTCATGTATAGTTATTAAAGCCTAGTAGGCTTTGTTATATCCTTACTTATAAAAAAAGTAGAACTGCAGTATTGTTCTGGTGCCAGGCATGAAGGCAACAAAGCAAACAGTCTTGACTGAAGATCTGTCTTTATGGAAGGGATAGTAAGTTTTAATATTGTACATGTACGTCTTCTTTGATATATTTCTGCTATGAAGGTAGTGAGATTGGGGTTTTTTTTGTTTTGTTCAAGTCTAAATTAGGTTTCCCAAAGTCTATAAATGAATACAAAACTCTCTAACTCAGATAGACGAAGGCTATTTTTTGAAAAGGTCATGCTTTTGATCAGCTAACTTCATAAAATCCAAACATGAATGAGATGGTAGCATTTTGATTATAAATTTCAAAACCATCTTAATACACTATAATTGCCTGTGTGCCTGTGACATGGATGACCCTTATCATTCTGAGATATAATTTACAATTAACTCAAGGAGGTATCTTGAAAGCAATTTAAATCCCCAGAGTCACTTAGAGAAAATGGAGGACGATCCACATAAAGAGGAATGGAACAGAGTGGGAGTGTTATCATTGGAGTGCTGGGTTTGAACTCAAGGATGGTTTGGGGAGAGAAAAATCAACATTCATATTTCCCTGCTGTATCAAGGTACCTTTATGCAGCTGTATACTGGGTTGAGTTTGGTGCCCTCCCTCTTTCTCACAATAAAATCACATAATGTAAGGATGCCTCAATTAAATCGCCCATCCTTTTTTCCTATAAGGTGCATGATTGTGAGTGATTCTTCTGTTTTTACTGGATGTTTTGAGCTACCTGGGTTTATTTTGTACAATAAAGTGAGTGGCAATCCACCTTAAAGTGTGGGGCAAAGGGGCATTTTTTTCAAGTGATATGCTCAAATTCACACAGAGACCATTTTTAATCAAGTAGCTATTTCATATAGTAGCAACATTATACGGTAGATGTTTAGTTCCAGGTCAGGTTTTATAGAGTAAAATTTTGTAAGCAGCATACTGCCATCTGATTTTGAAAGATAAGATTTATCTTCTTTTAGAATATGCTGATCGTAATATGAGATATGGAAAGTATAATCATATATTCAAGATCTATAGATTGAGTGGGATATAACAAGAATATGGAACCTGTGCTCCTCAGTTACTATTGAATTGCAACTAAAGCTTCTCTCCTTTCAACTCAGAAGCACCCTTCAGTTAGCTTTGCAGAGGCTTCTGTCATGAATATGGACCATTACTCATGCTGGCAAAGACTGTTGGGAGTTCTATAGCATCTGAAGAACAGGTTCCCAATGCCTGACTTCAAAATTACTACTTGAGTAGAACATCTTATATACTGTCATAAGTAAAAAATATGGCTTTCTGGACTGAACATTGCTCACAAATGTAAACATTTAAAAGGTGGGGGAGAACTAGAGATCTAACAACAAAAGAAGTCTTGCCAACTTCTGTCTTCTTGTATGATAAGATTAACTTGCTTACTGTATATGAAACAGGTTTTTATATCAGTTTTTTAAATATTCCTAATAATCTCAAAAAACAATAAAAATTAAATGGCATACTTTTGTAAAGACCAAAAATGAGGTTATATGAATTATCATAATCATGCAATTATCTCATTTCCACTCATTTCAAAGAGCTTTAGCTCTATCTATTCAAGTATCAAGAGGAAGGGAGTAGGGGAAGCTGTGATGCAGATTCTGTGATGTATTCATAAATCAGGAGTTTTAGAGCCTGCCATGGGCTCCATAATGAGGGTCATTATTCAGGCAGAGTGTCAAAACTACTATCAAAGGACTTTCTCAGAATCACAATCATTCTGTTTCTTGTTAAATAAGCAATGTAGTACACAAAAATGGCAAACAAGGAGCAGGTCAATTTGATACAGTATGAGGGCACCAAGACTCTAGAGTAATTTACCCTCTGGGAATTGTGATGGCTGGTGAGATAAATTATATACACCCTCTGAAAAGATTAATGGTAATAAAAATCCCTGAAATACGGTAGCTTCAGGGGAAAAAAATGTACCTGTACATAGTAACTTCAGCAACCAAATAGATATATTCTTAATACAATGTGATTAATTAGGAAGAGAACAAAACACATGTCACTATTTCACCAGATATGATTACAGGTAAAGGCATGTTTCACTTTTTAGAAAAATTGCTTCAATTAGCATATAGTAACTATGTTAAAGACCAATCTGTCAATCAAAAATCTTCAAATAGATTTTCTGGGAGTTTTTGTTACTGATTAATAATATTAGTCATCAACCTACTTCTCTACAGCTACAACTACAGTAATACTTAACAGTATTCCAAATATTCTCTGAGATATATTTTTATATCCATCTGGCGGACAAAATGATATAATGAAATGGATGTGATTTATTCCTGGATGTTCTGGAGCCCATCATTTTATATCAGTTTTCAAAAAATTAAGCATAATGGCCAAAATTAAGAAAAAAATTAAGTTAGGGCATTTACTTCTTGAATACTTAACAAGAAGGAATTTCAGAATATGATTTTTTTATGTGAGAACTGTCATGCAATCAGAATTCTAGCTTCCTTTTAAGATGATCATGCTTGAAAGAATGCTTAAAGACCAATATTTGTAAACAATATAATAAATAATGTTGAGGCTTAAATTCTATTTTCCTGCTAACAAGGGCACTGTGATTTGCCTTTCTTTTCTTTACGAGTGTGAATTTATAAGGCTTTTAAGTCAATCAACCAAGACCAAAACAAATTTACAGCACAATTCTGTGTATGTGTAATAGAAAGATGGCTTATTAAAATTTGCTGCCTGATGAATACAACAACCAACAATTACATGCTCAATAATACCTGGAATTGGCACACAGAAAAGATAGAACATTGTTATTTAATTATTCAATCTTTAAATGGTGGTTTCAGTTTATCCTGGATGGAAATGTATTTAAAATAGTAGCTCTGTGACTTGGCAGTTAAATTTATCTTCATCATTTGTCAGTTGGTTCAAAGTCAATATTCCTGCTTCCATCCAATTTTTTGTTATCACCTTTTCCCCAATTTTTAAAGTTGAATGTCCCTATAAAGTTATTTTAGCAGAGGAAAAGGGGTCAAATCTTTTTTTAATAGACACTATATTTCATATCTTTCTCATTTACATAATTGTTTTCAGAAATACTAGAGTTCTAACATACTGCCCACCCAACCAAAAGTGCTATATATGTACATTCCAAAGATGTCAAAATTGGAAAATTAACACTAATTGTTAGTTTTCAGTATTTAATACTTGACAGTAGGTAAGCTTGATGATATAGCTTCACATTTGGAACACCAAAGCTTTCCTCATTAATTGGCAGATGCATTTTCTGAATATTAATGCATATTCTCAGAATTGAAGAACCCCATAAACATTTTCTAAACAAAGAGTTTATTTTCTGAAAATATTTTCCTGATATAAGAACAGGAATTTCTCTCAGAATATAAATTAATCTGGGAATAATATTCATTTTGAGATTGTTCATCTTTCCTCAAAGAGTGGGGTTTAATGATTCCCATTTATCGATATCACCACACTGGCTCTTTTTCATAAATTGGCACATGGAATAATGACGGAATAAGCTTTAAACATATGTCAGTAGACAAAAGCAATTCATATTTGAAGAATATAACATAATTGTTTTTTAAAAATTGCATGTCTTATTTAATTTACTCTGTACGCACTCATACCACACAAAAATCCACATAATATACTTCCAAAATACACTAGTTAACAGATGTATCCCTGCTGCTATAATTAATAACTTGAAGATGTATTTGTCTCACAAGCTCAATTTTTCACTGAGAATCGGAATATTATAAAAAATCTACCTTATTCACATTTATTGTTTAAGTAAATTTGAATTTGTAGTATATTCAGAAGCAAATCAATTACATTCTGGCATTCTTTTTGGATATAACCATCTATTAAATTATGTTTGCATTTGAGAAAATGTTCTGTTATATGAATAGGTACTCCATTATTTAGATTGTACATATGGATAAACTGTGCAGTTGAAGAACTACCCTTGTAATATAGGACAATTACATTTCCTGTCACAGATAACAGATTATTAAATCAATTTGGCCTATATAGCTAAATACTAAATACTAATAATGGTTTATGGTTTATTGGATTTCTATGCCGCCCTATTCCAGGAACTCAGGGCGGCTCACAACATAGATAGAAATCTAACATTAAAATACGTTATTAAAAAACCCCTTAATTAAGAAAACCCGTCATTCAAACAAACATGCAAGCAAACATACACTGGCTAGGGGCAAGATGTTAACTGCCCCAGGCCTGTCGGCAAAGATGTGTCTTCAGCAATTTGCGAAAGGTGGAGAGGGTGGGGGTAATACGGATCTCCAGGGGGAGTTGATTCCAGAGGGCCGGGGCCGCAACAGAGAAGGCTCTTCCCCTAGGCCCTGCCAGGCGACACTGTCTGGCTGACGGGACCTGGAGAAGGCCGACTCTGTGGGCCCTAACTGGTCACTGGGTTTCATGGGGCAGCAGATGGTCCCGTAAGTAAGTAACCTGGTCCGATGGAGAAGCTTCCTGACAGTGAGGACAATTAATCAGTGGAACAGCTTGCCTCCAGAAATCATGGGTGCTCCATCACTGGAGATTTTTAAGAAGAGGCTAGACAATCACTTGTCTGAGATGGTATAGGTTCTCCTGCCTGAGCAGGGGGCTGGACTAGAAGATTTCCAAGGTCCCTTCCAGCTCTATTCTATTCTATTCTATTCTATTCTATTCTATTCTATTCTATTCTATTCTATTCTATTCTATTCTATTCTATTCTATTCTATTCTATTCTATTCTATTCTATTCTATTCTATTCTACTGCATCTTAACCTTCATCTATAAAAATTTCAACCAGTCACAGTTCATTGTAAATGCTAAACAATGGTAGAAGAAAAGATTAACAAAAACATAATTAAGTTAACATAACTGAAGAGACTAGATTGGAAGTAATAACATGAAAGAGATACATTTTTTTCCATGGTTGATCTTATATTTTCCTAATAATTTTTATTTAAAAAAATAATGACCCCAATTCGGAGGATGGCTTATTTGAATTGACTTGTTACTGAATAACCAAGTTACCCTTATTGTTGCCCAAAATAAGTTATGTTTTCTTCTGGTTTATTAAATAATTGGGATAGATTTAAATAAGGAAATTCTCAAAGAAAATGAATGAAAACTATATTCTGCATGTTTGAATATCACATGAGTATGAATGCATCATAACGTGGTTAACTTGCACCAAGATAACGCTCATATGTACGCATCTGACCAGAATTAGTCACTGGAACATTTGCATCTTGTCATGGATCCATGTGGTTTTCTCTAAAATGGGGATTTATTTCTTGCTATATGTTTTATTTCTCCCATGAACAAAGAGTGTTTTTTTTCTATAGGTACATTTTGTTGGTTTCATGAAAATGAAAATCATTACATTGTTTACTTTATATAAATTTTCATTTGCCAATTGAAACCCAGTATTAAATAAAATGAATCCCATAGGAAGACAACTGTCCAAATGCAAAAAGAATGTACAAGGCAATAGACACATCACAGAGTACTTCTAGAGCAGTGCTTTTCATCTTTTTACAGATGGTACCACTTTTAGGATATGGCAATATTCGAGTACCACCAGTCACCTAGCAAGATGTTAAAAACTTGATGACCAAAAAAAAGGAAAAAAAGTGATAAAGTACAGGTAATATTCGACTTACAACAGTTCACTTAGTGACTATTCTAAGTTACAACAGCACTGAAAAAAGTGGCTTATGACCATTTTTCACACTTATGACTGTTGCAGCATCCCCTGGGTCACATGATTTACATTTGGATACTTGGTAACTGGTTCATATTTATGATGGTCACAGTGTCCCAGGGTCATGTGATCCCCTTTTGCAACCTTCTAACAAGCAAAGTCAATGAGGAAACCAGATTCACTTAAGAACTTACTAATTTAACAACTGCAGTGATTCACTTAACAAATGTGACAAAAAAATAATAAAATGGGACAAAATGCATTTAACAAATTCCTCATTTAGCAACATAAATTTTGGGTTCAGTTGTGGTTGTAGGTTGAGGACTATCTGTACACCCCTTATCACACTTTTAATGGGAAACTTGTGCCTGTTTCTCTGACATTAATCTTTGCACTGTTCTATCCCCTTCTCTACTTTTGGTTGATTCAAAGAAGCCTCTCCTCTTCTCTGTCTCGCTTTCTCCATTCTCTGTTTTTTTTCTCCCTTTCCCTCCAAAACTTCCTCCTTTTATATCCTCTCTTCTCTTCCCCTCCCTTTCTCTTCAGTGCAGCTGACTCCTTTCCCAAGGCTGTGCACTGCTTCTGAAAGCGCCAATCAGCTGGAGCCCCATGCAGATTCTGGGCACTCATCAGAGCCCCAGCAACACCACAGCTCCAGCTGATTTTCTCATAGGCCTGTGCGGTATTGCCACCACTTCAGCTTATCCCCCCGCTACACTTTTACACTTTTTTCACACTTTTTTTTACAATGCTTTTCAACCCATCATATGCGTACCACCTGCCAATTGCCGAAGTATCACCAGTGGTACACATACAACAGGTTGAAAAGTATTGTTCTAGAAAACTAGAGTTCTAGAGAGATAGCTAATTTTCAAATAAAGAATATGCCAGAATTTAAGTCCTGTCTTAATCAGTGCTTTTTTTGTAAAAAAAAAAAAAAAAAAGGTGCCGGAACTCACACATGTCATACAACCCGCCTTGCCTACCCTACAAGGTTCCATCCAAAAGAGATGCCGGAATTCTGGGCGTTCTATGACAAAAAAAGCCTGGTCTTAATAGTACTTACCTGACATTAGAAGTTCAAAGGAAAAATATTTACGGAAAACACATAGGTTTATAGCACATGTCTGAATCAAATGGCTGTCAGGTTATTTCTGGACTGCTTAAGAAATGGATACATTCTAAAACACTATTTAAGAAGTAGTATAAAGGAAGACTTGACTTCAATATTATTTCTATTGCATTATATCTAAATTCTTTGTTAAAATACAAAGATTTGCCCTGAATTATACTGGAATCAGATGTGTATTTTGGTGATTCACTATAACTGGTGATGCAAGTAGACAATTTTAACTCTGGACTCTGTAATTTTACATATGCATTATCCACTTTGGAACTGATTTTAATAATAAAAATAGGTTAAATTCTAATCAGCTAACTTTTCTGTTTTCACTCAGAATGATTTGTAGTAGAGGGATTGTTCCCCTGTAAAACTATTTTAGGTAGCCTGTCAATGCTGCTAACATTGGATGTTCTTGCTTTGACCACATATGGAGATGCAGCCTTTTTCTTTCTTATGCTTTACTCTTAGAATTGGATGATACTGGGGGAGGAGGAGGAATGTGATGGGAGTTAGTTAGACATAACAATATTGTAATAGTGTGTGAACTCAGGGCTTTTGAAATAAGAGATGATAAGAAATGGGGGTTGAAGTAAAGGAGGGAAAGCCTGCATTTCAAACTAATTGGAGAATGTGATTTATGACTGTTAATTAGAGGAGGGAATTGTGTTTGATACTATGTGCTAAGGGGAGGGGAATCCAGATTTTGGCTTTGCTTATGTATGTGCCAATGCTATGCTGCTCGAATAAAGATTCTTTAAGGTAAACAATGCCTCAAAGTTCTTTGAAGAGTTTCCTCTGTCGAAACCATGACATAATATAGCATGTATTTTGATATAATATGCTGAACGAGTTAAGCAGCCTGAATATCATGCTTAAATAGCTCTGTTTATATTACCAAGTGTACAATAAAGCAGTTTTGATTTACTAGGCTGATAATTTGAGTGTTGTTCAAATTCCAAATCTCCCAGAATACTGGAAGAAATTGACTAATACTGCAAAATGTCATGCTACTTTCCAAAGATCACTATTGTACAGATGTAATGGTTCATCACACTTCTATGGCAGTCCTACCCATTTCATCTTACAGCCATCTCCATACTGATGCATACACAGTAAGACTATGCTCCATTATTTTCTACCCTACACATTCCTCACTGCTATAATAATATAATGAAGACAAAGGTGAGGTAAGATAAATGATAAGAAACTGTAAAATAAGGCGGAAGTTGTAAAGTAAATCTTAAAGAGGATACTTAACATAGTCAGACACCATTATTTATATGTTCCATACAGATAAATTGACATTTTTATCAATTATGTCATTTGAATACATATCTAATTAGTGTTTTACTGTATCTTAAACCTAAATCAAAATGTGGGTGGAATGATAGTTTCATTTAGGCATTGCCAGAATAAATAAGGGCTAAAAGAAGGTCACAAGAAAACAAAACCTTCACTGGCCCCATTCTTCCATTGCATTTTTTTCTTTGTATTCAGTGACAACCTGTTAAGCTTCCTAAACACTGATAATCTGTATATGGTTAAATATCCTGAAGATTTAAGATTCCTGATTTATACCTTGAAGTATTCCTAAGTACTCCACTTTCTAAGGATAAACCCAAGTACAATAAAATGCTGGAGGCAAGACTTCTATTAATGTTTACACCTTGCATCTTGAAGTTATTAATTGAATAGGCATATGAAATTGCTCATAATCTGAAACAATCATTCCTAGAAAAAACCAAGATGCCTAAAAGCTTCTGAATTTACATGGAATTCCCAAAACAGTTGTGAGATTCTAATTTTCTTCTCACTGCAAGAAAATTTCACATTTGTTTGATTACTATTATGGTTGGTTAGACAGTCAGCCAGATGTTTAGACTGGATTTGGCATGTTTATTCATCTTCCCAAGGAGCTACAATAGGAAGATATAATTTGATGGTGCTAAAGCTATTGTAGGATATAAGCTGCAAGTAAAGCTGCCTTTTTCAATTGACTGATGGAGATTTTGTCAATGTGACACTGAGGGCGGGAACTTCCTTTCAGGTTGTTTGACAAAGGAGTCAACCTGGGAGTGATTCTTAGTAATAAAACACAAGTCATCAACATAAGCTAATAAGAAACACTCTGCACCCTTATACTGTGCAGTGTACAAACATGGATCTGCCTTGCTGCTTCTAAAACCTAACTCTTTGAGAGCAGCATCTAAACATTGATTCCAGTTTCTTGCTGACTGTTTTAACCCATATATGGCTTTATATACATATCCAGGGTGCTTAGTTTCATAACCTGGAGCGTGTGCCACATATAGGTCTTCCTCTAATTCAGCATTTAAATATGCAGTGGTAATATCAAAATGATATATGGTATAACTGCATGCAGCTGCTAAAGCCAATGCTAGACTTATGCTCCACTTCTTACTGTTGGTGCAAACACTTCATCATAATGAACTTTTTTTCTGCATACATCCTTGCACAACTAACTGTGCCTTATACTGCAGTTCATTATTGTTATAATAATGTAATGAAGACATTATTAAAACTTCCTTTTTATATACCTGTTTACACCCCACGGCCTTTTGTCCTTCTGTTACTCTCATAAGGGTAAACACCTGATGCACATTCATAGATTCCATTTCTCTGTCCATAGCTCCTTCCATTTATCCTGTTCTACATTAGGCAATGATAACATCTCTTGGTAATTATGGGGTTCATACCTTACACTATATGTTCTAACCCCACTTGCTGAGAACCTATAAGGAGGTATGCCTTTATTACTACATTCAGACCTCCTTAGTATAATCTGTTCCTGTGTTTCTGTTACTTCTCTCTTTACCTCAGGTCTATCCTCTTCTATTCCTACTATTTCTATTCTGTTCTTCCTTCATTGGGCTTTATGTAGTCTCTCCTTCCTCAGAAATAGTACTACGTGTTGGCATGAACACCTTGGTGTTAGCATGTACCCTGTTCCAATTGTTTTATTATTATTATTATTATTATTTAATTTCTATGCCGCCCTATTCCAAAGAACTCAGGGCGGCTCACAGCATGATAGAAATTACAATAAACACATATCTATAAAAAACCCTTGAGCTAAAAGAAACCAATCACTCCACAAACATACACAGAAACATACACTGGCTAGGGGCAAGGTGTTCTGCAAAACTAGCAGACCTTGAAATCACAACCTTCTTTGTTCCATCTGTGAATCTATAGCCTTTGGAACCTGGCTCATATCCAACAAACCTAAGTTTCTTGGCCTTTTTCTGTCCTTTCCTTCTGGTGCTTTTGGGAATATGCACCCAGGCATAACCGCCAAATGTCCTTAGGTGAGCCAATGAAAGTTTCCTTCCATATAACAGGCAATATGGAGTTTCATTAATAGCAACGCTCCATACCCTGTTTACTAGATAGTTGGCTGTTTTCATGGCTTCTCCCCAGTACGTTTTACTCATTCCTGCATCTGCCAGCAGTGAGTCTTTCATGGTTTGTAATATACCATTTGTCCGTTCAGCCACCCCATTTTCTGCCGGAGAATACAGATTTGTATGTCTATGCCTTATGCCTACGTTCCTCAGCCACTTTTGGAAATTGTCAGACATGAACTCTGTTCCCCTATCTGTTTGCAGCTGGCATATTTTATGGCCATATCTTCACTCTACAAAATTCACCCATTGCTTGAACTGTTGTAGAACTTGTGGTTTGCTCTTTAATAAATAGCAAAACCCATATCTGGTGTAGTCATCTACTGAAACTAGTATGTACCTAGCTCCTCCTAGAGAGGGTGCCATAGGACCAATTAAATCAGCATGCACTAACTGCAAACCTCTGTTTGCCTTGAGCTTTTCTTACTTGTAGGATACACTCTGGACTTTGACTCCTTACAAATAGTGCAATCTAAATATGTGTTGCATTGCTTAATGTGTAGTTCTTCCATTAGGTCTGGCATCCTTTGCAACACTCTAAAACTTGCATGATCTAATCTCCTGTGTAATAAATGTATGCAATTATCATGCATGGTGTCAAGCCCTGTGGGCTCAACATATACCGGTGGGGGGGAAAGCCATGCAGCCAGCCGTCAGAAGAAGCAGCTGGCTGCCGAGACCATGGCCAAATGCTGATGCTTGCTGCCGGTCGCCAGGATCTCTGCTGAATGCCGCCAGACGCAGCAGCCGGTCGCTGAGACTGCAGTCAAATGTGGAATGCTAACAGGAACAATCACTCCCAGCACTGACTTAATCATTGTACAGATTAAAAACTGTTGGCTACCTAGTTCCTGCATTCCAGGACTCATTTCCACAGATGACAAAGGACATCTGACACATGGAAATGGTTGTAAATATTTGTGCACAGCCATCCTGCTGCTTTCTTAATATATATAAATTATCCAGCTTAATACCTTGTGCACAAATCCTCCTTTCCTTATGGTGTATTGACCCTTTGCAAACAGTACTTCATATTATTATCCAAGCTTGAAATATTGAGTAAATTATGGTCTAACTCTGGTACATATAATACATTATCCAATGTTTCTCCAATACCAGGTACATAAATGTGATCTTTCCCTTTAACAGCAGACTGTTGTCCATTAGCCAAGCTAACCAATGTTTGCTTAGCTGGTCTTAGGTTTGAAAACATTTGTGGGTCATTTGCAATATACTGACTTGCCCCACTGTCCAACAGCCAAGCGTTTTTTTCACTTAATGTTGCTGCCAGGGAAAATGTTGGTTGTGTAACTTTACAACTGTCAAACCTTCAAACGATTCTGGCTGCAGCCATCTTCACTATGTTTTGGGGTTGCCACAGCAATGGGAGGGGAAGATGCTTTCTTCTGGTTTAGTCATAACAATAATTTTTCTGCGGGAACCAAGGTCAAGCTACCTAAGTTTTGACGGGCTGGAGCTTCTGTTAGAAAGCCCGCCAGAGTAGTTAATTGGGGATTGTGATTTATGACATATTACGGGGGTGGGAAGTTCAACTTGTTATCATGTAATCTTGGGGGGGGGAACTTTCAGTCTTGGTTTCACCTGTGTACATGCTGATACTATGTAGCCATTAAAAGTATTCTTTGAGGAAAGCAATTGACTCAGAGCTTTTATTCCTACTGGTCTCATCTATCAGAACCATGACAATGACCTTGTTTCACTGCTTCTCTGTTTCTCCTTTCAGGGCAGCGTCTCTGGAGATGCTCTGTAGAACCACACGTGAAGCAATGTTTCACCATGCAAATGTTCTCAGCTGCTCTACTTTCATCTTTGGACATTGTAGTTTTAGGCCTGGTCTGTGCATTGTCACCCTCTCCCTGCTGCCTTTCCAGCCATTTCTGTTCCTCCTACAGCAACCAGCTAATCAAATAACTCATAGTTAAGTCCCTCTCTTGCATGGACTCTAAACTGGTCACTAGGATGTCCCATGAAGTGTCCAATGAACTGAGTACCACATACACCTTATGTGCCTCAGAAAAAATCGTTCCACTTTCTTCTAATTCTAGGAATGTCTTTCTCATGGACTGCAAATGAGTAGACATGCTCTCTCCCGGTTTTAGCTGGGCCTTATATAGCTTTCTTGTCAGCATTACTTTGCTGCTCACAGTCTCTCTCTCATGTATACACTGTGCAAAGCTTCCCAGAACTCTTTAGCAGACTGGAGACCCCTCATGTGTATCAGCTGGCTATCCTCCAAACTCAGGATTGTGCTGGCCAATGCTTTATCATTCTTTCTCCAATCCCCATCATCAAGGGCTGCAGGATGATCAGCAGCTATCATCCACAACTCCTCCCTTTGCAGGTTCATCTCCATTTTCAGACACCAGGAGAGGTAGTTTGTCTCATTCAGACCAGATACTACCATGTTGCCTACTGCCACCACAAACCACAAAAAACTACAAGCCTTAACTCCTCTGGCTCTGGGTCAAGTTCTAACTGGGTTTTTCCTCTCTCTGGGCCCATAACCTGTCAGAAGCATGCATAGTCATGCTTCTCTGTTGCGGCCCCAGCCCTCTGGAACCAACTTCCCACGGAGATCCGTGTCGCCCCCACCCTCTCCGCCTTTCGTAAATTACTCAAAACACACCTCTGCCGGCAGGCCTGGGGTAGTTAACATCTTGCCCCAAGCCAGTGTATGTCTGTGTGTATGCTGAATGATTGGGTTTTTTAAAAAAAAATTAAGAGGTTTTATATTTATATGTATTTTTATGTTGATTTCTACTGTGCTGTGAGCCGCCCTGAGTTCTCCGGAATAGGGCGGCATAGAAATCGAATAAATAAATAAATAAATAAATAAATAGTCTTATTGCATGAGATAACCCAGGAGTAAACACAGTAAACAGTGGTAAATGGTAGTTTATCTTACACCAGGAGTGTCAAACTCAATTTCATTGAGGGCCGCATCAGCATTGTGGTTGTCCTCAGGGGGCCAGGTAGGTGTGGCCAGGGTGGGCACAGCCTACTGGGTGGGTGTGGCCAGAGTTGGTGTGGCCTACTGGGTGGGCATGGCCAGCTCTACATTGTTCGCATCAATGGTACCTGTGGGGCCTGGGCAGGAGTGGGACAGATCTGAGGGTCTCTGGCAGAAGGGGGTGGGACCGGGGCAAGCACCATGGTCCACTGGAAGAGCCTCACTGTTCCTCTCAGGCCATGTGAGGGGGGCTGGATGGTGCCCCGGGCTTCCCAGAGCCCTGAGCAGCAGAGGTCAAACACCTAGCCTGGGCCTCAAGCACTTGTGGCACCAAGCCCAGCCCCACTACCCCAAAGGGATGCCCA
The DNA here is from genome assembly GCA_034064705.1 of Bothrops alternatus. Lineage (NCBI taxonomy): Eukaryota > Metazoa > Chordata > Lepidosauria > Squamata > Viperidae > Bothrops > Bothrops alternatus. The sequence goes on along the minus strand of JARGCV010000006.1, from coordinate 9,843,207 downwards.
GCTGCACTTACCTCCTCCTCAAGGCTGCTGCTGCTGCTGCTGTGCTAGCTCTCCTTAGCCAGGTTGCTCAGGATGGGTATGAGGGCAAAGTCAGAAAGAGGCCCACTCCCTGTCCATGGGAGGAGACCTGGCTTTGTATCCAAAGCTTCCTTAACAATAGGATGGGAGACCCCCAGGATAGGCCAGAAGGAGGGGGCAAGGGGATGGTGAAAGGGCAGCAGGGCGGAATAAGGCAGGACTTCCCTCAAACCGTCCCTCTCTTTCCTTCATTCCTTCCTTCCTTAGAACAGAGTGGTGGGAAAATATTTGAGGGGGGGGAGAAAAACAGGCAAGAAACGCAGCTGGGGAGGTGTCACCCTTCGTGAGGAATGAAGAAATGCACCATTGCCTGGAAGTGGCCAGCACATGGCCCTCACCTACTTCACATATCTGGCTTGGTGGGCTTTGGGGGAGGGGATGCCATGAGCATGAGATTTGACGTTACCTGTGCAATGCCGTCCAACCCCCACCCAGCCTGCCTGGTTTTGGCAGGCAGTGAGGTGCTTTCCTCACAGTGCCGAGAGGCTGAGCCAGGCAGCACAAATCCAAAAAGAAGTGTGATGCCACCGAGCCCCCAGCCTGCCCGGTTTCAGCAGGCAGCGGGGTGCTCTCCACACACCACCAAGAGGCTGAGCCAGGCAGTGCGAATCTCACCAGCTTTGCACCTTGCTGCCTACTGAAATCAGACTGGCTGGGGGCTGAGCAGCGGCGCACTTCTTTTTGAATTTGCACCACCTGGCTCAGTCTCTCAGTGCTGTGAGAAGAGCACCCTGCTGCCTGCCACAATCGGGCAGGCTGGAGGCTGAGCGGGGTCACACTTCTTTTTGGATTTGCACCACCTGGCTCAGCCTCTTGGCACTGTGAGGACAGTGCCCCACTGCCTGATGAAACCCCTCTCCCAGAGCCCATCAAGCTGGATATGTGAAGTAGGCAAGGACCATTTGCTGGCCATTTCCAGGCGATGGTGCATTTCTTCATTTCTCACAAAGGGTGAGGGGGCAGGGCCAATGCGGCAGGGGCCAGTGTCTTGTTGTTTTCAGACAGCCTTGTGGAGCTAAGACTGAATGCGTTTCAGCATAGATGGCCATCACAAAATTGTACATTGGCTCCAGGCAGTCTGGGCCGGGGCCAAGGCAGCGGGAGCCATTCCCTCACTGTTTGCAGGATGGCTTCACGGGCCACATGAAACCACATTGTGGGCTGCATCCGGCCCCCAAGTCTTGTGTTTGATATGTCTGTCTTATACTATCTACAATATCGTACACCAGAAACAATATACATATATGTGCTAATTCAGCAGGATCCAACAAACCACAGTTACAGCAGGAAACAGAAGAGAGAACACATCAGTAGAGCCTTCCCTTTATACAAAGGCTCTTAAAGAGACACAGACCCTGCTGAGTCATTCCCATCATTACACCTTACATCTTACATTACATAAGCTGGTTAACTGTTAAATCAATACCTTGACAGCCCAGGTGACACTGAGGGTGGCACGAGTACCCGCACAATGCTGGGAGCAGGCCTAGTGCCCATGTGACACTCAGGGCAGGCCTAGCACTGGCACGATGCTCAGGGAGGAGCTGGTGCCCATGCAATGCTCAGGGCAGTGCTAGCATGAGTGGGGGAGGTGTGTGTGTTCTAGCCAGCTATTCACATGGCCCAGTGGCCATGAGGCCATGGCCTGGTAGTGGGCCACTGCCCACAGGTTGGGGACCCCTGTTGTAATGTATCAATGTAGTATATGTGCAGATCCAAACACTATGGCCTTTGGTAATTGACAGATCAACATTACATAGATTGTGCTGTCCAAGGCTTTTTATTTTGGCCCACAGTGTGTTGATAACCACTGGAACCACCATAATCAGTTTATGCCACAATCTTTTAATGTAGATTTTCAGATCTTGATACTTTGTGATCTTCTCCAATTCTTTGTCTTCTTTTCTACTATCTTCTGGTATTACCACATCAATTAACCACACTTTCTTCTTTTCAACCACAGTTAAATCTAGTGTGTTATAAGCCAAGACTAAATTGGTTTGTCGTCTGCACAATGGCTACTTTTTAAAACTCTATGTTCCTATCAATTTTTCATTATTGGTCCATGATAATTTTACAAATGTTCCAGTGAATCATTTTGGTGACTGTTTATAATAAGTTGTTTATAATAAGTTTGTGTGATCTTGCACAAACTGAGTATATGATCTACTATTTCTTCTGCTTGTTTGTACAATTTAGATGATTTGATGATTTTTCAATTCTGGCCTTAATTGCATTAGTTTGAATAGCTTGCTTTAGAACAGCAGAAACAAAGTCTTCATTTTCTTTTTTAATGTTACAGCTTATTGTCATTATTAATTATTCTTATTTGAATTACTATTTACAAATCCTAGGCTTTGGGTTTTCCTAGGCTCAGATTTTCCACTGAGTCTTTGTCAGACCTGCTGCAACTTAAACCTCTAAATAGAAGTGATCCTTGGCTCCATTTGTTGAGAAAGGTATAGTTTTAGTAGAAGTCAAGTGCATTGCAGTAGTGCAGTAGTGCCAAAATCCCTAAGTTCAACTTTTCCTTCCCTTAGCTGCCTCCCATCATAAGCCTACCCCCGACCAATCAGATTCAAGCAAGATGTTTTCAGAACAGACATTTCAAGCGTAGGTTGGTATGAAGCTGTATTCTTCTCCCAGCCAGGTATACTTCAAAAGTTATCCAAATTATATGGAACCTTTAAAAGCCAATCATTTGAAGCAATAATCAGGCCAAACTACACAGAGATATGAAACAGACTTTAGCTCTATCTGCATGGCAAGATTCATTTCTCCTACTAAGAAGTAGATTCTTAAAGCATTCTTGTTTATTTTAATAAATATTAGTGTAACCAGGATGAAGATGACTGAGAATGTAATGTAGTTTCTAGTTTTCAGTTCTCACATTCTGATGATAGCGCTGCAACTTCCTAAGGCCAGGAACATTGGGGAAGTGTGTCTTCTTGAATCAATGCTGTTTTATTATTTGATCTGGTTGCTAAAAGCCATGAATTCAATACTCAAAGTTGACATCTATCAGGTATTCTTTCTGTATGTACCAATGTTCTTCTACTTGGCCAACTGACAATATTTCTCACTACCAGTGTTATTTTCAGTAAATACTATTGAAGTGAAGTATTGTTATGAGTCTCATAGTGGTGACATGCTAAAAGAGTGCACATTTAACTCCAAAATCATGACACATATCATTTGAATACACATGTTTTTCTAGTTACCTTGCTCGTAACAAAAGAGTATAGAAAATGTAGGAGTAAATATTGGAGTTAATGTGGTTCACATTGATAATATGATTTTAATTAATGTAAAAATCAAACAGATTGTAATTCTAAACTCTGGTGCCACAGTTATGCAGAAAAGCTAAAGAAGATCCAAGTCTGAAGCTGAGAGAGTGGGAATCACCCTCTTTTCTATTAGGAGGTACATTGTGTAATGTTAGCATTGAATAGCTAAATGTCTATGGAGATTCTCAATCATCAAAGTCATGGTTATCCCAAAGATGCTTTTTCAAGAGGCAACTGGACTTTCTTGTTTTTCTTTGAAGATGTTTTGCTTCTCATCCAAGAAGCTTCTTTAGCTTCTTCCTTACCAAATCAATCTAACTTTACTGTTTGCCATTTTCTAATTAAACAGATTATTTTTCAAGACTACTGCATTAATGTGCAAGAAAGCATCTTCTGTAATTGATTAATACTGCCTTTCTGTTTCCTAAAGGGGCATACTCACCTCTATAGTTCTTTTTCCTGTAGGTCTTCATTTACCACTCTGACATAATTTAGTGTTGCACTATGTTGTGCTGATGATGTCTTTGTAAATATGAGGAATGCAGTGCAATTGTTGCAGAAATCATCTAAGAAACAGAGATTTTAATATGTACCATCTGTTTTATAAAAAAGCTCAATGTGGTAATGTATTTGCAGTACCAAAAGCAATATCATTATGACATGAAGTGAACATATGTTGTCTAAGGGCCTTCAGGCTGACACTGACAAAAAGAGAAAAGATAGTACTTGAAGGCAAATATTGTCCCACTAGAAAGACTGCCAGAACCAATATGATTCAGTTTATTGACAAGTCTCTAGTGATCAACTTTACAGAAAGACTTCCACATTTATGGGATGCTCATTTCTATGTGCCTTTTTTCCCTGAGAGTTTTTTTTAAATCATTGGAGTACAGTCTGCCCTAATCTTTCAGCTCAACATATGTTGTCAATTAAAGAACCATTGCCCATTATTCTGTAAATATCCAATTTATTGACAGCAGGTTCTTGTCAATAAAAAGAGAAAAATCGAAGCAGTCCATTTAACACATGCTAGTAAAGCACATTAAAACAAATTATGACTGTTTAACATACTTAATGCAATATTCAAATTAAGATGATACACTATCAGTGCATAATGACATAATTATACTTAGCTGCAAGTAAGACTTAACAACATATTTAAATGTAGGATGTCCTAGAAAGACAGAATAATTCTTTCTGTACACAGCACCTCCTACATGGATTTAAAAATAGCAATGCAGCTTTTAGAGCATCCAGAAACAAAGAAAATGGAATTATGGTGCATGTAGGGAGAAATCTCTTTAAAACAAGCAAGGAGGAAAGTACCATTTTTAAAACATACTTGATTTCTTATCTTATTCAGTTTTCAGTTATACTGGTCAAAGGTAACTGTGGCAATCACTGAGCCACCAACCACTGGGATATTTGCTTATTACAAGCAAAACAATCGTACAGTAACATGTGTTGCTCTAGAAGGTAATGACATTGAATATATTCTCCCAGCCATGTTGCCTGAGCCTCAGGGTGCCCCACTTTCTCCGGCAAGTCCTTTCTCAAAAAGAAGTTTGTTAGACATTGTTTTAGAAGAAGCATGATTCCCTCTAGGCTACAAATAACCAAAAGGCACAAAGAAGTAGGAGGGCCACTCACATCATTTTATTTTTAATTTATTAAAGTTTTATACTGCCTATTTCCCCTACACAGAACAGCTATAAGGATGAACACTTACAAAACGCACAAACTTCAGAATTTTAGAAGGGGAAAATCTCTAAGGAAGGATAAGATGTACAAATGAAATAAACCCACAGATGTAGAATCTAATGGTTTACCTTCTGATACACAGAATTGGAAAACAGAAGTTAGAGCTCTGGGTGAGGGCAGTATATACCTAAGAAGCTTTTGCACAGTTAGAAATAGTGTCATGTCACTGGTAAAAAAGAGAATTCTCCAAGACTTCACTTCTATGGATTTTTCTCAAGAAGCCATTTATTCTATTCAAATTTGCAGATTACACTAAACTGGCAGGAATAGCCAACACCCCAGAAGACAAGATCAAAAAGATCTTGATAAACTTGAACAATGGGCCCTATCCAACAAAATGAACTTTAATGTGGAGAAAAGCAAAGTTATAAGTACAAAGGTATAAGTACAGATTAGGTGACACCTGGCTCAAAAACAGTAACTGTGAGAGGGACCTTAGAGTCCTAGTGGATGATCACTTGACTATAAGCCAGCAATGTGCAGCAGCAGCCAAAAAATCTAATACACTCCTTGGTTGTATAAACAGAGGCATAGAATCAAGATCACATGAAGTATTAGTACTGCTTTATAAAACCCTAGTCAGACCACACCTGGAATACTGCAACCAATTTTGATCACCATACTACAAAAAAGATGTTGAGAGGACTTCCAGTGGCTCCGCCGGCGTCGCTAGAGTCTCCCCTGTGAGGCTCCGTTCCCTGGGTTTGTAAAGCCGCAAAAAACAGCGCACATCAGCTGTTTTTTTGCGGTGAAAAATCCCCTCTTCGGGCAAAGAAGAGGTGTAGAGCATCGGGAGCAGGGTTGAGCTTCTCTTAAATCCCTGGAAAAGGTTTTCAGGGATTAAGAGTGATAGCTCCCTAAGCTCCTGAAGACGCTCCTGCTCAGAGACGCTTCTGTCATCAGACAGAGAAAGACGCCGCGACCGCTTCTGCTTATAAAAACAGAAACAAGAGAGACTGTAAGCAGACTGAGTGAATACAGGAGTTCTTATTGGATTGCAAGTATTTTTTTTATTGTTTTTCTGGCTATATATTTCTAACTTCTACAATCAACATAATGCTTTCAAAATGGCGTATAGCTTTTACTGCTTTCACTGTTAAGGGAAAGTGTTTGAAAGTGAAAGTGAATTCTCCATTCTTTTCTCTATCCTTGTTCTCGTAAGCGAAGCTAGAGAGAAGTAAAGCCAGAGTGATTGTTTTAAATTTAAAATGGAGATGAATTTACATTCAAATGTTAAACCTATTTTGGATCGTATTGATGAATTTCATGAAGAAAGGCTTGCAATAGTGAAAGAGATTAAAGCAATACTGAAAGAGACTATTACAGAAATATTAACCAGATTCTTTCTTCCAAATGAAACTGATTTACAATCGACTGCTGAACATTTTATAATACAATCTAAACAAGAAGAAGAACAAGAAAAAGAAGAAGACAGTACTGAGAATAAAGAGAATAAAGGGAAATGGATCTTGCTTGATAAACAGTTCATCTATGGAGTGGAGGAAGAGGATTTGTTTCAAGAAAGGAAGGGATGGCAGCAGAAGACATAAAGGGCATACGGATTGGACAACAAGACTACAGACTATGTGCCTTCGCAGACGACCTGCTGGTAACAGTGTCACAACCAGCACAATCAGTTAGGAGATTAATGGAGATAATGAAAGACTATGGTAGGGTATCAGGCTTCAAAGTAAATATATCTAAGACGAAGATGCTAGTTAAAAATCTAGACAACAAAGCAAAACAAGACCTGGAAAGAATAACGGGTTGTGAAATAGTTAAGAAAGTTAAATACTTAGGAGTGGAGATAGAAGCAACAAATGCGAAATTATACAAAAATAACTACAAGGTGCTGTGGAACAAGATACAAACAGATCTGGACAGGTGGAAAACACTACGATTGTCCCTGCTGGGCAGGATAGCAGCAGTAAAAATGAATGTATTGCCAAAATTCCTATTTCTCTTTCAAATGCTACCCATACTCAAAAAGGATGTGGACTTGGACGAATGGCAGAAGGGCATCAACAGATTTATTTGGGATGGCAAGAAACCGAGGGTTAAATTAAAAGTCATCCAGGATACAAGGAAGAGAGGGGGTTTAAAATGCCCAATCTGAAGTTATATTACTACACCGCAGCGCTGGTGGCGCTGAGTGACTGGATCAACATGACAAACGACAGAATATTGAATGTTGAAGGGCATGGTCTACTATTCGGCTGGCACGCATATCTGGTGTATGACAAAAAGGCTGACAAGAACGTCAGGGAGAACCCACTACGAACCCCGTTGTTGTGGGTCTGGAAGAAATATAAGTACCTTCTACACGATAAGATCCCCATCTGGACGATCCCCGGGCACGCAATAGGAGACATAAATATATCTCAAGGACAGAAAGGGGTGCCCTATAGTAAACTTGTACTGGAAGAAGAAAATGGGTTTTCACTAAAGCCACCAAATACGCTAGCAGATGAAGGAATAGGGGGTTCCTGGCTATCATATTTGCAACTGCAGTCTAGGTGGCAAAAAGACACGAAGAAGGGCTTATCCCTGACAGATGAGAATTTAATTGAACAGACTAGAGAGCAGGGGATCATGCATATCAAACGAGTGTACGGTGTTCTGATAGAAATGGACTCTGAAACTGTGCTAGTCAAGAACTGTATGGTAAAGTGGGAACAAGACTTTGGACATCCGATCGCGATGGAAATGTGGGAGGAAATCTGGGTGAGAAATGTAGAATTTACGAAAGCGCAACAGCTAAGAGAAAACTTCTACAAGATGTTCTACAGGTGGCATCTAGACCCGAAAAAACTATCATACATCTATCCAGACACCCAGCCCAAGTGCTGGAGGTGTGGCAATGGGGAGGCTACATACTTTCACGTTTGGTGGACATGCAGAAAAATCAAAGCCTTCTGGAGGAAGATATGGTGGACACTCCAAACTATATTCAAAAAGCGTATTGAATTTCTACCTCAGGTTTTTTTGTTAGGGATCATAAAAGATTGCACTACCTCAGAGACGAGCTTATTTCTGAACTTGATCACAGCAGCCAGATTGTTGGTGGGACAATACTGGAAGAATCCAGAAATACCACCTATGGAAGAATGGACTTTGAAAGTAATAAATTTGGCGGAAATGGCGAAAATTTTGGCATATTTGAAAGATCGCTCAAATGAACAATATTTGACAGACTGGAAACAGTGGATAGACTATATACAAGAGAAACACCAATCAAATAAAATGTATCTGGCGTATAGTTGAAGCTCGATGTGAAGAGTGAAGAATGTTTACCAAACCAGACGTTTACAAAGACTAATACCTAATGTTGTATTTTATGTTATATGATGATTGCTTCTTAATATGATCTTATGCTTAATGTTGTTTGCTTTAATATTGAAAAAGCGGATTGAATTTCAAAAAAAAAAAAAGAAAAGAAAAGAAACAATGGTTGGAAACTGACCAAAGAGAGAAGCACCCTGGAATTAAGGAGAAACTTCCTAACAGTGAGGACAATTAACCAGCTTGCCTTCAGAAATCATGGGAGCTCCATCACTGGAGGTTTTTAATAAGAGACTAGACATTCTATTCTATTCTATTCTATTCTATTCTATTCTATTCTATTCTATTCTATTCTATTCTATTCTATTCTATTCTATTCTATTCTATTCTATTCTATTCTATTCTATTCTATTCTATTCTATTGCCACCCAGAATTTTCTGGAGTGGGCAACCTTAACGAACCCAATAGATTGAATTAATGAATACAATTAAATGGCTATAAATTGTTTCAGTGCTGTAAACTGTAGAATATATTATATAAAAATGTTAAATAAATATCTAAAACCAAACCTTTCATCACCAGAAATGTTCTATCTCATTAGAATGGAGAATTTCTGCTATATGTGTCTTATACTGGGTCAAATAAATTTGTTCACTTTTAAAGCATAATCTCATGGAATAGGGTTTTCTACTGTTTCAGATATTCATATTAATAGCTCTTTAATTCTCTTTCAAAAACCAGAATTGCCAAAATTTGAACTTGGAAACTTAGATTTAAAATATTTGACACATTCAGCCCTGATAAGTTACAGGCATGGAGCTTCCAGTTGGATGATACGTAATCAACTATCTCTATGTTTAATCTATGCACAGGTATAGAATAGGTGGTACCTTGCCATTCCAACTGTTATCACATATCCATGGCACTAAAAATCTTGCTAAACTTTCCTTGATAAAGGTGATCAAGCAATATCAGCCAGAAAATCAAAATCTATCAATTGGTCAGTTTCTCAAGTCCTAACTGTGTCTGCGGATCCAGATCAGAAGTGATTTGTGTGTAGTGTTCTCATTTTACAAAGTGTATACTTAAGGAAGGATAAATTTCAATTTTTAAAAACAGGGCTATTCACATGGACTAAATATCTTGCATATAAGAACCAAAAGGTGGTTCTTCTATCCTAATAATATTTGACACAATTTTTTTTGCCTTAATCAACCAACCAGTTAAGAGCTTGTTTCAGGAGGGTGAACATAGAATCTATTATGCATTTAAGCAGGAATTCTAATCTTGCAAAGAAGTCTGTAGAACTTATGACTCACTCTTCTAGTTATTTATATCTATTGAGACCTCTGAAAACAACCTGACACAATCATGCTGGCTGGGGGCCTTCAAAATGAGATAGTCTGGCAGATGTTTTTGATGTTTGATAGCCATGTTCTGAGTTATTCAGTATTGTTGACAGAGGAAACAGTGCAATAACAAATAGTAGTGGCGATAATGAATCTCCTTGAAATATTCCTCTCTTGACATTAACCTCTCCCAGTCTCTCACCATTGACCTGCAACTATGTCTTCCATTGTGCCATCGATTTTTGCACAAATTTTCTGATGTTTCTACTGACTCCTGTTATTTCTAGGCACTTGATTATCCAGTCATGTAGCAGAGAGTCAAATGCCTTTTTGTAGTCAATCCATGGCTGGTCTTCCTTTTCTTGCAGTTTTCCAAGATCATTTTGACTATTAGGAGTTGAACTTTTGTTCCTCTGCTTTTGGGGTGGTTTCCTTTCTGCTCAGGTGGAAAGAGATTGTTTTCAACTAGATGCTTTTGTACTGCATCAGCTACCACACCAGTTAGCAATTTGAAAGTTGTTGGTAAGCAGATAATTGGCCTGTAGTTGCCTGGTGTTGCCCCTTTTGTTGGATTTTTCATTACTAGGTAGGTTTTTCCAGTTGCTAGCCACTTTTCAATTTCTCCTCCTTGTAATATATTGTTGAACTGCTTGGCAATGAGTGTGTGTATATAACAGTTAGATGTTTCAACCAAAACCATGCAGTTCATCTTCACCTGGTGGTGTCCAATTTTTGATCTTCCTTGCTCTTTTTTCTACCATTTCTCCATTAATGGATTGGTAGAAATGTTTCTGATTGGATTGAAATTGGAGGTTCTGCCTATAATTTGCAATTCGAACTTCGTATCTACTGATTTTCCTGGCTATAGCTGTTATTTGCTGCTTTATTATTTCCAGTGCTTCCTTGATCTTCCTTGTTTCTAAGTGGTATTTCTTGATTAGGTATTCTTTGGTCTTCTTGTTCTTCCGCTTCTTTTCTTTCATCTGTTTCATCTTGCTTGCTTGTGATCTTAACTTGCTGATATTATTTTCTAATCTAACCTTCCATTTTTGTAGTGCACTGTTTGTTTGTTTTTCTTCTTTGTTGATTTTGCATCCCAGGTATTCAGTTATAACTGCAGCTGTGCTATACATCAGTTGGTCTTTTCTTGAAGTGAATTGGTGCTTATACTTGATATTGCAGTATTTGCATCTTTTAATGCTTGTGCTAGCTGTTTCTTTGGAATAAGCTTCAATGCAGGCAGCCTTATTCTGTTGTTTTTGTGCTGTTCTAGATGCTCAGTTATTCTTTGTTTCAATTCTTTTATTTCTTTAGTTAGAGGGTTTTGTTCTTCCTGAGGAAGAGGTGCCTGGTTTCCAAATGAGAATAGTTGTATATCTCTGCTGGATTCCTTCACTGCCAACTCCCCCTGGTTTGCCTCTACATTCTGAATTACTTCTGGCAAGGCTTTGATTTCTTTGCCCTGGGTAAACTTTTGCAGTTCATCCAATTCTGTTTCTGTGAATACTTTATTTCATATTATAAATCAGCGTTGATCTGCTAGTCTCTGTTCTGTTATTTCTGATTCTGGATGTTGTTATTTCCAGAACTGGTGCAGTCATTTTAGATATCCTCTTCTTGTTGGACTTGATGTGTAATAACAGATCATTATTTCTTTGTTTTCAATCATTGTGTATTTGCGACGGGTAAACATCTTTTCTTCCAGTAGTTCTGCAGCTGCTGGCCCTGGTTGCTCCTCCAACTGGAAGCTCCATGCCTGTAACTTATCAGGGCTGAATGAGTCCTATAACCCATTTTTCACCAGATATCCAGGAATTCCAACATCTAGCGCAGACTTATTAACCCGGGCAACATCTGAGCCAGTATGGCTTTCTGAAATTTATGTCTCACCATATTTTTTATGGGATAGACACTCTTTGTCTGACTCCTCTGATGAGTCCTGTCAAGTATGGTTGAACCTCTGGCATAGCTCTCATCTTCCTCAAAGTACACAAGCCCCACAACCACGTCAATGTAGTGCCTTACTGGGGGATGATGATGATGATGATGGTGATGATTATGATAGCTTTTCATAACCCCCACCCACATTACCCAATCATACATCTTTGGTTTGTTATGAGAACAGTCCACTTCTCCCTCATATACCTGCATTAGTTACCATGGCATTCTTGTAGGCTCTCATGGTCCATAGACTCCTGCTTCCTACCCACCCATCCCCATTTCTATGGCAAATTGAGTAACGATAGATGTTAGTAGGCATCTTAGCAATTCAACCTTAACATGCCATCCCCCTGAAAGAAGGGTAGACATAGGGACTGGTTCCATGGAGAAAAGTTTTTCCATGGACCAGAGAGTGATGGGTTTGTGTGCTGCCTGCATCCCACCAATGTGGCTTTGTTTGTTTGTGCAGACCAGTTACTGGCATGCCATGGCCCAGTACCGGTCCACAAACCAGGGGTTGGGGATCCCTGCTCTATTGTCTCAGAGTAGATGAGAATGTCATCTAGGTAAACCAACACCTCCTTAATTAGCTGCATGAACACAGCTGGTGCTCCTTGTAGTCCAAAAGGCATTACTTGGAATTGGTAGCACTTCAATTGGCAATTAAAAGCTGTCTTCCACTCATTCCCCTCTTGATCCTCACACAATAGTACATTTCTCTCAAGTCCAGTTTGGTGAACACTTTCCCCTTGGACATGTGCCCCAGCATGTCTTTCATGAGGAGCAGGGGGTACATATTCTCTATGCAAACTCCCTTACTCCCCTGAAATCCATGCCCAATCTCAATGATCCATCTTTTTTCTCCTTAAAGGACAGAGATGCTGCCACTTTGGATTTAGCAGGCTGGATGAAATTCCTAGTTAAGTTCTTATCCACAAAGGTTCAGACCTCCTCCATTTCCCCTGGGGTCATGGAGTACATTTTTTGGCTTGGGGAGTTTTGTCCCCAGCAGCAACTCAGTTGCACAGTCTGTGGGGCAGTGAGGGGCAGTGCTCACTAAATACTTCTGCCAAGTCTCAATACACTTTCAGGATGCTTGGCTCTCCTGGGCTGCTCTCAGCTAGTGTGTTAATTGTTTCTGCTTTCATTTTCACAGCCAATCACACTTGCCTAGCTTTTGGCAGTTTCTCCATCCCCGCCTTTCCTCAGCTTTGCTCTCAGTCTCCATTCATTGCTCCCCCAGTCAATTGATGGGTTCCACATTTTCAGCCATGACAACTGCTGTATCATTGTCTCTACAATCTTTGGAGCTACAATAAAATGGATAGCTCCATGTCCTTAGGCTCACCAGATCAGGCAGGCAGGTTGCATGAACCACTACCCCATAAGCAAGCTATCTACTTTTTCAAATTTCATGGGTTGCTTTCGTCTCTTAAGTCTTAGTCCCAATAAGTCCACTGTTCTCAGGCTGATTAAGGAGCGAGTGCACTCCAAGTCTAACAGGGCAGTGAAAACTCCCCTTGTTCCTGGCTGGGGCACTACTACCTCCACCTGGGCAGTCAATGGAATGATGGTGCCACTTACCTCACTGTCACTCTCATTGAAGACCAGTCCAGGCTTGCCAGGTGTCTGAGTTTCCTCCCCCTCACTCAATGGGGGAGGAGACCTCCATGTCTTGCTGCACTGCTCACATTTTCTCCTTCACCTTTTTTGGAGTCTTCATTGGCTTGGGTTGGCTCAGGGTCCTGGGCATCAACATGGATTGGTGGGCCAGGCAATTGGCCACTCAGAAGCCTTCCTTCCCACATTGGAAGCAAGCTTCTGCAGGGCCACATGGACCCTCTCTAGTGATTGGGGAGGGGCCTCTCCACTCTATGTGTCAGTGAGCCCTTCTCTTGGTTTCAGTGAGGGTGGCTCTCAGGTGCAGCATGTCACTGATATTCCATCAGATCCAGTTCCAGTTAGTACCATGTTTGGAGATCATCAGGGATCGCCCGGGGTAGGTAATTCTGGCACACCTCTCTTTTTAGTCCATCTCAAAATTGGTAGACCAGCAGGTGTTCTGGCCAGCCTTCCCAGCCAGGCTGTAAAATCCCAAAATATACCTAGCCATGGATCAGTTCCCTTGCCTTATGGGGTGGATATCAGATTCCCCCCAGCCCAGAGCCCCTCTAGGAAGGCATTGGTGTTCCTCAATTCCAGAGCCCCATCATCATGGAGCACCACCATCCACTCAGCGGCTTCTCCTTCCAGATGGTGTTCACATAGGAACCTTCACCCAGGGAAGGCTGCTCATGCCATTCCAAGTAAATCCATACCTGTTTCAGGAAATAGATGAGCTTCTTCAGGTGGCCATCAAGCATAACTTTCAATGGCAGTGGCCAATAGTTATCATGGACCAACAAGTAATCGAGCAGCAACCCCCCCCCCACTTGCAGGGCAGCACGGGCTGGAGCTTCTGCCACCACCAGGGCTGGCTGGGTCTGCCTGGCAGCTGTTGGCTAGATTCCAGGCATACCCTGGTCCTTTGCTGCTCCCTGACCCACCCAACCTAGCACTATTGGGTGGGGTGGAGAAGGGGATGAAGCTGCTATAGCTTGACCTGTTCCAAGCATTGTTCCCTGGCCTGTGGATCTAACTTGCTCTACCCTTCGCATCTCTATCTCAAAAAATTTCTATTGTAGCTGCTCCACTGAATGGCTGCTGGAGATGGTCAGAAATCTCCACTCTGCTGATTCTTCCTAATCCGCAGCTCTCTTGGCCTTCAACTTGCTCCCTTGGGTTACCGCAACCCCCAGTGGGATGAGAGGGAACTCCATCTCAGCTGCTTTCCTCACACTCTATGTCCACTGAATTTTTGAGCTGGTGTAGAGGGATCTTGCCCCAGCTCCCTCTTCTCATACTGGTGGCTGTTCAGCTCTCTCCACTCTCACTTTGGATCACATTATCACTGGCTGTGACCCAGAGTATGACAGGGCCTCCTAGGGAGGGATTTGGCCAAACTTTGAGGTGGCATCAATCTTATTGGTCCGCAACATCACTATGCCACAGTCCTCTCAGAAGCCTCTGAGTAGGCTTCTGAGTAGGCTACATTCACAATGGAGAGAGCTGGTCAACTGTCTGACTAGCGAACTCAAAGTCAAGGAATCTTCAAGGCTGGAATGCCATAAAAGATAAAACTTTATTGAGTACACATCTCAGAACTGAAGAAGCAAAACCAGCTCTGATTTTCCCATATGAAAATCTGCCTAGTTAACAATAGCTTTTCATAACCCCTACCCACCAAGTGTGTACGTTGCCCAATCATACATCTTTGGTTTGTTATGAGAATGGTCAACTTCTCTGTCAGACACCTGCATTACTGACCTTGGCATTCTTGTAGGCTCTCACAGTCTGTTGATGGCTTCTTAGACTTCCATTTCCTTCGCATGCTTCCTACCTCTCCCCCATTTCTATGGCAAGTTGAGTAGTGATGGATGTTAGTAGGCATTTTAGCAATTCAATCTTGACAGCAATTCAACTTAGATAGATGGATAGATAGGTAGATAGATAAATAGATAGATAGATAGTATATATACAGTGTGTGTGTGTGTGTGTGTGTGTGTGTATAAAGGTTTCTTCTGTCCAGTTGTTTCTGACTCTAGGGGGCAGTGCTCACTTACATTTCTTAACTGAAGGAGCCAGCATTTTTGTGGTCATGTGGCCAGCATGACTATACAATAAGGCACACAGAATGCTGTTATCATCCCACCAAAATGGTATCTGTTTATCTACTCACAATTGCATGCTTTCAAACTGCTAGGTTGATAGGAGCTGGGCAATAACAGGACCTCATATATATATATATATATATGTGTATATATATATATATATATATATATATATATATATATATATATATATATATATATATATATATATATATATATATATATATATATATATATATATATACACACACACATATATATATATATATGAGGTCCTGTTATTGCCCATATATATATATATATATATATAGAAAGTTTCTCAGACAGATAAGTCTAATTGGATACACCTTGACATTTTTAACTGCTGTGCTGCAGTTAAACTTTTTACAATCTCTTTTGCCTTGCCGCCCCACAACTAGGGGCATAGAGCAGGCTCAAGTCGCAACTGCGAAACATTTACAAATTTAAATTTTCTTTTTTTGACAAAGAGGTAAAGAATTAAATTGGGAGACTAAGATGGCCATTTCGAGCTTGTTCTGCTCTCGTCAGTTAGCCATACCCTTTATGGGATTCGAACCTGGGCAGTTTAACATACTAGGCAGTGATTTAACCACCAAGCCACAGGCTCTCCTCCCTTCTTTGTCACCCGAGTCAAGGGAATATATATACAGAAAGTTTTTCAGACAGATAAGTCTATTGGATACACCTTGACATTTTTAACTGCTGTGCTGCAGTTAAACTTTTTACAATCTCTTTTGCCTTGCCGCCCCACAACTAGGGGCATAGAGCAGGCTCAAGTCGCAACTGCGAAACATTTACAAATTTAAATTTTCTTTTTTTGACAAAGAGGTAAAGAATTAAATTGGGAGACTAAGATGGCCATTTCGAGCTTGTTCTGCTCTCGTCAGTTAGCCATACCCTTTATGGGATTCGAACCTGGGCAGTTTAACATACTAGGCAGTGATTTAACCACCAAGCCACAGGCTCTCCTCCCTTCTTTGTCAGCCGAGTCAAGGGAATATATATACAGAAAGTTTTTCAGACAGATAAGTCTAATTGGATACACCTTGACATTTTTAACTGCTGTGCTGCAGTTAAACTTTTTACAATCTCTTTTGCCTTGCCGCCCCACAACTAGGGGCATAGAGCAGGCTCAAGTCGCAACTGCGAAACATTTACAAATTTAAATTTTCTTTTTTTGACAAAGAGGTAAAGAATTAAATTGGGAGACTAAGATGGCCATTTCGAGCTTGTTCTGCTCTCGTCAGTTAGCCATACCCTTTATGGGATTCGAACCTGGGCAGTTTAACATACTAGGCAGTGATTTAACCACCAAGCCACAGGCTCTCCTCCCTTCTTTGTCAGCCGAGTCAAGGGAATATATATACAGAAAGTTTTTCAGACAGATAAGTCTAATTGGATACACCTTGACATTTTTAACTGCTGTGCTGCAGTTAAACTTTTTACAATCTCTTTTGCCTTGCCGCCCCACAACTAGGGGCATAGAGCAGGCTCAAGTCGCAACTGCGAAACATTTACAAATTTAAATTTTCTTTTTTTGACAAAGAGGTAAAGAATTAAATTGGGAGACTAAGATGGCCATTTCGAGCTTGTTCTGCTCTCGTCAGTTAGCCATACCCTTTATGGGATTCGAACCTGGGCAGTTTAACATACTAGGCAGTGATTTAACCACCAAGCCACAGGCTCTCCTCCCTTCTTTGTCACCCGAGTCAAGGGAATATATATACAGAAAGTTTTTCAGACAGATAAGTCTATTGGATACACCTTGACATTTTTAACTGCTGTGCTGCAGTTAAACTTTTTACAATCTCTTTTGCCTTGCCGCCCCACAACTAGGGGCATAGAGCAGGCTCAAGTCGCAACTGCGAAACATTTACAAATTTAAATTTTCTTTTTTTGACAAAGAGGTAAAGAATTAAATTGGGAGACTAAGATGGCCATTTCGAGCTTGTTCTGCTCTCGTCAGTTAGCCATACCCTTTATGGGATTCGAACCTGGGCAGTTTAACATACTAGGCAGTGATTTAACCACCAAGCCACAGGCTCTCCTCCCTTCTTTGTCAGCCGAGTCAAGGGAATATATATACAGAAAGTTTTTCAGACAGATAAGTCTAATTGGATACACCTTGACATTTTTAACTGCTGTGCTGCAGTTAAACTTTTTACAATCTCTTTTGCCTTGCCGCCCCACAACTAGGGGCATAGAGCAGGCTCAAGTCGCAACTGCGAAACATTTACAAATTTAAATTTTCTTTTTTTGACAAAGAGGTAAAGAATTAAATTGGGAGACTAAGATGGCCATTTCGAGCTTGTTCTGCTCTCGTCAGTTAGCCATACCCTTTATGGGATTCGAACCTGGGCAGTTTAACATACTAGGCAGTGATTTAACCACCAAGCCACAGGCTCTCCTCCCTTCTTTGTCAGCCGAGTCAAGGGAATATATATACAGAATGTTTTTCAGACAGATAAGTCTAATTGGATACACCTTGACATTTTTAACTGCTGTGCTGCAGTTAAACTTTTTACAATCTCTTTTGCCTTGCCGCCCCACAACTAGGGGCATAGAGCAGGCTCAAGTCGCAACTGCGAAACATTTACAAATTTAAATTTTCTTTTTTTGACAAAGAGGTAAAGAATTAAATTGGGAGACTAAGATGGCCATTTCGAGCTTGTTCTGCTCTCGTCAGTTAGCCATACCCTTTATGGGATTCGAACCTGGGCAGTTTAACATACTAGGCAGTGATTTAACCACCAAGCCACAGGCTCTCCTCCCTTCTTTGTCAGCCGAGTCAAGGGAATATATATACAGAAAGTTTTTCAGACAGATAAGTCTAATTGGATACACCTTGACATTTTTAACTGCTGTGCTGCAGTTAAACTTTTTACAATCTCTTTTGCCTTGCCGCCCCACAACTAGGGGCATAGAGCAGGCTCAAGTCGCAACTGCGAAACATTTACAAATTTAAATTTTCTTTTTTTGACAAAGAGGTAAAGAATTAAATTGGGAGACTAAGATGGCCATTTCGAGCTTGTTCTGCTCTCGTCAGTTAGCCATACCCTTTATGGGATTCGAACCTGGGCAGTTTAACATACTAGGCAGTGATTTAACCACCAAGCCACAGGCTCTCCTCCCTTCTTTGTCAGCCGAGTCAAGGGAATATATATACAGAAAGTTTTTCAGACAGATAAGTCTAATTGGATACACCTTGACATTTTTAACTGCTGTGCTGCAGTTAAACTTTTTACAATCTCTTTTGCCTTGCCGCCCCACAACTAGGGGCATAGAGCAGGCTCAAGTCGCAACTGCGAAACATTTACAAATTTAAATTTTCTTTTTTTGACAAAGAGGTAAAGAATTAAATTGGGAGACTAAGATGGCCATTTCGAGCTTGTTCTGCTCTCGTCAGTTAGCCATACCCTTTATGGGATTCGAACCTGGGCAGTTTAACATACTAGGCAGTGATTTAACCACCAAGCCACAGGCTCTCCTCCCTTCTTTGTCAGCCGAGTCAAGGGAATATATATACAGAAAGTTTTTCAGACAGATAAGTCTAATTGGATACACCTTGACATTTTTAACTGCTGTGCTGCAGTTAAACTTTTTACAATCTCTTTTGCCTTGCCGCCCCACAACTAGGGGCATAGAGCAGGCTCAAGTCGCAACTGCGAAACATTTACAAATTTAAATTTTCTTTTTTTGACAAAGAGGTAAAGAATTAAATTGGGAGACTAAGATGGCCATTTCGAGCTTGTTCTGCTCTCGTCAGTTAGCCATACCCTTTATGGGATTCGAACCTGGGCAGTTTAACATACTAGGCAGTGATTTAACCACCAAGCCACAGGCTCTCCTCCCTTCTTTGTCAGCTGAGTCAAGGGAATATATATACAGAATGTTTTTCAGACAGATAAGTCTAATTGGATACACCTTGACATTTTTAACTGCTGTGCTGCAGTTAAACTTTTTACAATCTCTTTTGCCTTGCCGCCCCACAACTAGGGGCATAGAGCAGGCTCAAGTCGCAACTGCGAAACATTTACAAATTTAAATTTTCTTTTTTTGACAAAGAGGTAAAGAATTAAATTGGGAGACTAAGATGGCCATTTCGAGCTTGTTCTGCTCTCGTCAGTTAGCCATACCCTTTATGGGATTCGAACCTGGGCAGTTTAACATACTAGGCAGTGATTTAACCACCAAGCCACAGGCTCTCCTCCCTTCTTTGTCAGCCGAGTCAAGGGAATATATATACAGAAAGTTTTTCAGACAGATAAGTCTAATTGGATACACCTTGACATTTTTAACTGCTGTGCTGCAGTTAAACTTTTTACAATCTCTTTTGCCTTGCCGCCCCACAACTAGGGGCATAGAGCAGGCTCAAGTCGCAACTGCGAAACATTTACAAATTTAAATTTTCTTTTTTTGACAAAGAGGTAAAGAATTAAATTGGGAGACTAAGATGGCCATTTCGAGCTTGTTCTGCTCTCGTCAGTTAGCCATACCCTTTATGGGATTCGAACCTGGGCAGTTTAACATACTAGGCAGTGATTTAACCACCAAGCCACAGGCTCTCCTCCCTTCTTTGTCAGCCGAGTCAAGGGAATATATATACAGAAAGTTTTTCAGACAGATAAGTCTAATTGGATACACCTTGACATTTTTAACTGCTGTGCTGCAGTTAAACTTTTTACAATCTCTTTTGCCTTGCCGCCCCACAACTAGGGGCATAGAGCAGGCTCAAGTCGCAACTGCGAAACATTTACAAATTTAAATTTTCTTTTTTTGACAAAGAGGTAAAGAATTAAATTGGGAGACTAAGATGGCCATTTCGAGCTTGTTCTGCTCTCGTCAGTTAGCCATACCCTTTATGGGATTCGAACCTGGGCAGTTTAACATACTAGGCAGTGATTTAACCACCAAGCCACAGGCTCTCCTCCCTTCTTTGTCAGCCGAGTCAAGGGAATATATATACAGAAAGTTTTTCAGACAGATAAGTCTAATTGGATACACCTTGACATTTTTAACTGCTGTGCTGCAGTTAAACTTTTTACAATCTCTTTTGCCTTGCCGCCCCACAACTAGGGGCATAGAGCAGGCTCAAGTCGCAACTGCGAAACATTTACAAATTTAAATTTTCTTTTTTTGACAAAGAGGTAAAGAATTAAATTGGGAGACTAAGATGGCCATTTCGAGCTTGTTCTGCTCTCGTCAGTTAGCCATACCCTTTATGGGATTCGAACCTGGGCAGTTTAACATACTAGGCAGTGATTTAACCACCAAGCCACAGGCTCTCCTCCCTTCTTTGTCAGCCGAGTCAAGGGAATATATATACAGCAAGTTTTTCAGACAGATAAGTCTAATTGGATACACCTTGACATTTTTAACTGCTGTGCTGCAGTTAAACTTTTTACAATCTCTTTTGCCTTGCCGCCCCACAACTAGGGGCATAGAGCAGGCTCAAGTCGCAACTGCGAAACATTTACAAATTTAAATTTTCTTTTTTTGACAAAGAGGTAAAGAATTAAATTGGGAGACTAAGATGGCCATTTCGAGCTTGTTCTGCTCTCGTCAGTTAGCCATACCCTTTATGGGATTCGAACCTGGGCAGTTTAACATACTAGGCAGTGATTTAACCACCAAGCCACAGGCTCTCCTCCCTTCTTTGTCAGCCGAGTCAAGGGAATATATATACAGCAAGTTTTTCAGACAGATAAGTCTAATTGGATACACCTTGACATTTTTAACTGCTGTGCTGCAGTTAAACTTTTTACAATCTCTTTTGCCTTGCCGCCCCACAACTAGGGGCATAGAGCAGGCTCAAGTCGCAACTGCGAAACATTTACAAATTTAAATTTTCTTTTTTTGACAAAGAGGTAAAGAATTAAATTGGGAGACTAAGATGGCCATTTCGAGCTTGTTCTGCTCTCGTCAGTTAGCCATACCCTTTATGGGATTCGAACCTGGGCAGTTTAACATACTAGGCAGTGATTTAACCACCAAGCCACAGGCTCTCCTCCCTTCTTTGTCAGCCGAGTCAAGGGAATATATATACAGCAAGTTTTTCAGACAGATAAGTCTAATTGGATACACCTTGACATTTTTAACTGCTGTGCTGCAGTTAAACTTTTTACAATCTCTTTTGCCTTGCCGCCCCACAACTAGGGGCATAGAGCAGGCTCAAGTCGCAACTGCGAAACATTTACAAATTTAAATTTTCTTTTTTTGACAAAGAGGTAAAGAATTAAATTGGGAGACTAAGATGGCCATTTCGAGCTTGTTCTGCTCTCGTCAGTTAGCCATACCCTTTATGGGATTCGAACCTGGGCAGTTTAACATACTAGGCAGTGATTTAACCACCAAGCCACAGGCTCTCCTCCCTTCTTTGTCAGCCGAGTCAAGGGAATATATATACAGAAAGTTTTTCAGACAGATAAGTCTAATTGGATACACCTTGACATTTTTAACTGCTGTGCTGCAGTTAAACTTTTTACAATCTCTTTTGCCTTGCCGCCCCACAACTAGGGGCATAGAGCAGGCTCAAGTCGCAACTGCGAAACATTTACAAATTTAAATTTTCTTTTTTTGACAAAGAGGTAAAGAATTAAATTGGGAGACTAAGATGGCCATTTCGAGCTTGTTCTGCTCTCGTCAGTTAGCCATACCCTTTATGGGATTCGAACCTGGGCAGTTTAACATACTAGGCAGTGATTTAACCACCAAGCCACAGGCTCTCCTCCCTTCTTTGTCAGCCGAGTCAAGGGAATATATATACAGAAAGTTTTTCAGACAGATAAGTCTAATTGGATACACCTTGACATTTTTAACTGCTGTGCTGCAGTTAAACTTTTTACAATCTCTTTTGCCTTGCCGCCCCACAACTAGGGGCATAGAGCAGGCTCAAGTCGCAACTGCGAAACATTTACAAATTTAAATTTTCTTTTTTTGACAAAGAGGTAAAGAATTAAATTGGGAGACTAAGATGGCCATTTCGAGCTTGTTCTGCTCTCGTCAGTTAGCCATACCCTTTATGGGATTCGAACCTGGGCAGTTTAACATACTAGGCAGTGATTTAACCACCAAGCCACAGGCTCTCCTCCCTTCTTTGTCAGCCGAGTCAAGGGAATATATATACAGAAAGTTTTTCAGACAGATAAGTCTAATTGGATACACCTTGACATTTTTAACTGCTGTGCTGCAGTTAAACTTTTTACAATCTCTTTTGCCTTGCCGCCCCACAACTAGGGGCATAGAGCAGGCTCAAGTCGCAACTGCGAAACATTTACAAATTTAAATTTTCTTTTTTTGACAAAGAGGTAAAGAATTAAATTGGGAGACTAAGATGGCCATTTCGAGCTTGTTCTGCTCTCGTCAGTTAGCCATACCCTTTATGGGATTCGAACCTGGGCAGTTTAACATACTAGGCAGTGATTTAACCACCAAGCCACAGGCTCTCCTCCCTTCTTTGTCAGCCGAGTCAAGGGAATATATATACAGAAAGTTTTTCAGACAGATAAGTCTAATTGGATACACCTTGACATTTTTAACTGCTGTGCTGCAGTTAAACTTTTTACAATCTCTTTTGCCTTGCCGCCCCACAACTAGGGGCATAGAGCAGGCTCAAGTCGCAACTGCGAAACATTTACAAATTTAAATTTTCTTTTTTTGACAAAGAGGTAAAGAATTAAATTGGGAGACTAAGATGGCCATTTCGAGCTTGTTCTGCTCTTGTCAGTTAGCCATACCATTTATGGGATTCGAACCTGGGCAGTTTAACATACTAGGCAGTGATTTAACCACCAAGCCACAGGCTCTCCTCCCTTCTTTGTCAGCCGAGTCAAGGGAATATATATACAGAAAGTTTTTCAGACAGATAAGTCTAATTGGATACACCTTGACATTTTTAACTGCTGTGCTGCAGTTAAACTTTTTACAATCTCTTTTGCCTTGCCGCCCCACAACTAGGGGCATAGAGCAGGCTCAAGTCGCAACTGCGAAACATTTACAAATTTAAATTTTCTTTTTTTGACAAAGAGGTAAAGAATTAAATTGGGAGACTAAGATGGCCATTTCGAGCTTGTTCTGCTCTCGTCAGTTAGCCATACCCTTTATGGGATTCGAACCTGGGCAGTTTAACATACTAGGCAGTGATTTAACCACCAAGCCACAGGCTCTCCTCCCTTCTTTGTCAGCCGAGTCAAGGGAATATATATACAGAAAGTTTTTCAGACAGATAAGTCTAATTGGATACACCTTGACATTTTTAACTGCTGTGCTGCAGTTAAACTTTTTACAATCTCTTTTGCCTTGCCGCCCCACAACTAGGGGCATAGAGCAGGCTCAAGTCGCAACTGCGAAACATTTACAAATTTAAATTTTCTTTTTTTGACAAAGAGGTAAAGAATTAAATTGGGAGACTAAGATGGCCATTTCGAGCTTGTTCTGCTCTCGTCAGTTAGCCATACCCTTTATGGGATTCGAACCTGGGCAGTTTAACATACTAGGCAGTGATTTAACCACCAAGCCACAGGCTCTCCTCCCTTCTTTGTCAGCCGAGTCAAGGGAATATATATACAGAAAGTTTTTCAGACAGATAAGTCTAATTGGATACACCTTGACATTTTTAACTGCTGTGCTGCAGTTAAACTTTTTACAATCTCTTTTGCCTTGCCGCCCCACAACTAGGGGCATAGAGCAGGCTCAAGTCGCAACTGCGAAACATTTACAAATTTAAATTTTCTTTTTTTGACAAAGAGGTAAAGAATTAAATTGGGAGACTAAGATGGCCATTTCGAGCTTGTTCTGCTCTCGTCAGTTAGCCATACCCTTTATGGGATTCGAACCTGGGCAGTTTAACATACTAGGCAGTGATTTAACCACCAAGCCACAGGCTCTCCTCCCTTCTTTGTCAGCCGAGTCAAGGGAATATATATACAGAATGTTTTTCAGACAGATAAGTCTAATTGGATACACCTTGACATTTTTAACTGCTGTGCTGCAGTTAAACTTTTTACAATCTCTTTTGCCTTGCCGCCCCACAACTAGGGGCATAGAGCAGGCTCAAGTCGCAACTGCGAAACATTTACAAATTTAAATTTTCTTTTTTTGACAAAGAGGTAAAGAATTAAATTGGGAGACTAAGATGGCCATTTCGAGCTTGTTCTGCTCTCGTCAGTTAGCCATACCCTTTATGGGATTCGAACCTGGGCAGTTTAACATACTAGGCAGTGATTTAACCACCAAGCCACAGGCTCTCCTCCCTTCTTTGTCAGCCGAGTCAAGGGAATATATATACAGAAAGTTTTTCAGACAGATAAGTCTAATTGGATACACCTTGACATTTTTAACTGCTGTGCTGCAGTTAAACTTTTTACAATCTCTTTTGCCTTGCCGCCCCACAACTAGGGGCATAGAGCAGGCTCAAGTCGCAACTGCGAAACATTTACAAATTTAAATTTTCTTTTTTTGACAAAGAGGTAAAGAATTAAATTGGGAGACTAAGATGGCCATTTCGAGCTTGTTCTGCTCTCGTCAGTTAGCCATACCCTTTATGGGATTCGAACCTGGGCAGTTTAACATACTAGGCAGTGATTTAACCACCAAGCCACAGGCTCTCCTCCCTTCTTTGTCAGCCGAGTCAAGGGAATATATATACAGAAAGTTTTTCAGACAGATAAGTCTAATTGGATACACCTTGACATTTTTAACTGCTGTGCTGCAGTTAAACTTTTTACAATCTCTTTTGCCTTGCCGCCCCACAACTAGGGGCATAGAGCAGGCTCAAGTCGCAACTGCGAAACATTTACAAATTTAAATTTTCTTTTTTTGACAAAGAGGTAAAGAATTAAATTGGGAGACTAAGATGGCCATTTCGAGCTTGTTCTGCTCTCGTCAGTTAGCCATACCCTTTATGGGATTCGAACCTGGGCAGTTTAACATACTAGGCAGTGATTTAACCACCAAGCCACAGGCTCTCCTCCCTTCTTTGTCAGCTGAGTCAAGGGAATATATATACAGAATGTTTTTCAGACAGATAAGTCTAATTGGATACACCTTGACATTTTTAACTGCTGTGCTGCAGTTAAACTTTTTACAATCTCTTTTGCCTTGCCGCCCCACAACTAGGGGCATAGAGCAGGCTCAAGTCGCAACTGCGAAACATTTACAAATTTAAATTTTCTTTTTTTGACAAAGAGGTAAAGAATTAAATTGGGAGACTAAGATGGCCATTTCGAGCTTGTTCTGCTCTCGTCAGTTAGCCATACCCTTTATGGGATTCGAACCTGGGCAGTTTAACATACTAGGCAGTGATTTAACCACCAAGCCACAGGCTCTCCTCCCTTCTTTGTCAGCCGAGTCAAGGGAATATATATACAGCAAGTTTTTCAGACAGATAAGTCTAATTGGATACACCTTGACATTTTTAACTGCTGTGCTGCAGTTAAACTTTTTACAATCTCTTTTGCCTTGCCGCCCCACAACTAGGGGCATAGAGCAGGCTCAAGTCGCAACTGCGAAACATTTACAAATTTAAATTTTCTTTTTTTGACAAAGAGGTAAAGAATTAAATTGGGAGACTAAGATGGCCATTTCGAGCTTGTTCTGCTCTCGTCAGTTAGCCATACCCTTTATGGGATTCGAACCTGGGCAGTTTAACATACTAGGCAGTGATTTAACCACCAAGCCACAGGCTCTCCTCCCTTCTTTGTCAGCCGAGTCAAGGGAATATATATACAGAAAGTTTTTCAGACAGATAAGTCTAATTGGATACACCTTGACATTTTTAACTGCTGTGCTGCAGTTAAACTTTTTACAATCTCTTTTGCCTTGCCGCCCCACAACTAGGGGCATAGAGCAGGCTCAAGTCGCAACTGCGAAACATTTACAAATTTAAATTTTCTTTTTTTGACAAAGAGGTAAAGAATTAAATTGGGAGACTAAGATGGCCATTTCGAGCTTGTTCTGCTCTCGTCAGTTAGCCATACCCTTTATGGGATTCGAACCTGGGCAGTTTAACATACTAGGCAGTGATTTAACCACCAAGCCACAGGCTCTCCTCCCTTCTTTGTCAGCCGAGTCAAGGGAATATATATACAGAAAGTTTTTCAGACAGATAAGTCTAATTGGATACACCTTGACATTTTTAACTGCTGTGCTGCAGTTAAACTTTTTACAATCTCTTTTGCCTTGCCGCCCCACAACTAGGGGCATAGAGCAGGCTCAAGTCGCAACTGCGAAACATTTACAAATTTAAATTTTCTTTTTTTGACAAAGAGGTAAAGAATTAAATTGGGAGACTAAGATGGCCATTTCGAGCTTGTTCTGCTCTCGTCAGTTAGCCATACCATTTATGGGATTCGAACCTGGGCAGTTTAACATACTAGGCAGTGATTTAACCACCAAGCCACAGGCTCTCCTCCCTTCTTTGTCAGCCGAGTCAAGGGAATATATATACAGAAAGTTTTTCAGACAGATAAGTCTAATTGGATACACCTTGACATTTTTAACTGCTGTGCTGCAGTTAAACTTTTTACAATCTCTTTTGCCTTGCCGCCCCACAACTAGGGGCATAGAGCAGGCTCAAGTCGCAACTGCGAAACATTTACAAATTTAAATTTTCTTTTTTTGACAAAGAGGTAAAGAATTAAATTGGGAGACTAAGATGGCCATTTCGAGCTTGTTCTGCTCTCGTCAGTTAGCCATACCCTTTATGGGATTCGAACCTGGGCAGTTTAACATACTAGGCAGTGATTTAACCACCAAGCCACAGGCTCTCCTCCCTTCTTTGTCAGCCGAGTCAAGGGAATATATATACAGCAAGTTTTTCAGACAGATAAGTCTAATTGGATACACCTTGACATTTTTAACTGCTGTGCTGCAGTTAAACTTTTTACAATCTCTTTTGCCTTGCCGCCCCACAACTAGGGGCATAGAGCAGGCTCAAGTCGCAACTGCGAAACATTTACAAATTTAAATTTTCTTTTTTTGACAAAGAGGTAAAGAATTAAATTGGGAGACTAAGATGGCCATTTCGAGCTTGTTCTGCTCTCGTCAGTTAGCCATACCCTTTATGGGATTCGAACCTGGGCAGTTTAACATACTAGGCAGTGATTTAACCACCAAGCCACAGGCTCTCCTCCCTTCTTTGTCAGCCGAGTCAAGGGAATATATATACAGAAAGTTTTTCAGACAGATAAGTCTAATTGGATACACCTTGACATTTTTAACTGCTGTGCTGCAGTTAAACTTTTTACAATCTCTTTTGCCTTGCCGCCCCACAACTAGGGGCATAGAGCAGGCTCAAGTCGCAACTGCGAAACATTTACAAATTTAAATTTTCTTTTTTTGACAAAGAGGTAAAGAATTAAATTGGGAGACTAAGATGGCCATTTCGAGCTTGTTCTGCTCTCGTCAGTTAGCCATACCCTTTATGGGATTCGAACCTGGGCAGTTTAACATACTAGGCAGTGATTTAACCACCAAGCCACAGGCTCTCCTCCCTTCTTTGTCAGCCGAGTCAAGGGAATATATATACAGCAAGTTTTTCAGACAGATAAGTCTAATTGGATACACCTTGACATTTTTAACTGCTGTGCTGCAGTTAAACTTTTTACAATCTCTTTTGCCTTGCCGCCCCACAACTAGGGGCATAGAGCAGGCTCAAGTCGCAACTGCGAAACATTTACAAATTTAAATTTTCTTTTTTTGACAAAGAGGTAAAGAATTAAATTGGGAGACTAAGATGGCCATTTCGAGCTTGTTCTGCTCTCGTCAGTTAGCCATACC